>LZPO01036586.1:0-16152 GCA_001675575.1 Neotoma lepida | reverse complement strand
TGGGTGTGTCTCTGTGTGTCTCTATTGTGTGTGTGTGTGCGTGTGTGTCTCTGTGTGTGCATGTGTGTGTGTGTGTGTATGCATGAACACAGACATACACATCAGTGGACACTTGGGCTGCTAGGTCACTGGCCTTGCTTCCATTTTCTGGTGACCTGAATAGCACTTCCATGAACAGGACGTACAGCTATAGCTGAGAGACGTTGTTTCCATTGCTTTGTCTGTCATCCCAGGAAGCTGGAATGCAAAGTTTGACTTTTAGTTTGGATTTCCACCATTTTGCAGTCCCCGCAAGTGGCCGCAGACCTCCATCATCTCAGGCCTCCCAGTGCCTTTCGGTTTGTGTTGTCTTGATAGTAAGAGTCAAACCAAGGGTGGGAGGATTGTGATTTTGATTTACATCCCTCTTGCATTAGACTTGTTTTACAAGGGACAGAACTCCAGTTTGTTTAATTTGCTGTTATAAACTGAGACCGAGAACTGTGCTTAATAAAAGTTTTCTATGGAAGGAATAAGTGGAGCTGAAAATGGTGTTCTGTGGCCTGCAATTCAAGGGCAATATGTTCAGCTTCATATTTTGGAATGGAATATCTCTTTGCTTATCTTGGTTTAAAATATTTTTATATTTTTATTAATTAATTTAAAAGATTTTTACAAAATGCAAAATTTTCTATTATTTCTTGTTTTTCCTTAAAAATTCATGTATATGCTCAAGACTTCTAACCCCTTTTGAAGACTTTCCCAACCCATTCACCATTTCTTCCCAGTTATAAATGTTTGATTTATATTGCAAAGTTAGCATGTATTTTTAGCACATTGCAGTCAGAATTTTAAATTATGTATATTAGGAAAATAGCAAGTTCTCACCACAATCTTGAGTCTAAAAGAATGCTCTCTGTGGCTAATGTTTGATAAGCCACCAGTAACTTTTTTTTATCACTTACTGACTTTATCTTGAAAAATTAAAGAACATGAGCATTTGATTTATATTGTCATGTATAATTGGTTACCCTGTTTATTCTTTTTCTTTCATCATAAGCTGCAGTAATATTTAGAACCTAAGAACAGCTAGCTTCGGTTAGTTTAACTAAAATTTTACTTCATTTTTGCTCTTGCATTTTTTAGTAACCTCAAAATCGTCTGCACTGGTGGCTATTTTATTTTGTTTTGTAAGAATTATTTTGCAATCTGTTGATCTAAAGGATTCTTGAATCAATATGCGGGAATAAAACAAAACCACAATGTCCTTTGTGGGTTATTGTCAAATAAACCTTATTTTAAAAAACACATAACACACATCTAAGGAAAAAAAATGTATCCTTGGCTTTCTGGAAGCTAAACACCTTCATACACCCTTTCCCTGCCCTGATTAGAGTGTTTCGAAAACCTTATATGCCACCTTAAGTTCACCCTGCTATAACTGCTGATTAAATTTGGGAAAAGTGGCCCTTGGGTTTATTATGGCTATATAACTTCTAATTTGGTGACTTAGGTATGGTTTGCTTCTGCTTTTTCAGGGGGATGTTTCTGGACACAATACTCCCTTCCCGTGATGATAATGGCATCCGTCCTGCAATTGGTCAACGGACCCGATTAAGCAAAGGCGACATTGCACAAGCAAGAAAGCTGTATCGATGTCCAGGTACTGCACAACAAACACAGGAGACTTGTATGTGTCCCTGAGCTTTCCAGATAATCATACCTTGATTTCCTCAACTGTTCTCTTGTCTGTCTCTACGCTTGCAAATAGCATGCATGCTTCAAATTCAGTAACTTAAATGAGGATAAAGAAACTTCAGAATATGTATAGCTGTAAACTGAAAACAAGCTGCCAGAAGTCAAAAAGCACCAAATAGAGTTGCTGACCATTGTTAAATAGTTAGGCAATTTTGTAATCAAATGCTGTGTCTTTGCCAACATTAAGAAGAAATAATCTTTCTTTCACAATCATATTCTGGGAGATGCGAAAGGGGATTGATAGGTAAGAGCACTTGCAGAGCAAGCATGAGGAACTGGGTTTGAACCCCCAACACTCACATAAATATCTGAGCAAGCTGTGTGTGTCTGTAGCCCAATGTTGAGGAGTGACAAGAGACAGGTGGATTCAGGTTTGCAGAACAGCCAGCCCATCCACTCAGGAGTTTCTGAAACAGTGAAAGACCTTGCCTCAAGGCAATAGGCAGAGGGAAATTGGTAGAAGAAGATGACATCTGGTGTCTTCCTCTTGGCCTCGCTTTATTTACATGGGTAGAACCCACACACTCATATGGATGCATCATATCAATACTCCCCGAGTGAGATTTTGAAAGATCTGTATTTGAAAGTCCATCATCAACAGGATATACATTAACAATTTTATTAGTAAAGATTTATAAATATATTACAAAAAATAAATATTAATCATGTTACTAGGGATCTGTCAAATAAAATTGGATAGGATGACTAATGAAAGTTCTTAATTAGAATGTCCTAATCTGCTGGGCGTGATAGCTCACACATTTCATCCCAGCACTCAAGAAGCAGAGACAGGCAGATATCTATGAGTTCAAGGCCAGCCTGGTCTACAGAGAAAGTTCCAAGACAGACCTAGCTGTGTACAAAGAAACCCTGTCTCAAAAAAAAAAATCAAACCAAAACAAAATGTCCTAGTGGAATCATGGAACACCAGTGTCTTGATGGAATATGAAAAGAACCCTCTGTAATCCAAATTAGAAAGTTTTTAGATAGCATGTACCTCTTATATATCTCATCTTAGTCTCTAACATTGTCAAAGAAGCATGATTGATGCTTGACAGCTTTCCTCAGATTCATTGTTAAAGATTCTCTTACCCCAGTATGGATTTGTTGAATATACTTCTGGAAATTGGACTGATAATTAAACTCACAAATAGTCACATAGCTAGAAAAGTTTCAGTTGGCTTCTATAGTAATAATTTTTGCAGAAAGTTGAGGATGTGATAGATACATTAATCAAAATTTTAGGACAATAGTTATTTAAATACTATTTATATACTAAGTTATTGGGGGGCTCTTACATTATGTCTGTCATGACTTCTGGAATTGGTCATGGCAGACTTAATGTAAGAGCCCCCCAATAGGAAAATACAAGAGTACAAGTTGGTTCATTTGCAAAATTAAAATGTGCTCATGGGCATATGACATAGACTCTTTGAATAAATTAAAAACTAGAGTACAATAAAAAGGAAAACAAACCTAGAGTATAAGCAAGGAAAAAGTGAATTGGTTGAATAATCCCAGGGAATGGCTAGGAAGTTTATAATTCAGTAGAGATGATGACATTAATTTACTGGTTTGAGACAATAGGTTTTATTGGGCCTTTTCCAAGACAGGAGGTTTCATTTGTCCAAACCAAATTTTCTGGAGGAAAATTTTAAGAATGTTCCGTCAAATTTTATTGTAATAGATTTCTTAAAATATAGGCCTATTAAATGTTCAAGAGATTTATACAGTTCCAGTTTAGACCTGTACTTAAAACCTTGTGCATCTTAATGATTCAATATTGAAAGCAAACTTTAATATTTAATTTTTTGATAATAAACATATCCATCTGCTTATCTAATTTTCACTTATACTGAAAATCATTCTACTTAATGTCATATTAATTAATTTATTTCATGATAATTAAGTTGGATTTATATTTGAATGAATGCCCTTTAAAATGTCTTATAATCTTGTGGCACAGGTCTGGAATCCCTGGTATTAGGAGGCTGAAACAAGAGAATCACAGAGTCAGAACATGTCTGGGCAAGAGATTTAGTTCAATGTCAGCTTGAGAAACTTGGTGAGGCACCCATTATAAAAAGATGAAAGTTGGAGATTTAGCTCAGTGGTAGAGGACTATACTAGCCTGTCAAGGCCCAAGATTCAGTCAAGATACTGAAATAAGCTGATAAATACATAAATGTAAATTGCACATGTGGCATTACTTTATTATTATATTTATCACTAATTTTATAGCAAAGATTTTAGAACACAATGACATCAGTGTGACAGAAGCATGTGGACGATCCTAATTAGCCTTTTGACATTTGATATATTACATAGCTAATAGAAGTCAAAATGAGTAGTTTATATGTGAAACTACTTTGGATGTTTCTCTAGACAACATGCATGTATATATCACACTTGCAATCACATTAGAGGTGAATTTGAATGTAGAATTGTAGAGACATCATTAAGAATTGGAAGTAAATTTATGACACTATGATTATCAGCCTGTCCTTTTTACATTGTTATTCATATTCCTATGAATTATAATTAGATGGAGCTTCCACTTGTGAGTTCACTAGGGTAAACTCTAAATGAACCATAATTGATAGTTTTGATTAATGCAATAAGATCAATTGTTCATGCAAGCTGTGATCCATGAGAAANCTATTGTGGGTTTTTAAGGCTACGTGAAAAGTGAGTTGCTCCTTAGAGCTCTTGTATCACAAGGGACAAGACATGCATTAAATTGCACAGTCCTACTGAGTTTGCCTTACTCTCACTCTTCTGTTCAAATTGTGTTGGTGCATAAAGCCAATAAATAATATCTGGCTACTTTTTACATGAGCATTTTTTTTCCCAGTCAGTTTACCTCCAAAGGTCTATTAGGACTATCTACATGTTCTAGAACAATGTTGTTGAGTTAAAAAAATGCTTGAAGTGAGCACTAATCAGGTAAAGTGGGTGATTGGATACACAAGTCTGTGGCTTTTATGGTATATGATAATTGTACTCTCTTCTAAAAGAACAAGTTCCTAGTAAGCTGGCTGCAAACACCATTACTTCCTCCTAAAGAATTTAGGAAATAGCTTAAAACATTCAAATAGTGTATACAATGCATATATTGTTAATTTCTTCAAATTAGTATTATCTAAGTTTATAGTAGTATATATTGAATCCATGCCTTGTAATTCATTATTATATTTGTACACACACACACGTTAGTACGTGGCACATCATTTACCTCTGTTCCGTCATTGAATATTCATCATGAAAATGCTTAATGTAACAGCAGAATTTGATTTTTAAGGTGCTATTAAAAGGATGAGTTTCTTAGAGTCTAGAATTGTTTTCACTCCTATTTCTTGCTCTTAGTTTTAGAGACAAGTGAAAAGTCTTCTTTGTATTATTGCGTGAAGAATGAAGGTGATTCTTTATGGCCCAACAATCCTGCTGATGTAATACACTCATTTTTGGCCATATCGTAGAGCCTGATGAGGGCTGTGAGCCAGGGGGCTAGGGCTGTTCAACACTGCAATTGGGATATTTCTGAGTTCTGTCACCCAAAGGCCTGATGGCTTGCTATTCTTCCAAGCACTGAGAATTCTTATTGCACACTCAATCTTGACTACTGTTGTTATTCCTCATATCTTCTACACTGTCAGGATAAAAATTGTCCATTCAGGGCTGGAGAATTGGGTCTCTGTGGCTAATCTTCATCTTACCTTTATTCCAATAATTACTAGTTGGTCCATAAGGGAAATGCACTTAGCACATGTGGCTTACAGCATACCTGACCTTAGTAAATTATGCATTTTTTCTTATTATTTCTCTCTCTGAGCCCCTTTCCTTATAATTCTCCTATTTTCAGATATATTCTCTTCATTTCTGTAATCTTAGGGTTATTTTCCTTTCTTTTTAAAATGATTAATTGAAGTTTTCTGTTATAGGCAATATTCTTTGCACGCATTTTGTCTTCATTTATTTCTGTAGTCCTGTAACCATTTTGCTTGTAAGTACTTTGCATTTACAGCAATATTAACACTGATATTTTCTTAGAGGAATTTCTTCAGTTAAGTCAGTGAAGTATTTGAACTCTCTGTTACTATAACAAACACTTCAAACCATCATTTAATGAAGATTAAAAATTCAGCTTATGACATTGAGGTTTCAGCCCATGGTCAACTGGCCTCATGGCTTTTGAGATGGTGGCAGGGCAGCTCCTCCTAGCAGAAGTGTGTGACAGAGCACAACTGCTGCTCTGAGGAGGAGGTTGGGGTCCCACTTCTGTGAGTACCTATCTCTTGAGGATCTCACCATTTTCCAGTAACATTCCTATGGGATAAAGTCTTTGCCATATGAGCCTTTGAGAAAATACTGTTCTCTGAACCCTAGCACCAAGTAACATAGTAAAGTCATGAAAAATATAAAATAGATATCCTAATTAGTTTTTGAATATTTTGAATGTCTTTTTACCAAGTGAGAAGGCCTATATGTTCATACACCAATACAAATATATGAAAAATATACGTTCACAAGTTTATGTGTTTCTAATTTTTGTATGCAAAGAGCACACATGTTAAATGCATGTGCACATAGACTTACATTTATGTGGAAGTTGTAGGGATAGAAGGCCATCCTTAATATACTTGTGATTTGATTGCTAAAAATTTTGAATGGTTTTAACACTTTTAATCTTTAAAATTAAAAAAAACTCCTTTCCCATTTCAAACATTTTTGTACTTTTGTGATGCGCGCTCACGCGCGCACACACGCGCGCACGCGCGCGCACACACACACACACACACACACACACACACACACACTTCTTACCTAAAATACATTGACAACACATATGAATAGCATTCATTCATTTTTTTTCCTACTATTTCATGGATGCATTTATTCTTCTACCTAGCACACTCTTCCTCATTCAGTGGGTAGTAACACACCCTGTCCCATAGGCCAAGCCAGATGCTGGAGAGATTCTCACTTCTCTTCTTCTGCCTCTCCATTTCTACGCAGTCCTCTGGCTCTTGGATTCCTTCTTTCTTACTCTGCAGCTGTGCATTCACATGTGGGTGNGAATCTCGCATTGCATTAATGGTAGCCAGTCTTCAGGTGACCTGTTCCCACTACCTTTGCATCCTCTGTTCTCCAGCAATGCTGCTGTACAAGTNACATTCAAAATGCAAATTATTCTTCTCACATCTTTAAGACAAAGGTTAATTTCCCTGTCAAGCTATCTTCTTCCAAACTTGTTCCATTTCTCTTCTCAGGCTCTTCAAAGGCATTTCTGCTATAGCCTTGCCTCTCACTGTTTCCTTCTTCCCTTAGAACTATGATGTCATTTGCTTTGACATCTTAATCCATTGGGAACATTGAAAACTGCCAACTCTAATCTTCCCAGGTAAACTGTTCTCCATTTCCCCACAGTTGCAAAAACACTGTTTGACTATTGCCCTCTTATCTTACTCTCATAATTGTTACTTTATCTGTTATTGCCCACACTAGACTCTC
The DNA here is from genome assembly GCA_001675575.1 of Neotoma lepida. Classification (NCBI taxonomy): domain Eukaryota; kingdom Metazoa; phylum Chordata; class Mammalia; order Rodentia; family Cricetidae; genus Neotoma; species Neotoma lepida. The sequence continues at coordinate 8,904 of LZPO01036586.1, read as the reverse complement.
CCAGGAACTCATTGACATTAAAACATGCTATAAATTGGGTGCTCATTGATATGAATGAATGAACCAGCTTCAATATGTGAAAGCTACTGTATTGGATATTGCAGACACAGGGAAGAAAATACAAATATATACACGAGTAACACTACATGGGAGGGGAATCTCATGGGGGAACAAATACAAGCATGGTCTCTTGTAGACAGCCTCAGACTTGCTTCATAGCCAAGGATGACATAAGCTTTGATCCTCCTGCCTCCCACCCGTGTTTTAGGACTACACACATGCAGTGACATGCCTGGTTTATGTGGGCAGGGCTTCAAGAATTCTAGGCAAGCCGTCCACTCACTGAGCTAAGTATGTAGTCACTACCATCTTTTTTTGAGAAACATTTCAGATCCAAGAAATCCAAATTTAAAAATTTGAAGGAAAATGGATAATTTAAATGCATTAAAGGACCCTAAATTGTTATATATATTTTTATTATTTAGATACTTATACTTTCATTATCCAAGTAAAACTATAAATTTATTCCGACAAAATTTGGAGAAGGAGAATTTTTGATATTTTTTGGAAACTTTAGACATTTGACAGGACAACTATTTGTAGAAGAACAAGTAAATTGTAAATTTAGCCTCATTATTAAAAAATATGAGACTATAATTTCTCAAAAATACTCCATTTTATAGTATCAAATTAGAATTTTTATATTGAAGGAGGATGCATATGGAGTGTCTAATTCAAATGTGAGTGGGCCATATGGTAAAGATTTTTACTTTTAGTTTTTGATTTTATTGGAACACTGATCATGATTGTCTCTTGGGGGATTTTGCAATAGAATCCTAACTACTCTGAGATGCTGAGGCAGGGCGATTGCAAGTTCAAATCTTTTCGGGACTCAGAATGAGTTCAAGGTGAGCCTTGCCACAAGTTAAAAAGAGAAAGGCTGGGGATACAGCTCAGTGGTAGAGTGTTTGCCCTGTATGCGCAAGGTCCCAGGTTCATGTTCCAGCATTACAAACAACAAGAATTTATCTCATTATAGTCCATTGTTTTCATTTTCCCAACTATTACTGAGGCAGTCATTGTAATCCCCACATAGACATCCATACTCTCATCCTCAGTCTTCCTAATTGTAAGTGTATTTAAGGATTAAAAAATGTAATGTCCTCATCTTTGACCCCAACAAAACAACTGTATGAGATCTGATTAGCAATGTAGGTGTTTTTCAGGCAAGAAAACTGGTTGAAAGCTTTTGAAATTTGCTGTGTTTTTGAGATTACTAAATAACAGGATTGGAATTAAAATTGCCTTCTCATCCCTGTATTTGCTGTTAATGGACAAGTATTTGAATAAATCGTGCCATCTGTCACTGTTTTTTTCCTCCATTCTTTAAATGATGCTATTTTCAGACAGGGTGTCACTCTGTAGCTTAGGCTGGCCTCCAACCCAAGGTACTTTTTCTGCCTCAGGCTCGAGAGAGCTGAAATTGCAGATGTGAGCTAAGATACCCAGCCAAAGTTTGATTTCTATATTTGAGCATAAATCAATCAAGGGTGTGGTGTGTTGAGACTGTGAGCAGGAGACAGTGATGTTTATTCAAAAATAATTTCAAATGCTGAGTAAAGCTTCAGCTGAAAGGCTTTTACATTTTTACATTGCAATCAAGCTGTAATTTATAGAATGATAATTTCAAAATCATGTTATATTCTGGTTTATATTTTAGGATAATCTATTGCTTAGTCAGAACAGTATAGTTTGCATAGATTTGTGGATCAGATTTTTTATTGTTTTAATTCTACTGTAGGAAATACAACCTACATTTCATTTTGACTAGGAGAGGCTCTGATTTGTCATGGAATTTCTATATTAAAAGTNGAGAAATATAGTTTTTCATAAAACACATTCAACTGCCCAATTGTTACTTAACATCTAAACACATTTTTCTTAGAAGCACGTGGTATAATGTTAACAGAGTCTTCTAAATCTCCTTGCAACATAGCATGTCTCAAGGACCCTAGGTTTTTCAGTAACTATATTAAATTATGTGCTTCTGACCTTGAGCATTTTCATTTTATTCTATGATTCTTTTTATCTGTCTTGCTCATCAGAATAAGCATTGCTCACTTCTACTTTGTTGTGCAAACTTAGTGTCTGTTTTGGTGATGACATAAATATTTATATTATCACAGACAGGTTTTAGAGCTCTGTTTTACATTTTCAGAGTCATTATCTTTCTTTATTTAACCCAAGATATGCAGAGTCATTTATAATTTATTGAGTATTGGATGAGATGAGAGTTCACATGCTGAGAGTTCTGCCTCAGATCTAGGAAATGTCTCAGTTTTGAGTGCAGTATCCTTCAGGGGGAAGACACTGTGTTTTCAGATTATTGAATGAAGGTTGTGAAGATGGCCGGCTGAAGTGGGGAAGAAATTCCTTTCTTTTCAAGACAGGGTTTCTCTGTGTAACAACTCTGGCTATCCTGGAACTCACTCTGTAGACCAGGCTAGTCTAGAAAGAACTCACAGAGATCTGCCTGCCTCTGCCTCCCGAGTTCTGAGATTGAAGGCATGTGCCACCACAGCCCGGAGGGAAGAAATTCTTAAAGACTCAAATAAATCCACCCAGAATCACAGGGTGCATTGCATGCCCCTTGCAAAAGCCATGGAAAAACTGATGGAATTGTGTCCATTGGCATACAGCAAGCCTTGAAACCCTGTAGCTGACAATTTATAATTTCATATGATTACCTATTTCCACAGAATAATACAAACTTAGAAAGAGAAAACTATATAGTCTCTCTTTTAGAAATCTTTACATATTAGTGAAAAAGAGAAAAATAAAAACAGAGAAAGTATACGTATAGAACATTCCAGAAAATGAGTATTTCCGTGATAGTGTTTAAAGATTTATTTATTTGGGGTGGGAGGAGGGAGGAGAGGGGGATCTGAGGTTGGTATGTAAAAGGAGTGGAAGATCTTTTTAATGTTAAAATNAATTAATTAATTAATTAAAAAAAATAAAGATGGGAAACTTAAAAAAAAAAGATTTATTTATTTTTATTTTAGTTGTATGAGTGCCTTGCCTATGTTCATGTGTATGTATGTGAGTGCTTGGTACTCACAAAGACCAGAAGAGGGCATCAGACCTCCTGACCTGAACTGCAGTTCGGAGGATTGTGAGCCACAATGTGGGTGCTGTGGACTAAACCTAGGTCCTCTGCAAGAGTAACAAGTGTTCTTAATCACTGAGCCATCGTTCCTGCCTCTTCATAATATTTTTCTTTTTTTATTATGAATTATTGTATATGACATTTTTATATTATTTTAATTGGATATTTATTAGTTATCATTTAAGAATTTTTCAATATTAACATAATACATAATTTTACTATGAAATTACTATTTAAATTTGCTACACTTAACTGTTAAATATAGACTTTACTCACTTTGATTAAATTAATGGAAAGGAAAGGAACGTTTCTTGTGGTTCTAGAAACAAAAAAGTAGGTCTTCTCCAGCCTGAATGAGTATAATGTCCTTGAAATTGCTTGCAGTAAGAATGAATGAGAAAAGTTCCCATGAAGGCAACTTTATATATGCTAAATTATTTATTACCTCTTGTCTTATTTTATGCTTATCTTTAGTGACACCAGTAAGCATACTGAAGTTCTCTAAGAGAGACATAAAAAGAAATTCATTTTGAACGTAGTCAGTCTGTGGCTGNGCATGGTGATGCGTTCCTGAAGCCCTAGGACTCAGGAGGCTGAAGTTTGAAGGCATGGCGTTAGAGGTCAGCACTGGTTACAGCAAGAAAATAAGAAAGGAAAAGAAAAGAAATAACAATACATATTGCTATCTAACACTCTGTTTATTGTGTTCATGGCTTTCATAATGATTAGTAAATAATTTCATACCTTTTCCCCTTCAGCATGTGGAGAAACCCTCCAAGAATCCAGTGGCAACCTTTCCTCCCCAGGATTCCCAAATGGCTACCCTTCCTACACACACTGCATCTGGAGAGTGTCTGTGACCCCAGGAGAAAAGGTAGTCGATGCCCTCAGGAGTCCCCTCCAGCCTCCTCTAAGGAAAGCGTTTCCCAAGCTTTAAACTGTGTGTTGCTTATTGTTTATTTACCGTTATTGCTCATTATTATTATTTTGCTATGCTGGCGATTGAACCCAGAGCCTCAGATGTGCTAGGCACACACTTTACCAATGAGGTGCAGCTACAGCTTCCTTTGGTTTTTTATTTTGAGGTGGGTCTTTGTAAGTTGCCCAACCTGTCTTTAACTTTGTAGTCCAGGCTGGCCTGTAATTCATAATCCTTCTGCCTCAGTCTGTCACACAGCTGAGGTTACAGCTGGGATTGCGTTATCAGGAATGGTTTTATTTTTGTTTCATTCTTCAACTATGCAATTAAAATGGAAATGGCTCAAATTCGAAGTTTTTGAAAATCTTAATTTAAAATATTTAGAATGCTTTAGAATGGTTGATACATTATAAATCATATAATGAGATGCAATGAAATTCACTTGAAAACTATAAAACAATTAAATTCCCTTATTTTAAAATGTAAAAAAAAAGTATATGTCCAAGTTAGCCAAGAAGAACTTGCAAAGAACACTAGAAACTATTTGAAACAACTGTCTAATACAAATCCTGAATACCAAGCCTATAAAATGCACCTAAAGCAGTAATTAGCAGGAAATTAACAGACTTAAATATTTGCAATAGAAAGTAGAATGACCATCATAAAATCAGCTCAATATCCATAGAAAAAGTATAGAAAAAAAAGAGCAATGGAATAAAATAAAAGTTACTTAGAGAAGGAAAAAAAACAATATAAAAGAATAAAATGAAAATAAAATGGCAGGAAGTATGAATAAAGTTCCAAATAGTAACAGATTAGTTTTTAAAAGGAAAATAGATAAAAAGAGATCAAGAAAGATTGATACTGGAGAAAGACAACTGGTTAATACTTTTTAATGAGATGATCATAAATACATGATGTGGAAACAAAATGAGCATAAATGTGTATTTTAAATATCATATCCATACTTAAATTATGTAATTAATGTTATTTTAAAGTATTTTTTATTTTTTATAAAAACAAAGAAACCTCAGGTTCAAGTGGCCTTCATATGTTATTTTCAGAGGACAGATAAAGAAAATATCCTATCTACATGAGAGAAAAACCTTTATGTCAATATTAATATGGACAGTGAAGAAAGGGATTCATATTCCCCCAAATCACACGAAACTAGGGCCATAAAATTCCCACTGTAGTTACGGAAATAATTCAGATGCTCGTATGTGTACGTATGTGTACTTGTGTGTCTCTATGTACTGTGTGGATATAACCTGTTAATGTACATTTGACCCAGGAAACAATTCTATTAATGGTTTAAAAACAACAGTAAGCCCCAGACAAAGAAAGCAGAGAAGATACTTCCTAATTATTATTACAAATTCCATTCTTATTAAGGAAATTTAAAAATTATTTCTTTTCAGATAGGTAAAACATGAAACTACAGTTTACTTCCATTTCTTTTAAAATATTATTCTTAGGAAATGATAGCCTGCATATTAAAGCAAAAAAATGAAAATAAACGTATAAAAATAAAAAGAACATAAGCATTCTTTGTTGTATTAGCTTTGTTAAGTTATCGAATTAAAAATAGATTAGAAATGGAATCAATGAACTTATTGATTCCTGGATTCTGTGTTAAAAAACAAACTCCATGCCTGTAATTGTCATAATAGTGACTGTCTGTATTGTTAACATATATATACATATATATGTTAATCTTTAGTTTCTACAAGTTATTGTTTGATTTTGACTCCTTAATTCACACGGAATTACTTAAATATCCCCATTAGCTTTAGTCTAACACTGTTGCATTTTAACTCTTCTGAGAGATATTTGGTAATTTTAAGTAATAGCATGGATATGGAGCTGTCCAGAGTCTTGTGATAGTCACAACAAAAATTTGTTGAAAAAGTACTTATGGAATAAAAATAATTTTTACTCACAAAAAGCTACTGACTGGTTATGTGAATTCCCTCATAGTTCATATAGTTATTTTTACTTTAATTATTACATGCCTGTTGTAATAAGGTTATATGTTTTGGTCACTTTCTGTGTAGTTTATTTTAATGAGCCCCATTCCATGTTATGAAAACCTACTTTCAATTATTTTCTTTATGGGTGTTTGGGATAGTTTTGCCAAGTAACTTTGGCTGGCCTGGCATTCACTGTGTAGCACAGGATAGCCTTGACATCATGGTAACCCTCTTGGCTCTGCCTCCCAAATGCTGCAATTAAATGTCTGAGTCATTTAACTGACTATAGTTTTAAAAAAGACCTTGTAGAATTTGAAAAGTTTTGGAGCAAGTGTAATAAAATTAATCAAATTACAACAATGAATAACTGGCATTTCCCCCCTCAAATTCTGTTTGAAAGGCCTCATACCATTAGTTTTCAAAATTAATTCACTGTTCTTATATGATTACTAATAAAACTACTTTCCAAAATTTCTCAAGAGAAATCAACAAATGTATTATCTTTTATCTTATTTTTCTTTATATTATTTGTGATAACTGGTAGATACATTAAATTGTTACAAATGGGCAATGAAGAATATTAATTCATTTTCAGCTATATGTGATTTTATACCTTCTGAACTACTAAGTTTATATCAGTCATTTTGAGAATATACATAATATTTCCAATACAAAAAGTGGAGACTGTAGTGTCTCTCAAGTCTATTTCATCTTAATTCCAGCAACCAGTTACCTCATATTTTGGTGATTATTATACCAAAATTATTTTGCCTCATCATATTTCTCAACCCAAAATTTTTAAGTTGCACTTATCTTCTAATTATACAATGTGCTTTTAGCATTTTTTTCTTACTACTTTCTCTTTATATCTTCATTGGATGAAATAGTTTCTGGCTTGTGTGACCTTGGCCAATACCAATGTTTATAAACAATAAACTCTGCTTTAAAAATATACTGTGCTCAATGATGCCTGCAGAATTTTTGCTTCATTAGTATTTTAAATTGTATAACTAACATTCTCTACTGTTGTTTTTAGTCCGTTTTATAATACAGAGTTGTACCAGTGTTTATCATTGTTTTGTAATTGTCTTAATTGTACTTTAAACTTTTATATTTTTGTTGTCTTCAAGTAAAATAATCTTAGGTTTTATTTTTAAATGTTTAGGTAATATTATTGTAGACTATTGCATGTTTAGAATATGATATCTTTATGATAGATTTATCTGATTTTACTATATAAGTGTTTTCTATCTCTAGTTAGGGTGTAGTGTAAAACTCCGAAGCCAGGCATGATGGTGCATGCCTTTAATCCCAGAATTTGGAGGCAGAGTACAAGGCCAGCTTCATCTACATAGTGAGTTCCAAGATAGCCCAGGTTACATAAAGAGACCCTGTCTCAAAACCCAAATAAATAAATAAACAAACAAACAAACAGAATTTTGAAACCTGTGGTCTGATACTGATACACCTACACTTTCTTTTGACTAATTGCTGGTGTACACATGTCCTGTTTTATGTGGTCAATCATCTTGCAAACTCAGCATGGTGACATTTTTCCTTACCCNCAATTCTAATTACAGTTATAATGATTGTGGTTATTGATATCATATCTAACCAGCACAAGTATGCATTCTCCCATTTTGCTTTTTCTTCCTTGTTCCTTCTTGCATATGAATTGTATGTCTTCCCTCACAACTTTTAGTGTTAAATTCCATATTCTGTTATTTGATACCTTCATTTTACCAGCCTTCTTTTCTTTACAAGATTAGATAAATAATATGCACTCTCCTTTTCTCCCTTTCCAGTTTACTGGGACTATTCACATTGCATATGTCCTATTTTTAACATTCTCATACCTGTTTTTTCCTCTTGTTAAAGAAAAATTCAAACGAACCAGACAATAATTAAAACAGAACTCCAGAAGTATTCAAATAAAAATGTTATTAATATGTAATTAAATTTAGAAACAGAAGACCTTACTATGCAACTCAAATAAGCAGAATGATGCAGTGTTCTCCAGGATGAAGCACTATAGGGTTACAAATGTACAGTTTTCTCCAAATTCATGTAAAAATGTAATACAATTCCAAACAAGTTTTCCAATAGATTTTTGTTTGCTAACCAGACCAAGTGTTTTTTTTTTCCTAAAGTTTTTTTAAGACATGAAATGTTGGCATAAGCAAGGCAACACTGGCCAAAGTGTTAATGGTGTTTATGAATTGCATCTGAACCTAGTAGACAAACATGAGGAAGCTTCACGAATCTAGAGTGTGTGGCATTGTCAAGAGAGCCTGTTGTATGAATGGACTAACAAAAAGACCAAAGTAATGCCTAATGGCATTGACCACTTCTGATATATTCATATTATAATAAACATTTTAAAATAAATTTGAAAAAATATTTTTCAATAAATAATTCTGAAATAATTTATAACAATGTGTAAAAGTTAGAATTTTATGTAGTATCATATATCATTCTTATGAAGAAAATATGATTCTTTAAATTCAAAGAAAAGTAACAAGCACTTGAATTAGAAATTTAAAAAAAATCAAATATATTTTACCATAAGTTTTAAAATACAAATACAAATTAAAATGGATGCTTACAGCGCAGAAGTTCAAGAGAATGTTGGTGGTATTCAGACACCAGCTCTGTTAAACACCTCCCGTAAACATCACAGAAGCACACGACAGAAGCAGCAGAAACCTGTGTGAGTTGCAAGTGCAGTTATCTATTCATTATCACATGAAGTCACGGCTGTCACTCTATGAAGGAGATGCTCTTTGAACCAAGTGATGTCTCGCACCTCACCTCTCAAACCTCCACAGATGGAAGAGAATTCT
>LZPO01036585.1:0-16175 GCA_001675575.1 Neotoma lepida | reverse complement strand
ATTACTGAACTACGGCCCACAGTTATAGTATGCATCTCATCTGTTTATATGTTTTCTTACAGCAAATAGCCGAAGAGAGCCAGATTCGAATTGAACTCCAGATGACCCTGGACAGTAAAGACAGTGACATTGAGCAGCTGCGGTCACAGCTCCAGGCCTTGCATATTGGTATGGACAATTCCAGTATAGGCAGTGGACCAGGAGAGGTTGAGCCTGACGATGGATTTCCAGGTACACATTCTTGGTCAGCCTTGTATTTGCCTGAAATGTAAGTCAGCTGCGTGCTTTCAGTTCCATGACTGACTTTGCTCTTGAGAAATATATTGGGCATTTCTTTAAGGGAAAACCTACTTCTTGGAGTGGGGATTCACATGACATTTTGGGCTTGTTTGATTAAAAACAGACATGTAAATGAAGTTCTAAATGTTTAGGTGTTTTAACTCATATGTTATTTAGTGACTGTCTTTTAAGCTTTCATTTTTTTTCTTTCCGCTCTGCCTTGCTCCTTACTTGTGGGCATTTAGTCCATATCACTCAGTCACACACTATGGAATCCATGTCCTTCACCTACCAGCGTTCCTCTACTTCTCTCAATATTGCCACTAAGCCCTCCAGTTCTCACACGCTTCTTGACTCTGATTCTGAAGAAGATTCTTTGCCTTACTTACCCATTTCGTCGGATCCTAATGGTGCAGGTGACATCCTGAAAAATCTTTCTGTCTTTGGAGTTTTCCTAGTTACTTAATTTTGTCTTTTTGAAAAAAATTTTTATAACATTGACTAACATCCACTCACTCCAACATGCTGTGTAGATGCAGTAAAAAATGAACTGCTGCATGAACTGTAATTCGATTTTAAGGCATTTTTCAAATAGCTTGTGATTGTATTTGCTAGATCGTTTGACTTTTGCCAACTTTCCAGAAACAAAATACTATGTTCTATATCCATATAGAAGTGCATGGCTTCATCTGTTTTCAGACAACTTTTCTGTAGTTCTATATCGAGTGACGGTACAGAAAAGAAAGAAATCACGTGACGTGTTTCAGAGACTGTTCAGGTTTTCACTGAGTATATACATGTTCATAGTGTGCTAAGCCTTAAAAGAGCACATGAAACAATTTGGCCTGGGTCTTACCCTGGAAAGCTTCACAGGTGAGGTGATGAAGAATCCCAAGAGCATCTTTTCAACTCACAGAGGTTCTCACTGATTTCTCTGGACTCTAGTCAACTTATCTATGTGAGGGATAGAGTTCTCTTGTGTGGAGTGGTGAGGACATAGAGAACTTGTGTAAAGCAACTAGTACATTTGGTGCATAATTGTTAAAATCTGTAGTGACTTGTATTATTGGAATATTCTCTTAGAATGCCATTCATCCCCTTGCTAATTTCATTTGAAAAATCTGACCAAATTTATAAGAAGAGTCCAAGGACTTAAGATACTTTCTTTTGTTGATTAAGATTTTGATATTTTAGAGCTCAGAAATCCTGGTTATATTATTGTTGCTTGTTAGATAGGTTTGATCTTACTGTACACAGAATAGCTGCTCTAAAATTTCCTGTTTTCTGAACACATACTCATTTAAGGTGCTTCCTACTCAGCAGTGTACATTACACCTCTAGTCAGCTCACTCTCCACAGGAAGAATGAAGGCTTGATGTAGACGTGCCATGAAAAGAGTTCAGTGGCTCTTAGGTGGCTTTCTCCTGAATTTTGCCAGTGCATGAATAATCAATGGGGTATTTCATGTTATAATTCGGAGCATTTATTTCTGACGTGATGTGACCTTGATTTTTGTTTTGCATTGTGGAATGTGCTTCTACTGATGATGATGCATTATTATAGTAGCCCAGGTACATCTAGGTCTAAATTCTAAAGGGCAGATTTGATTGGCTTGTGACTTCCACACTAAATTCTTTATTGTCAAGGAGAATCATCGTATTTATACTCGTATATTATGATTACTTACAGAATCAAGATTAGAAGGATGGTTGTCATTGCCTGTGCGGAACAACACAAAAAAGTTTGGATGGGTTAAAAAGGTAAGAAATGCTTTTGAATGTCGTTCTTTTGGCTTCTGATTTAACTGTAGCCATTTTCCTTCTGGAGCTGTAGGGTGGACGTGCTTGCACGTCTGGACACGTAAAACCTGCTAATGCTTTCTGGTGTGGACTGATGTGACTTGTTATCTGTGTGGAAGACTTTTACTCTCCAGGTCTTTACTAAAACGGGTTCTGAGGTCATTAAGTAGAAGCCTGTTCCTCTGGTGCGTTTGTGTCCTGTGGGAAACTACTCCAGGTGTGATAGAAGACCCTTGATACTTGTGTCACCATGGCTGTTCATCTCCGTCAGGGTGGTGCCTGTTCATTCTGTGTAGATCCAAAGCTTAAGAGATCTGCCCTCAGTTCCATTTGTTTCCTCCCCTCATTTACTTACTTACAATATCTACAAACAGAAAAAATAAATGAAAATCTATAGGGAGGTCTGTTGTTACCTTAGGAAAACGCACCTAACCCTGCATTACTGCTTTCTATTTACTTTCATAGCGTATGAGTTTATCACAAATAGAGAATTTTTTGTAAAAGAAAATACATTGCGTGGTAATTTGATCAGTTTCTTCCTTTCTATTTTTAACAGTATGTGATTGTAAGCAGTAAGAAGATTCTCTTCTACGACAGCGAACAAGATAAAGAGCAGTCTAACCCTTACATGGTTCTTGATATAGAGTAAGTGTCTCATGTTCAAGTCTGATGAGAGCGATAGGACTTGTCCATCACAGCACTCAGGGTGCAGCTCTCACTCCACCAGTGTAACAACATCCCTTGGATTTCCCTCGTAGAAATGAAGGTTGGCAGTGTGTGGTATGGAAGACATCTGTATTTCATAGCTCTTTAATACACTATTTTCTGAAGAAAGTTCAGCTTGGAAATTTCTCTATCTTAAAAATTATTGAAACAATAAAACAAGCTAATCAACTAGGTGCATGCCTTTACTCCTGGCACTTGAAAGGCAGAGGCAGGTGGACTCCGAGGGCACCCTGGTCTACAATAGTGAGTTCCAGGATAGCTTCTAACATGAGTCAATAAAATAGTTGATTTTTAACTTCTGGTATAAGATGACCAATGTAATATAATCCTTGAGTAATACTTTATTTATTCCTTTATTTAAAAATCTATAGCAAGCTGTTTCATGTCCGACCTGTTACCCAGACAGATGTATACAGAGCAGATGCTAAAGAAATTCCAAGGATATTCCAGGTAAACATAATGTTTGTTTTCTCACCCTGAGAGGTTCTTTTCATGACGAAGTGTTTTAGATCCCTTTCTTCACTGGCCTAGGACTGCTTCACACTTGCTGTTGGTTCTCAGCCACAGTTAAGACAGTTGGCCCCTTACGCTGTGCTGTTTCTGTGTCAGGACAGCTCTGCCCTGGGGGTTGTGTTTGTTGATTTCTGTTATGCTTCTGGGCTTTGTTGGCCCTTTCACAAGATTGGTGGTGTTGGTTGTTTTTTAGAGCGTGAACTTACTCCTGTTTTGGTTTTATTCTCAACTCTGGAAATTTTAAAAAGTCACTATCATATTGAAAGCTGTAGCACTTTTACTTTTTATTTAAAGTGAAGGCAAGCTTTTACTTTTACTGCTTTTGAAAAGCTTTTAAACCATAAGGGCTGGAGAGGTGGCTTGGTGGTTCAGAGCTCTTACAGCTCCATCAGAGGACCAGCGTTCACAGCAGACAGCTCACAAACACCTGTTACTCCACTGCCCCCTCTGACTTCCATGGGCACACACACCTCTCTTTAAAATAAGCATTAAAGCTCTATAAAAACCACTGTGCCTGATCCACTGTAGGGGAGTTGTCTTTTTTTTTTCCTGAGTGCTCATGCTGTTTTATTTGGGCATTTATTTGCATATCTTCTCCTTTCCTTTTATCCTTCAACTCCCCAATTATCTTTTAAAATGAAAATGTGCATATAGTTTACCCACTTTTTTATTATTGAGAAATGTAAGCAGTTACTGTAGTTGTCATATTGGACTTCGGTTGTTTGGATAGGAGGGACACTGGAGACTGAACCCACAGCTTTGACCTTCCACTGAGCTGTACATCTAGCCCTAAATGTCCCTCCCAGAGGAGTGAAGGGAAAAACCCACCTAATGAAGTGTAAATTTGCCTTTGGTTGGCCTATTCTGATAGTTTTGCTATAGCAAAGTCAGATACTAAAGCAGAAATAAGGAGGTCCCGTTTAAACAGATCAGTTCTTTTTAGTGTGAAGCAAGAGTCATTTATCAGAAATGTGTCTATATAAAAATAACATAATGGAGAAATGACTCCAAAGTGAAGAACAAGACCTGGGTTTAGTTCCCAGCATCCATGGGGTGGCTGGCTCACAACCATCTATATTCCAGTTCTAGGGGATTTGATGCCCTCTTCTGACCTCTGAAAGCACTAGGCATGCATGTGTGCACATACATACATGTAAGCAAAATATTAATAAAATAAATCTTTAGGGGCTGGAGAGGTGGCTCAGAGGTTAAGAACACCGATTGTTCTTCCAGAGGTCCTGAGTTCAATTCCCAGCAACCACATGGTGGCTCACAACCATCTGTAATGAGATCTGGCGCCCTCTTCTGTATACATAATAAATAAATCTTTAAAAAAACAAAACAAAACAAAACAAAAAAACCCATGAAGTTAGGAAGGAGACATGGGAGAGATCTGGGAGGAGTCAAGAGGGGCCGAGGGGTGGATATGATCAAAAATACACATGTATGAAATTCTCAGTAAAAACTATTTTTAAAAAAAATCTTTAAAAAGTGTGTAGCAGTCACTCCTGTCCTCTTGATATTTATAGATTTTGTATGCCAATGAAGGAGAAAGTAAGAAGGAACCAGAATTTCCGGTGGAGCCTGTGGGAGAAAAATCTAATTATATTTGCCACAAAGGACATGAGTTTATTCCTACTCTTTATCACTTCCCAACTAACTGTGAGGCCTGTATGAAGCCATTGTGGCACATGTTTAAGCCCCCTCCTGCTCTCGAGTGCCGTCGGTGCCACATTAAATGTCATAAAGATCACATGGACAAGAAGGAAGAGATCATCGCACCTTGCAAAGGTGAGCAGGGAAATGCTTGCTGTGCTGTTACTTGGGCTTGGGTCATTTTAAGCACATTAATTCATTTCAAATAATTCTTTTTGTAGTTTATTATGATATATCATCGGCAAAGAATCTATTGTTATTAGCAAATTCAACAGAAGAGCAGCAGAAATGGGTTAGTCGGTTGGTGAAAAAGATACCTAAGAAGCCTCCGGCTCCGGACCCTTTTGCCCGATCATCTCCTAGGACCTCAATGAAAATACAGCAAAACCAGTCCATCCGGCGGCCCAGTCGACAGCTTGCTCCAAACAAACCAAGGTAATAAATAAAATATGGTAAAAAAAAAAAAAACTGAAGCTGCTTTCTTAAAAGTTGCTTTTTATATTCAGACAAAAACTTGGATAATTATGATTTTTCTTCCCTTGATATTTTAATGAGTCATTGGAAACCAAATATTTTAAACTTAGAGCATACAAATCTTACTCTCTGATGTGGCTAAAAATATATTTTAGAAGTTACACATAATAAATTCAACCAAAATTTAAAAGTGATATTTTATTACTTTTGTTTATAATCATACTATTTTCTTCTTTAATAAGCACATGGACTAATTAGTGATTTGGAAGATGGCATTAAGATTACACACAGATGTTCACATGTCAGGTGCACATACATGTTGCAAACTTCTTTTAATTAGGTGAGCTGAGAGGCAGAACTGAAAGCAACTTCAGTTTTAATTTACATTGATAAGTGCAAAACAATGTTTGTGATTTAAAGAGCAATACAGTTCAGCTTGAGTGATGTGAGCATTGCTTGGAACTGAAGTGTCAGGGATGACCTTGGTATAGCGAAATGTATAGAGAAATGCTGAAGCCATTTCATAGGGCTTCACTGACTTCATTTCATTATACATTTGGATTCAGAAGAGCCATTTCTTGACTTATTAGATACTAGACATTTATAAACATTTTTTCATTGACTGTGAAGGTTTGGTTAGAAGGTTTGGTTACAGTATATGAGTGATAATATGCTTTGCCTGTGTTATCGGACAACAGACTTCTCATGGGAAACTTTCTGGAAGTAATATCTCAAGGAAATAATTTAGAATGACGAAGGTAGAATTGGTGTTTTAGTACCAAAGTAGTTGGATATTTCATGTGTGTGAAATATAAAATTAGCCGGGCATGGTGGTGCACGCTTTTAATCCCAGCACTTGGGAGGCAGAGGCAAGTAGATCTCTGTGAGTTTGAGGCCAGTCTGGTCTATATAGTGAGTTCTAGGACAACCAAGGCTACACAGTAAGATCTTGTCTCAAAACAAAAGAAATATGGTAAAATTAATGTAAAATAGTGACTACATGACAGTAATTAAGCTAACAGCTCTCAGAAGGTACATACTGAGCAGGTTGGAATTAGGAATATGAGTACACAGACGGGGGTTAGGTAACAACAATTAAGGAGAGGCCAGAAAATGTCTGTGAAGGAGGGTAGAGAGGTTGCTTAGCAGTTAGAACCAACTACTACTACTACTCTTGGAGAGCATGAAGTTAGTTCGTAGCACCTGCTTCAGGTGGCTCACAACTACATGTAACCCCAGGCCCAGGGTATCCAACACTCTCGTCTGGACTTGCACAACTGCACTCAACGTGCACTATAAATACACACTCACACACACACACACGCACACACACACACACACAAAATTAAAAATAAAAAATCTTTTTAAAAGTCTTAAAAGAATTGAGAGACAAACACTAAAGGCCATTTTGTGTGTGCCTTGTGCAAATTGTCTGAAAATTAATATTGTACAACTGTTAATGCAAAAATGCTGTTTCAATACTTAATCTCTGTCTTCTGTGGCTCATAGTCCATACCTCAGATTGGATAACACTACAAAGTATAGATTTATTTAGTTCATAGTTCTGGAAGCTAGGACAGCTATGTGTTTGGAGATTTTGGGCTGTTTGTTTGTTGTTTGTTTGTTTTTGAAAGAGAGGGTTTCTTTGTGTTACAGCCCTCTCTGTCCTGGAACTCATTCTGTAGACCAGGCTGGCCTCAAACTCACAGAGATCTACCTGCCTCTGCCTCCCGAGTGCTGGGATTAAAGGCATGTGCCGCTACCACCTGGCCCGTGAGGCTAGGACATCTAAACAGCATGGCACTAGCATCAAGTGAAGGCTTCTTGCACCATAACTTGGCAGAAGGGTTCATATGCTAGGACACAGTAACCTTGCCCAGGAAAGCTTGCTTGTATACAGAGCTACCCCCAAGGAACCCACTCATCTCTGAAATGACTGAAATTACCTCCTGAGGGTCTGCTCTTCAACATGGCCACCTGGGGATCGATTTCTAACAAGTAGATCTAGGGGTCAGATCCAGACATCTGCCTGTTTCTGCCTCCTACGTGCACAGAGAGATTATGTGTCCAAGGACCAGGTGTTTAGGTCCAAATAATCTAGTTTCAGAGTCTACTCTTAGCTATAAATTCCACTGTTTGACAATGATGTAAGCAGAAATTGACAGTTTAAAGATGGGTTTGGAAGTGCTACTTTTAGAATGTTTTCTTGGTCAGGTAGCACACATGGTTAATCCCAGCACTTGGGAGGCAGAGGTAGGCAGATCTCTTGAGTTCAAGGGCTACATAGTGGGACCCTATCTTTACAAAATAAGTAGATAAATTAATTAATTAAAATTGTACTTTGTATGTGTAATGTACTTTGTATGTGTAATGTTATGCTGTGCTGAGATTCGGGGAGGGCAGAGTGACAGCTAGTAGACAGTGGTGATGTGATGCTGGAGAGGAAGTCTGAATCCAACTAAAAAGGATAGGTAGATTTTGTAAAGACTTGACTTGATTGTTTTAATACCAGTTTCTCAATGACTTACCAATGTATAAATAAATGAGTACTGACAGTAAAAGAATGTGGAGAAGAAAAAACTGAGTTCAGAAANATTTTTTTAATTTGAAATAACCAGAATTAGGTGACTGAGTGGAAGAGAATGAAGGAGANGTTTCAAGGGAAGTCTTGAATATTTGCATTAATAACCTAGTGTCTATAGTTTTAAATATAAGTTTGCAATACTGGGGGACTAGGGAAATGGGTAAGAGCACTTACTAGTGGGTAAGAGCACTTGTGCAAGCATGAGTACCAAGTAAAACTAGGTATGGTAGTGCATGCCTGTAATCCTAGAACTTGTGAAGCAGAGGCAAGAGGATCAGGAGTTCAAGGCTAAGCCTGGTCTGTGACAGTAAGTTTGAGGCCAGCCTAGGCTACGTAAGACTTTGTCTGAAAAACACAAACAAAATAAAAAATTATTCGGGTTACTTAAACATGCAAATAATGGTACCTTCCTACTTTGGCTAGTTATATCCAGATCTCAGAATGAGGTCTGAGAGTATTTTACTAGGTAGATTGTACACAATGAAGTTCAAAGCCACTGACATGGAATTCACAGTTACAACCTTGGCGACCATAAAGTTCCTTGGCAGAAATTCATGAGCATCACAGTTGTGGATAATTAAAAGCTCCCTCCTCCCTTCTAAAGGCGATTGCAATGTTATAGTATAGGTTGCTCAATAGGAAAGAACAGATCAAGGGTGGTGAGATAGTATGTAAAGGCACGAGAAATTACTCTCACAGTTGCCCTCTGACCTTCAGGCAACTTCCATGTCATGTGTGTATGCACACATACAATAAATAAATGACTGTAATTTTAAAAAAGCAAACAGTTTATACAATCTGAAGAGACTCTGGTGTATTAATTAAAATTTTTAATTAAAGTGATTCATCCTCCAGTTTTATGTTCAATTCATTTAGCCAGTTAAATTGACAGTGCCTCTTCCATGCTTTCTCTTGTGCCTAGTTTCCATATTCGAATATAGCTGTTATTGAACCACTCAGCAGGTAGAGGTCATTCAAGAATTGAGAAATCCGTGTTCCTCTTGTTGCTCCCTTTCAAAGCTTATCTTTTATGGTGTTACATATTCAACAACAACAACAAAAAGCAGTTGTCAACTGATAGTGTAGTTCTTTTTATACTTCTCAAACTGAACATCAGGGTAGCTACATCTTTATCTGGACAGTAGGAGCGCGTGTGAGGAGCAAATTGTGTTCTTAGCCCAGGTAGTCTTGGGTTCCCCCAGAGAGCTCTTCTGCATCATACCCAGCCAGCGTGATCACACCTGCACACACCGATGGAGAAACTTTACTGGGTGCTTCCATTGGAACTGTTGCCAGGCTACCCCTGAAGGGAACCCCACCCAGTCCCACCCCCGCCCGAGACAGGGTTTCCCTGTATAGCCCTGGCTGTCCTGGAACTCGCTCTGTAGACCAGGCTGGCATCGAACTGCCTCTGCTTCTGGAGTGCTGGGATTAAAGGCGTGCACCACCACAGAAGGGAAACTTATAGCACTCAACACATTCCAGCCATAGTGCTCTCTACATTCTGCAGTCTATAAAGAACAGAGCAAATAAACTTGCCAACCTCCTGTTACAGATTGCTTGATTTGGCATTTAAAGACTGGGATTGGTCATTTGATGATGTTGATGGTGATGATGATGACGATGTTTTTGATTTCTGAAGAAATAAATGGGTAAATCAAAAAATGAATGAGTTTTCAGTTCTTCCATGTAGTGCATGTGGTTTGCACTTGGACTTTCTTTTCTCTTTTTTGGACTAGTTTTGAAATTTTATAATATTTTTAATAGGATGTATTTAAAGAGTTTTTCAGAAGTACTTCTAACTAGAATTTTCGTGACAAATGTAAAAGTGAAATGCTATGTTCAGATTCTTTATTGGCTATCAATTTTCAGTATTGTTGAAATTAAAATATTTTATCTTAGAAATTAAGCATGTAGAAATAAGAACAGGAAAAAACTCTGGTACCTTTGATTCATTCCAGAGAAGCTGTATACAGAGAATTAAAACTTAATAGTATTTTCAGTCTCAGACTAGTTTGTGAACATAGCATGGGTTTGTTTCTCCCTCTATCCTTTCTCCTTCCTTCTTTCTAACTTGCAAGAATTAAAGCTATAAAAACTTTGAGTTCAGTGAAGTATCTTTCTGATTTGTCTTTGCAATGCCGTGAAATATTTGCAAGAATTTAATGCTCCCCTTGCTGAAGAGAATAGGAGTGACACAGTGTGAGCAATTCTGTGCGTTTAAGAGATGTAAAGCCAGGCGTTGTGGCACACGTGTAACCCCAGCACAAGAGAGGTCACGTGGGGGGGCAGAGAAATGGGGAGTTCAAGGTCATCTTCCAGATATATAGTGAGTTTGAGGCTAGTCTAGGCTACATGAGACCTTGTCATTGCAACATGCAAGGCTGCAGTTCCCACTCAACAGGCTGAGAAAAGGCTGAGACTGAGGGCCATACCAGTGGAGGCTGGGTAGTGAGACCCTGCCTCAGAGGACAGAAAAGAGTGTAGAATGGTTTGCTTAATAACAAGATTGAATGCAAGTTAAGCCTCACAACTTTAAATCTTCATGTAGAGTAGACACTTAAGAAGTAATCTGTCTCAACTGAGCATGTTGTGACATCGTGCACTTATATTATGTGACACTGTGACCTCTATAAGGCTGTGACTGTCATTACATATATATACTACAATGTGTTTATTCCTCCTCTTTTAGTGTCANTGTTTTCTTTTGTGGTAGGGAAGGATGGAACCCAGGCCAGGGCCTTGGGCTATACTCTAGTGACTAGAGTCTAGTCCTTTATTCCTGTTTTATACATATGAAAAATGTGGCTTGAGGTCCTATAGTTATGTAAAGCCTGACCATAAATCCTGCTGCTTTGGCTCCATAAGGCAGCTAGTAGATCAGTGCTCAAACAAGACCCTGAGTCCAGTTCTCAACCTTCCTAATGATGCAGCCCTTTAATACAGTTCCTCATGTTGTGATGACCCCCCCAACTATAAAGTTACTTTCATAGCTACTTCATAACTGTAATTTTGCTACTGTTAGGAATCGTAATGTAAATATTTTGGGAGATAGAAGTTTGCCAGAGGTTCATTACCCACAGGTTGAGAACCACTGCTTTAACAAATCATTTAACGCTAATATAGCTGATTAACTGCATTAAATGTTTTTGGCCAGTATGAGACTTAGAAAGTCCATTTTTGTATTTAGAGAGAATGTAATTGCATGTGCCTAAAACTAAGAAAAGTAATACAATTGAATTGAGTATGTTAATGCATGAATTGAGTGTTAGAAATACAGAGGAAATGTAATGGTAAAAGTAAAATGCCTTTCCAGGGAATTTAACAGTCTCTTCTTACTTGACTGTATCAACTAACATTATTCTCCTTCCTTTCTAGCTAACTGCCTTCTGTGAAAGCGGTTATTCGGGTGATCACATTCTTCCAGCCACAAGACTGAAATATGATGTTTGAAAACTTAACTAAAAGCTATGTTCTACTGAGAGACTGACCACACACATACACACGTTTCCTTTCCCCTGAAATAATTTTAAATCATGCAGAAGTTTTCTGGGCTGCTTTGAAACAAGTCGAACAATGGTGATTGGTGAGAAAAGGTGTCGTGCAACTCTTCAAGACTTGCTTCCTAGAGCCCTTGGCGGTCACACTACATTGCACAGAAGGATTGAGAAGAGTTTAAGGAAATCACATTTTGGCTTCAACAGATGGTTCCACCTGTACGTTAGCCAGAAGAATTTGGGAGTGGATCCCACTCCAGTGATGCTGAGTGCATCTTTAAAAGTGACCATGATGTTGTGTCCATGTATGTATGTGCATATGAGTTGAGCCTCATATAGATACACACACACCACATAAAAACACATCGTACTGTAATACTGCAAGAAGGTATTTTTAACTTACCATTTTATTTTTTATACACATTAATCAGATATCATTACTTCAGTTGCAACTATGCACTTGTATAAAGCCATATGTTGGCATTTATATCCTTCATTCATATACCTGACAGGAGATGCATGTTTGTGTAAACAGGAACTGTAACAAAAAGTTTGAAGTTAATTATTCCCGTTCCTAATGCTTGTGGTAGGTAACTTTACCCATTTTGAATGCCTTAATTTAATCCCCCCCCCCAAATCTCAGCCCTTTTCTCTTATTTAAGAAAAGAAGAACATGTTTACCAGCTCTTAGGATGCAGCTCACCTTGTGGGGAAAGTAGTGCACTCTTTACATGCAGTGGTGTGTCAGTGTCAGCCTGTTTGGTACAGGACAGTTTTTAATGTATTGGGTCGTAGAAACAAATAACGGATTATATTGAAACTAATGTGTGTGATGTACATCTGTTATTTTTCATCNCTTTTAACAGACTTCAGCTAGTCTGTAACTACAAAATATTTCCTTTGCTTTGAACTTGCTGGTTACCCTAGATGTGTTTTTATTTATGATAAAAGCAGTTTTTCACATTTTCATTCAAGATTCAAAAATTGTCTCAAATATAAAGAAAACTAACATGTACTGTAGATATATTTTAATATTTAAATGTGATCCTGAAACAAACAGCTGTATGGCTGTGTATCAGCTTTGATATCTGGGAAGAGGCAGCCTCCAAAGCGCTTACTTTGATTCTCACTGTTAAATGCTGCCGAGGTTAGAGAGCGGGCAGGACCTGTCCTGTCGTGCTGTGGGCCCAGGTAAGAGTGCTTCACCCCACAGTGGAGTGCAGCAGTGGGCAGCATCAGGCTCTGTACATACGCAAAGTTCAATATGATATTGAAGTGTTCGCCTAGTATTTCAGTGAAGCCAGTAGACACTTTTCATTGCTTCCCTCTGGGGTCAGTGTAGAGATGTTGTAAAAAGTTTGATCCTCATTATAGATTCTATTGTGGAAATAGTGGCCTTTGGCCTACTGGTATACTAAATCCCAATCCTGTGACCTTCAGATGGCCCAGTTGCATCTTTCATTCTGTCTGTTAAGACTAGATGTGCATGCCATTTCCCTGGAAGCAGCTGTGCTCTGTAGTTCTGATTCAGAACACAACTAGCTTCCTTCCTTCCTCCCTTCCTTCCTTCTTTCCTTCAGATTTAAAAATGAAAATATATAAATTTATATAGAAGAGCTATTTCCATTCATTAGAGTTGTTTAAAAGGAGACTGAATTAATATTTTATATAAAGATTTTGTTACACTATGGGAGGTTCTATCCTATACTGAATTGGAGAGTATATATATATATATATATTTTTAATAAACTTTATTAAGGTGAAATAATGTCAAGTTTACACATGAATAATTGAAGTATTTGAGTAAAAAAGGCAAAAGTTTAAATTTTGGATGCTGTGCGTGTATATATGTATTAGAGTTTGGAGAATCATGGTGTGATGCAACTGTACGAGGCAATTAATGTGAAGGATTCAGGGGAATAAAACATTCTGAGGGGTGAAAAATCTCTCCATGGAGCTTCTTCACATACGGTTTAACATAGGGATTTGTAAGGTCATTTGTCCAACTAACAGAATTTCGAGTAAAAAAACTGTGACCTTAGGGAAGTATTTGCTTTTCCTGTCATCATTTGCTTGTACGTAAGTGCACATACCTGCCATTTTTCTTCCCACCCAGCAGTCATTACAAAAGCAACCTAATTTTGTGCCAGTTTCACTTTTTCTTGCCCCCAAACCTTCAAGATAAATGATTATCAGAGCAAATGTTGCTTCCTTTATTCAGCTTGCCCCAGAGCCATAAATACCTCCGATTGGGATCTAAAAGAAAGGAATGCCGGGTTTCCTTAGTTGGATACTTTTGCTTTGTGGAAATAAAAAAAGAGAAGTAAAAGAAAAACTAAGTTCCAGTATTATAGATGAAAAGCGTTGCTTTTAGAAAAGCAAGATTAAAAAAAAAGTTCAGTTGAAAGTTTCAAATGTCCTAGCTAGCTAAAGGATGAGTGAGCTAGTAATCCCAAGGAAAGCTGGTGTTTCTGCCTTTCAGAGGCCATGGACCCCAGAGGAAGCTTTGCATCAGTTCATGTGTAGATCTAGATAAAAGTGCTCATGGTTCCTGCTGCTGCTGTCAGTCTGTTAGGATTCCCAGGGTGACGTGGAGAAACTCAGACACTAATTAACCTTACAGAGATGCTTTGAGCAGCATGTTGAAACCCCAAGTAGAACAAGTAGCTTCCGAGCTTCTCAGGCCCTTTGACTGCTACTGATTTTCCTTGCCTGCCTGAAGGTGGCTTCAGCTCCCCTGGCTCGTGGAAGTGCCACAGCCAATGTTAAAGCACTTTGACGAGCACTGTGTGACAGTGCTGAGTGTTGTGCCCTGGGGCCTCGCCTTGTTCCCTTCCCTGTGGTGACTTTTGTTTGGAACTGTAATAAGTTATAAACTGCATGATTTAGAGAGTCATCCTGGATCAGCTGTCCCCCTGAACAAAAGAAATCATACCCTCTTGATTTATTTTTTATTTTGTTGCATCTTTGTAGTAATGTAATTGTATTTTTATGCCTGCTTTTTGTTTAAGAAAAATAAATAAAAGAACCTAAGATGTAAGCATCTTTTCCTGTGAAGTAGTTGTGGAATGCTGCAGCTTCTTAACCTGTCTCCCTAGAGGGTGTGGATAGAAGGTGGGGTAACATCATCATAAAGAAAACCTGCCTTAAGTTCTGGAGTCAGTCTGCCTCCGAGTCACTCTGGACTTGCAGACTTACACATCTGGTTCCAGGTCTGAAAATAATGCCATGGGCATCTTCTAGAAGGTGCTTTACTGGTAAGCAGGGGCGTCCTCTGGTCTTGGGTTGCGTATTCTCTGAACATATTTATCTGTAAAATGGAGACTGTCTCTGCCTTTTAGGGACTGTTGGTTTAAAATATGGTAGTGCATATAACCCAGATGGGTAGTACAGTAACCCAGATGTGCCCTCCAGGAGGAGGGAAATGGCCAGTTGTGGTAATGCATGCTGGTAGAATTTGCTGAAGAGGTGGAGGTAGAAAGATAAGTTTGAGGCCAGCTTGGGCTACAAAAGGGGAAGTCTTATATTTAAAAGACGTGCTTTAAGCAGTGGTAAAATAAAAGTCCTGATNGAATATATCTAAAACACTTGTTGGGGTAAAGGCCATAATTTATATTAAACTATGGTCTGATTGTCAGTGTATGTGAGGAAAGATGAACTTGGGTTTTGTTTTCTGTCACTGGTTGAAATAACCATAGAATGGTTTATGTTTGGATGTAGCATTTCGCTCCTCTGGGTCCAGGGCAGTCCTAACAAGATTAGCTAGCTTGCTAAGGAGCTCTACCTACATAACTGAAAATTCATGACAGTTAAGACTCAGTGGAATTCAACAAATGAAAGTTTATTTTGTATAGGAAACTAAACATTTTCCAGTAAACATCATTTATTACTTACAATATGCCAGAATAGTAACATGCACATAGAAGAAAAAGTGTGCTTTTAAGTGTTAGGGTTATAAAACATCAGAGGAAGTACTGTGGACAATACTTAGGATATGTTACTTTAATAAGAATAAAATCCCCAAGAATTGGTTAGGACTTAGCAGTACTCTTTACTGCATACCTTCCAGTAGCTAAAACCTACACTAAGTTCCAGCATTGTAACTGAAGTACAGCCCCCTTTTAAAAAAGGCTGCATTGTCCTTAAATTGGGAAGGCTGTTGGGATTTCCTCATCTAAACAGAGGTCAGGGCTCCGTTAGGAACTCCATAAGGCACACTGTGAAGTGTTGGAGCACTGCTTAGTGTATAGACCAAGAAACGTGTGTACTCTGATAGCCTTGCTTGCCTTGAGCAGATACTACGCTGCATTATGACATACAAGACCAAGCCCTTGGTCATGGAAGGGTTACACTGCCCAGGCATGACTGAGTGGACCCCACTGCTTGTGAGAAGACTATTTAAGATTCTGAAAGCAGCAGTATAGATGTAGCTGGCCCTTCAGAGAGGACTTAGTCATGACTTTAAGGGTCAAAATGGTTTCTTGGGCAGCTTCTGTTGTTGCAGGTGTCAAGCCAGCTGTGGTGGTGCACTCTAGTCCAGCACTCCCAGTGTTCAGAAGGCTGAGGAAGGAGGATCACAAATTGAAGGATAGCTTGGGCTACATAGTGAGACCCTTTCTCAAACACACACACACACACACACACACA
>LZPO01036583.1:3841-16208 GCA_001675575.1 Neotoma lepida | reverse complement strand
CTTGTTTATAGATAGCTCTTATAAATTAAATTAACCCATTTCTATTCATCTACGTGCTGCCATGTAGCTCATGGCTTGTTACTTCATCTCCTACATGTCATGCTTCCTCCATATCCTGCTGGTGACTCTACCTTCTTCCCACCACTCTCTTTGTCCCTAAAATCCTGCCTACCTCTTGACTGTTTAGCTTTTTATTAAAGCAATCATAGTGACATATCTTCACATAGTGTAAAGAAATATTTCACAACATACATCACTGTAGCAAAGTTAAGGTGGAAACTTCAAACAGCTAGTCTTATCAAATTCCATCAAGAGCAGAGAGACATAAAGGCATACATGCTTGCTCACTCACTTGCTTCTACTCAGCATGACTTTCCCACTCTTATACAGTTCAAGACCCCCTTTGCCTAGGGAATGGTGCCACCCACACGGAGCTGGCTTTTCCCACATCAGTTAACACAATCCTTACCAGACAAGCCCATGGGGCAATCCAGCATAGATAATATTTCACTGAGACTCTTCCAAAGTGATCTAAGTTGTGTTACATTGACAGTTAAAGATAACCATTGCAGTGAATGTGAAAAATCAAGAATTATGAGTTATTTGCCCATTTTAGAGATTGGGAACCATAGGAAAAATAAGTAATATGCACGTGTGACATTAAAATTAACTGAAATTATTTGGAAACAAACAAATGACATTTAGTAAAACTGACACAATTATCATTTTTTGTCTTTATATAACTGTTTAGAATTATAGACTCTAAATATTAGGACATATATGAAATATTAAATTGAGTAAAACTTTAAAAAGTTTTAGTACATTGTTAGTGAGAAACCTATGCTTTCTTTTGAAAACAAAACACACACTATTAAATAACTTTTTTGCTTGAAATAGTTACACAAAATTCTTTATCAAGATTTATCTTGACTGTCTCTTCATTCATGCAACCAGATATTAAACTAATGAAAATCACTTTATAACCATTTAAAATTTATATTGAATTATGTTTAAAAATTCAAATAGCTCTTTCTTTTCAATATGTGAATTTGTGAAAATGTGAATGGATTTAAAATCCAATCCATCTTTTCTTCATCAAATGTTTCAAAATAATGATTAAACTCTAATTTACAAAATGAACTCTATTGTTGGATTAAAGACCACAATTTTGCTCCAAATAACTTATCAGAGAAGTGCCTCTAAATCTCATATCAGACAATGGACAGACAGATCGATGTATGATGAGGTTAAGATTTTAGACTCCTATCTGCAATCAGCCTTTTGCAAGTGCCTGATTGATATTCCACTACACAGGCCCTTTACACATGGAACTTTAGATATGAAACAAACTTTTTGAGAAGCTCCATAATACACCATATGTAGGTTCCACTGGAAGGCCCACATTCATCAGCAGCCTCTTGAGATACATGGGAACTCACTTATTTCTGCCACATGAGTACATCTAGATAGAGCAATAGACACTGGGATAGAGCAATAGACACTGGATATTGGTTATCGTTTTTACTGCTTTACTAAGACCCTACTCTTACTTGATAGTTCCTCTCAAGACTACCTTGTGTGGAAGCCTGAGGCCTCTGTCTGCCCACATCTAGAAGTTACTGTGACCAAGAAGGGATTGGTTTTCACCTCTTCTTCCCACCACTAGGAACTTGAGCTCTCATAAACCTGTTGCTTGGTCATAGCCTGTACATCAGAAAAAATCTTGTTGCTGGGTGACATAGCCGTGGTGAAGTCATGGTGAACACAATGCTTTACTTAGGAGGTTTTACTCTTGGTCCACACAAACCTCCTTTGATGCCCTATTATGAAACTATAACAATCCAAATGTATATGGTATGGTATTTAATATCTAATAATGCTAATAAATCACTAGGTGGCTGGTTTATATATTTACTGTGCTGTACATTTTACTGTTATTTTAGAGTGCACTCACACTTGCAAGAAAATAATAACATAAAACAGTAGCTGTGATACTGTTGCAACAGTCTCATGTACCTCGTTTATTAAGTCTACTGATTGCACAAAAAGTCTGTATGACCATGGACCCACATCATCTGGGTTCCTGTAAGTATACCCTATAATGGTCACACAATGACAAAATTGCCCAATGAGACAATAGTAAAACAAATGTTCATCCTCAGCTGAGGGATGATTATTTATTTTGAGTGTGACCAAAAAACTTCATGCTGACATCTTTATTCTTGTAAGAATATTTCTAGGTTTTAATATTTTAGTAATATCTGCCTGTGTTTTNTGCATGAACTTATATTCAGTTGTGATGTATGCCATTCATTGGGGGCTCTGCAGATTAGGGTACACTTCAGGAGAACATTTCATTCATTTTTTAGAGTTGACTTATTATGAAATGTGATTGTGAAGGTTTCTTTGACTGATTTCCAGATATTACTGATCTGCTATAGTAGGGGTCTTGCAATAGGCCATGTCAACATTCCAATTTAAGTTGAAAAGCCCAGGATTTCTTCAGATATGGAAGAATCCAGAAACACTGAATATCATGCCAGCTTATTCACAGGCACTGGTGTTTCTATTTGTTTTTCTATTTGCAAGCAGTCCCCAGGCTAACTTGCTGTCTTCACACTACATTTAGCATGGTGGGGTACTACTTTCCTCCTGGCTCTAACATAGGGCTCTGTCTTGAGCCTCATTGCTGCTGAGCCAGGAAACATGGCCAGTGGAGAGGAACTGCCTCATGTAGCTACTTGTGCAATGAAGAAAAGAGTCAATCCCATTCAAGCAACGAGATCAAGTTTGAAAGATGCAGAATTCACCTAAAAAGAGAAAAAGAAGTTGTACCCAGAAGGAATATGTGCGTGTGTTGTGTACGCCCAAATCCATTACATGCACTAATACGAATGTAATATTCAGGGATATCATGCCTTTCTCATTTCTTTTTAAAATATTTATTTATTTTATTTGTATATGTGTGTGTGTGTGTGTGTGTGTGTGTGTGTGTGTGTCTGTGTGTGTCAGTATATATGTATAGGTATAGATAATGTGTGCAGGACTGTGTGGAGAAGAAAAGATGCTCATATCTTCTGTACCTGGAGCTATAGACAGTTGTAATCTGCCTGATGTGGGTGCTAGGAGCAGAACCCCTGCTCTCTGCAAGCAGCAAGTGCTCTTAACTGCTGAGCCATATTTCTATTCCCACTTTTACCATTTCTAGATAGGATACTTGATAGGAAGCTCTTCAGCTCATTAATGTCTACTGAGCTCAGTAGAGAGCCTGAGCTTCCCAATCACAGCTAGAGCTCAGGAAACTGCAAAGAACAGGTCTCTCTGAACAATTTTATCAGAATTATTGAGTGTTTCTCAGTGGGAATGCCCATAGGATCAATTACATCTAACATTTCTTGATGCATTATTATGCTTCCTTTTGTTAGATCAAAAAGATTGTTTATCTAATTGTGTTTCTCTCTGTCCTCCTGGCTTCAAGCAAGGATGAAAGAAAGTTATTGTTTTATCATAGAAATATTAATCCTTGTGGCTTGTATGTCCTTTCTCCCCTTTCTGTGGTCTTGTTGTTCAATGTATAATTTTATAATAGTAGCATAAGTCATACTAAATAATATTAGAAGAAGTCAGAATATGTTCATTAACCTTCATGTTAGGAAAATAATTCCTGTAAATATGATGCCATTGCATATAATCATATGTATGTGTGCATTATAGATTTATAGAATATGTAAACATGTTTTCTACATGGCATGCATATGGTAAAATGTACATTCCATTTATAAACTTGGATATTTCTAATTTAACTAAGTTCAAATTTTTTCTGAGTACCTACAATGGTTAGGATCTGAATGATATGTGAGGCTAAAAATAAATGGCCTTTTTTTGGAAGAGTTAAAAATTAATGATGAGCAGACATGTTTAAGAGACTTCAGTACAGAACATCTTAAGAAGCAAAGATAAAACTGTCTGAGAGACAATGTGAATGAATTAATTTAGCAATTATTTCTGGATAATAACAAACACTGGTACTGGTTCCACACAGTTATACTTTTGTCTACATCTCAAACTTAAAATGATCAGTGAAGGTACAACCAAAGAAGACCTGAGTCAGTTAACCTGCTCTCGACTTTGACTTGGCCATCTAAGCTCTGTTATATGGCCCTCAGTAAGTTCCTCTGGTCCTTTGAGCCCCATCAATCAAATGGAGATGATGGATCACATATAACCTTTAGGTTGACTGTCAAGATTAAATGGAAGAGTTTCTACAGAAGAGGAACTGATATTGTTTGTCTATAAAATTTTCTATAGTCATGCCCCCTCTTTAACAGATTTTACATTCCCCAAATGGAAATTATTTTTGTTACCTTGAGAAATGAGTCATGCACATATCTGCATCACTATAAGCAATTGTCTCTTGGTACTTGAAGTAGTTCAAGGTGTCAAAACAGAAAATTATCTCATGTTTGCTTTTCCTCCCAGTTAATAACCATTGCACATATGTTTAGAATTATTCTCATGGTCTAAGATGAAAAGTTTGGAATTATCATTTCCTGTCTTAGTTTACACTGTCCAGGAAAACCTGACCTGGGTTTTCCTCTTATTATGAATTTGGGTACTAGTACTGATAGTTGCTAATGATCTGATGCACCCAAGAATGTTCACATTCATCTAAAGCCTCTTTCTGAAGGAAGAAAACACTCAACATGTGGCAGACAGCAGTTACAAATAGGTTCAAAGTGAAAAAGTCAAACGGAAATGATAATGCAAGATTGAGAGACTTTAATACAGAGAAACAAGCCGCTAATGGGTGTTTGGCTCAATTATGTCTGAAGAACTACNAACACCGGCATGTTTGTAACACTCTTTATGAGAGTTTCTATTCACACTAAACTTATGGAGAATCAAGGCTTTTTCTAAGTTACAAGACCTAGTATCTAATGAAGAGATGAAAGATGGTACATAGTCATCTGCAACTGTACTTTCTAAAACTAAGTTTATGATGGCTAGACTCTTTCATTTTGACAAGGTACCATTCTGTCTGAGAAATTATTACAGATTTTATTGGCTTTTGAGCATCTACACCATAATCCAACATTATGCAGAACATCAGAAGAATTTTTTTCTTAATTGTTTAATACCTCTGTGAGACTGGCCTACTTATATCCTTGTTGAAGATTCAATTTTCATCCTGTGTGGGGGGCACAGTCCTTAAGGAAATCACTTGGTACTCAAACCAAACACTCAGGACTGATGGGAAACTCTGATGACAGCTCCCTTCATCCATTGGGAGACACTAGATCCTCACTGCACTACTTTGCCAAATGTGTTTACATTTAATTAAGACAANTCTCCTCAACCAGGACAAAGATGCTGTGAAGCTAGGTTGTTTGGAGATTTGCCGTCTCCAGTACACACAGAAGGAAAGCAAATTAAAATACCATCTTGTGGAGTAAAAATGGTCTGCAGAAAGACAAACAAGTACATCTCACCTAATTCATGATAATTTCGTATCTCCTTTTAGTTATAACTTCATGGCTCCAATTTTCTATGAAGTGTTCTGTTGTGTTCACCTTATTTTAGGTCTAGAAGTAGCCTTCAGAGCTGCAGGGAGCCTATTCTCTAGCTTCCTCTGTCATTTTAAAATTTTTCTTCCCATTCTTTACTACTTCCCCTTCATTTTTCACCTTTCTTCCTTGGAATCAGAGCCACATGATTGGACTCAGTTTCCATCTGCTTTGGAAATTAATAATGCAAGTTTATCCCAAACACCTCATTGCTCTCAGACATACTGCTCTCTATTGTCTTATCTGGAAAAAAGTGCAGATGATAATATTGACTATTTCATTAATTTGTGAGAGGACTGGATGAAATAAGAAATGATAAGACATCGTCTACAAAATTGTGTATCTTTACCATGAGGAGCTGCTGTCTATAGTAAAGAAAAATTCAAAACTGTTAATTCTTGCTGTCACNGAGACATTTGGTTTTCAGGAAGAAAATTATTTATGTCATATACTTTTAAGACAATTTCCTGACATTCTGGCCTCAGATCTAAATCTGGTGCCCAATCTCCTCTTATAATAACAATAATATCTATACAGCCACATCTTTGGCATTTTTATAGCATGCACTGAATATGTATGCTAAATATTGAGCTATTTAGTACAATTAACTATATTGCAGTAACTACAAATGAGAACTGATGACATTAGGTTTGTTAGAAGTTACCCTAGGTCACCTAGCTTTCAGCAGCAGAGCTCGGGTCTGTGTTGACTTCTTTATGTCTTATTCTATGCACGCCATCTGCTTCAGTTCTTAGAAAGGATTGCCACTTTTAGGATAAGGTCTGTAGAATGATCTAAAGAAAGAGTTCTGAAATGAAAGCTCTCCAGAAGACCTTTGGATTGGTTTGGGGAATCTGAGGGATCTGATTCCTATAATTAAACAAACTGAGTTGGAGTAGTTGAATCACTTAATAGATTCTCACACTGGAAATGTTAATACTCCATAAATTACTTTAAAAATATCTAGATATTTTAGTCTCTGTTGAGCATAGCCCTTTGCAGTGACACCTTCAAACCCAGACCTGTGTTGCTGAGGATATTATTTTATGGGTCTCGATAAGGAAGAGTAAGAAAAACTTCATTCATGACTTGTGGTGATAGATGTAGGGACCATAGCGATGGGATTTTTGGTTTTAGTAGGAGAGAAAGATATAGTCAATTCCTATTACAAAGAGAGGTAGGAATTTAATAACCAAGGATCAGGTGTAGATCAACCTGTAGAAACTCACTAAAAGGAAAGACCATGCATGAGAGGAGAGATTCCAGTTCAACAGGCCTGAGAACTCCCACTGAAGGCTGTCCCAGGGTGATCAGACATGACTAGGACTGAGATGATGATGAGGCTGATAGCATACCAAGGGTGATCACATTTTGATGAGGAGAGTTTTTGCTGCATGGCTGATGTTGAACAATGCAGGGACAAAGAAAACAGCATCGAAGGGAGGGCCTAGTTGGGAGAAAANTCACTGAAACCCTAGTGCAGTTTGGTAAGAGATATTTGACACTTGCAGAATGGGGTGAGGTGGGGGCATCACCATCTGAGCTTCAGATTTCTTTGCAAAGAACTTCCTGAGCAAACATGGGTAGTTTGAGATCAGGTCACTGTCAGGAAATGAACACACACATACATAAACACACCCATACATGTANAAGTACATGCATATACCATTTTCCCCTGTGACATTAGAAAGTCAGGAAATGATAGCAGGCATAGTCATTGGGAGAAGAGTCACCCAATTCCTCATGCCCTATTGTCACTGAGATCTCANCTGTGCTCTGCTGAGATCGCCAGTCTTTGTGCTTTTTTTTTTTTTCTCCTTAAGTATGGAGAAGATTTTTATTGTAGATATAAGGGAGAAAGCAGGCAGAGGGAGGAGTCCAGGAGTNCAGGCTGAACATGGCTGGCAGACTAAACCCCACCATGAGAAGAGAGAGAGGNAGTGAGGAGCACGAGAGGAACCATTGACCAAGAGAGGCAGCCCAGGCCAAGGGACCAAGACAGCAGCATAGCCAAAATGGCTATTATACAGAGATCAGGTCGGGTAAGGGAAGCAGAAACCTAGCCTTGGGAGAGAGAGGTTTAGGGGTAGGGAGTAGGGTGAGGAGTGCTAAGTGAGACTTGTCCTGAGTGTGAGACCTAACATTCCAGCCTTTTGTTGATGGTAAGGGGCCAAACAATCTCTTACATAATTGCTTCTTGTTGAAATTTGGGCATCTTTGTGGAGGGGTAGNCAAGAAAGACTGGTATGATGGAAAAAGGACTGGAAGAGAGAGGGGGGACATCTGTTTTCTTGCTGCCTAGGTTCTGTGGGACTACGTGGGACAGCAGAAGTGCAGGCTGCTTTGGAGCTGGCTTGGATGTAAGTTCCAAGGAGCATCTGGGGCTGCTGCTTTGCAGGCAGTTTTGGAGCAGTCTGAAGTTGATGGAAAATGTGCTGGGACAGTAGACTAGGGAGAGAAGGTAAGATGACGGAACTTAGGAGAAAATTTTTTATCTTGGNCATACATTTGAAACCTCCAGGCCCATGGTCCTGGTAGTTGGGGGAGGGGAGTCCCAAGACCAGGTATTGCTACATGACTGCACATGTGCTGTTCAGTAGACAAGCAAGGGGCCTTATGTCCTGTGTAATCCGTGTGCTGAGTGGTCACATAATTTACGTGTAGTGTGATCACGCAATCTATGCACATACGTGGCATAGCTGTGTGAGCCCATATGTGCATGTGCGGAGGAATCCGTAAATAGCAGGTCACAGACTCCTCCCCCTTCTTCCCCTTTCTCCTTCTTCCTCTCTCCTGCACAGGGCTCTTAAACAGGCCTGAGCACACCCTTTCCTGTCCCTTCCTTCTCCTAATAAACTCTCATAGTGGTTTTTGTTGTACCTCGTGGCTTTTCTTACATGGTAACAGTGCCACCACATCTCAGTTCATTTCATATGTAAATTCAGGCCTTGCTTTTTCTAGAGCTACTAGGTCTCCAGCTGAGAAAGACAGACATAGTTTACATTGCTGACAGATTTCGCTCTGAAAGAGATAAACTCACAAAATAAGTTTTAAAATGTTTCAGATTTCATTCCCTCTTTATGCTATTATACTAAGACTTCAAAAGTTCAGGGTTTTAACATTAACCAATGGAGNTCTGATAAGCTGGGAAAACATTGAGGACTCTTGATCAGTCACAAAGCTCAAGATTTTAAATTTCCTTTGGTTGTTTTAAAAGTGTAGACTTAAAATCATGCTGAAAATATCTCTATCCCATCTATATATTCAGCCCTCTGGAAAGAATATTAATGCTTTTAACCCAGAATCATTTTTGGGTCCCAAGTTTTTACTATAACTCAAAGGCATGAGTCCAGCTTTTTCTACAATGTGGACTTCAGTACAGATTACAAACAGTGGTAATGCTAATATATCTAAAACTTTAATCTCTTTATAAACTTAAAAAAAAATCATGTAAGCTTCAGGGAGTTGTGAGTCTTGGATGCACCTGTCAAAGGCCAAAAGGACTCCAGATAAGTACTCCTGTCAACCAGCAACCTTGTGCTTNTTCTCCTACCTGACAGAAATGTTAAGGAAAGGGGATAAAGCTTTTAAGTACTGAGGAATTGTATTGTGAATTAGTTGAGCTGACCTATATATACACATAGAATGTAAATGGCATAAACACATTTAAGTTTCTAATGGCAATAATAATGACAATAATAATAAATAACATTTAAAGTGTGAGTACATTTGAAAGTCTTTTTATAAAAGAGCATCCACAAAGAAAAGGCAGTAGCTAAGGTGGGGAGTTATTGGCGTCTGCATAATGCTTGGGAAATACTTGAGTTCTTCCCCCAGAACCTATGTAGAAGAATCCAGTCATGAGCTGGTGAGATGTCTCAGCAAGTGTAGGCACTTGCCACCAACTCTAAAAATCTGAGTTGGTGGCAGAACCCCAGAACCACATGTAAAATGAGAGAACATTCCCACTAGTTGTCTTCTGACCTCACATGCAAGCTATAGCACAATCTCTGTGTGTTTGTGTCTCTGTCTCTCTCTCTCTGTGTCTCTGTCTGTCTGTCTGTCTGTCTCTCTCTCTCTCTCTCTCTCCCTTACCCCTCCACCTAAACAAACAAATAAATGTAAAACAGCAACAAAAGCCCCATATGATGGAACACACTCATAATCCCAGCCCCTGGGACAGTGAATACTACAGGGTTCTGAAATTTACTCTCAGCCAGCCCAGGCTGCTTGTCAAGTTCCAAGCCAGTGTCAGACACAGTCATGGGAGAGATGGAGATAGAGATGGTAGATAGATAGATAGATAGATAGATAGATAGATAGATAGATAGATAGACGATAGATAGATAGATAGATAGATAGATAGATAGATGATAAACAAATGAGAGATGATACATGGATAGAAGAAACATGAAGAATGACACCATAGATTTCCCCCTGTACTCCACATGTGCCTGCACACACAAATATGCACCCACACACATATTCATGATTATGCACACATATGCACACATACTCAAAAAAAGAAAAGGGAATAA
Source organism: Neotoma lepida (assembly GCA_001675575.1). Lineage (NCBI taxonomy): Eukaryota > Metazoa > Chordata > Mammalia > Rodentia > Cricetidae > Neotoma > Neotoma lepida. The sequence continues at coordinate 6,106 of LZPO01036583.1, read as the reverse complement.
CCTTTATATTTGATGTTTTAGTGTCATGCTTTATTTTTAAGCCATTTATCAAGCTGATGTGCTTACGTCCGACTAAATAAAGGTCTGAACTTTTATTTAAGCCTTTTGTATCTTTTGTGGAACTGGGCCACCAAAGGGTGAATTTCTTCAATTCCTCTTCCCTTTTTTTTCTTCTTGTGATTTTAGTCTTTGTATGCATTTTTAAACCAAAGCTTAAAGCAGAGAATAGCCAGGGTAATTATCTTCTNTTTTTCATTTACATAGCTATCACTCAATGCCAGTGGCTTTAGCAATACAGGATCTGCTTTATCTAAAATAGGATCCATTCAATAACACCACGATCTTATTCCTATAATTGACCAACAGTTGAAAGCAAACCTAGTAACAGAGAAAGACAGAGCCACCTATACCAAGAGCCTTGTGTGATAACAGGATATGGGGGATTTCAGTTCTTGAGTCTTGAGGGATTAAAAAGTCATTATAAGATGTTAAGTGAATTTGCAATGGAAACAGTAGAGAAAGTATCATTTCATAGCTGAGCTTCCACAAAAGCCCTAGGAAAAGGCAGATCAGCCCTTTGGGTGCAAGACCATATTTTTATTCTGTCCTTTGTCTTGCAAATGAAGGATCTTGGAAAAGAGCTTTCCTCTAAAATAAAGCTGTGAATTAACCTAGGGAAGAGGTTAAACTGCTGCATCAGATCCCCTTGTCTCTGGCTCCTTTTTCTTGGGCTTCATTTCCTTTCTTGTTGCTAGAGTCCCGAGAAGCTGGATTTCTGGAGGTGTTTCAAAAGGTTCTTTCCACAGAAATCACCCACTGAACAGTGCTCAGGAAGTAATTTATCAAGAAAGCCTGAGTAACAGGGCCCTCTCTCTGAAGCAAGCTTGTTTTAGATGAGATTGATCAATTAGCAAAGAGCTGCTCCTGCAAGCCTGAGGTAGATACCCAGAACCCACAGAAAATAGCTTGGTATGGAGGTATGTACTTGCAATCCCAGTGCTGTGCAGTTGGACACAGTGAGATCCCTGGGGCTTACTGGCCATCCAGACCAGCCTAATGGATGAGGCCCAGGTCAGCCTGAGAGAGACCCTGGTACAAAACCCAAAGTGGAAGGCACCTGAGGGATGACACCTGAAGAATAACACTTGAGGGTGATCTCTGACCTACACATACACACACACACACACACACACACACACACACACACACACACACACACACACAAGTGTACTTGCATACACACACGCACACACATACTCAAGTGTACTTACTTGCACACACATACACACACACAGAGTAAACCATGTTTTACCTTAAAGAAGCAATCTCAGCTGCAGTTTGTTGATGTTCAATGATTAGATTATTTTTAAGATTTATGTTATTATTCACTTATAATTAATTTTTATTTTTTACAGGAAGATTTGAAAATTTAGAAATTTTTCTATACGGGGATGTTTGAGCTAGCGACTGAGTCTCTGATAAATCTCCTAATTAAATAATGAGTGATGGGGANTGAAGAGGTGACTCAGAAGTTTAGAGTGCTTACTTCTCTCCCAGAGGACCCAGGTTCAATTCCTAGCACCCATATCATAGCAGCCCAGAACCTCCTGTAACTCCAGTTCCAGGGGATCTGACACTCTCTGGCCTTTCCAGGCACCTACACACACAAGGTGCACATAAACTCNTACAAGCACGTACAAACATATATATTAGGATTTCAACCACATAAAATGAAAACCATTTAATGAAATGCCATATCCCCAGTGTTCATGACACATTACCCCAAAATGTGTCACGTTGGCATGTTAAGTATTTGAAGAAATTTGAAAAGATGGAGGTATGCAGACTTTGTGATATTTCTGCTTCTCCTTCCCCCTGAAGTAGGCCCTAAAGCCTAAGGAAGGTTTCTGAGCTCCCTCTGAANTAGGCCACTTCTCGCCATACGTAAGAAGCCTCCTCTATACCTCTGAGGTTGCAGATACCACCCAAGTAAAAATGCTGTGTCCCCTGGTGTATTAGCCTTATATCANACCATTTCTGCATTAGAGTTCTGCGTTGCCAATAACTATTCCTCAAATCTACTGTTAGCAGAAAGGTGGTGATGGAGATGCAGCTTGAAGAGATGGCTCAGTGCTTAGGAGCTCCTACTCTTCTTATAGACAATCTGAGTTCTTTACCCAGTACCCATGTTAGGAAGATTCATGACAGCCTGTTACTCCAGCTTGAGAGGGGAGCTAGACCTCTAAGGATACCTGCACTCACATG
>LZPO01036580.1:0-11982 GCA_001675575.1 Neotoma lepida | reverse complement strand
CAACAGGTAACTATGACACTTGCCTAAGACCTCCCCCTAGGGCATGGCTCAGGGGGAGCCCCTTAAGACTAGAGGTGCCTACGTGACTCCCCCTTCTCCTTCCNGTTCTGGATTGCTCGCGGTCTTGGATACTGGACTGAAGACCAAGCCAGAGTTCTCCATTGAATTGCGTCTCCTCTCTCCTGGATCTGGACCTGAATTCTTGCTGGTTGTAAGTTACCCTAAAAATAAAATCTATCGATTGCTAGGTAAACTACGTGGGTTTGCCTTGTAATCACTCCTATATCTGACTGAGAAACTCTGGGCCTATAGGCTGAAGATGGATGCCCCAACGATACAGAGGAACTTTGGGTAACTGTCCAGGCAGACAGCTGTCTCTGTCATTCTCGATTTTTGAAAGTTGCTTACAATGCTTTTCCTGTTTACTTAGGTAGTATTATATCCTTCTGAGGTCTTTGATGTAGCTGAAGACTAGATAATTATAGTTTTCCTTAATTATGATAAAAACTTCTTTTAAATAGAAAGAAAAGGGGAAATGATGAGGATGCCTTTCTGTATGCTGTGAATGTGTTGCTCTGATTGGTTGATAAATAATGCTGTTGGCCAATGGTGAGGCAGAATAAGGTTAGGTGGGACATTCTAACTAGAGAGAGAGGAAGTAGAAAACAGAGCTGAGCAGACACTGCTAGCCACCACCAGGAGAAACAAGATATAAAGGTATCGGTAAGCCACNAGCCACGTGGCAAGTATAGATTTATAGAAATGGGTTAATTTAAGATATAAGAGCTAGCTAATGGGAAGCCTGAGCCATTAGGCCATAAGTTTGTAAATGATATAAGCTTCTGTGTGTTTACTTGGGTCTGAGCAGCCGCAGCAGCCCAGGCGGGACACAGGAAACCTTTTTCTTACACAGGTTTCTAAGAGATAACAACCAAACATGACAAAATAAAATATAAAATAAGATAAAACAAAAACTACCACATCAAAGTTGGACAAGGCAAACCAACAAAAGGAAAAGAGTCTCAAGAGAAGGCACAAGAATCAGAGACCCACTTGTTTACACACTCAGGAATCCCATAAAATTACTAAACTGAAAGGCTACTACATGTGTGGAGAATCTGGTGCGGACCCTGTGTAGGCCCTGTGCTTGCTGCTTCAGTCTCTGTGAGTTTATATGAGCTTTGCTCATGTTGATTTAGAAGGCCTTGTTCTAGTGTCCTCCATTCCCTCTGGCTCTTGTATTTGCTCAGCCTCCTTCTCCATGAGGTTCCCTGAGCTTTGAGGGGAGGGATTTGATGGAAACATCCCATTTCTAGCTGTGTGTTCCAAGGACTCTCTCTCTGCATGATGTCTGGTTGTGGTTCTGTGTATTTGTTCCCATCTGGGGCAGGAGGAGGCTTGTCTGCTGATAGATGAATAAGGCATTGACCTATGAGTACAGCAGATTATCACTAGGAGTCATTTGGAGTCATCTTTATCATTATTTAACTTTTTAAGACCAGTAGTATATGGTTTTATTGTAGGTCTCTGGGCTATCCAGTCTCTTGTTCTTGGTTACCCAAGCAGTGTTGGACTGGGTCCCATCTCATGGAGTGGGCCTTAAGGAAAGGGACATCTTAAATTTAAGGAAATATAGTTACCAAAGTGTAAGTCCATTTTTTTCTTAGTATGTTTGGGGATATCCAAGAAAATACTCCTGTCTATAATCATGAATGTTACACACACATACACTTGTGTATACTTAGAGTATATGTGAGATATATACCCAATTGAACTGTGGCTTGCATTGGAAATGTTCAATAAAAAATTGCTGAATAAATGAATGTTAGGTTCTAACCAATACTTAGAGTATATGTGAGATATATATCCAATTGAACTGTGGCTTGCATTGGAAATGTTCAATAAAAAATTGCTGAATAAATGAATGTTAGGTTCTAACCAATACTTAGAGTATATGTGAGATATATATCCAATTGAACTGTGGCTTGCATTGGAAATGTTCAATAAAAAATTGCTGAATAAATGAATGTTAGGTTCTAACCTGAGTAGCTGGATGAGTTAGGTCAGGCCATATTTAGATATTTAGTGCTATTTAAAAGTAGGTGGATAGACTAATTTTTTTTAAAGAGATGAGTCAAATGAAAACAAACTCTCTGTTCTTTTGGCTTCCCTAAACACAGTTTAAGGATGACTCTTTAGCTTGTAGGTTCATCTCAGGGGATGTTCTTGATCTGCAAACCTCACAATCTGTCCTGTGTGTTCCAATGTCTTTGGGCTACTGAAGCTTTCTTTGAGTTTTGTTTATCTTCGATCTGAGGACTTCTGTATGCATTGTAACTGTATACAGGATTAACTATCTCCTCTATTCAAACAGAAACCCAAAGCACAGAGGTTTAGACACAAGGGTGAGCAACAAGCTCATTACAGCCTGGTTTAGAAACAAGGACTTCTGGATGATAGCTTTGCTTTGTTTCCATGTTTAATTCACCAATATAGATTCCGTTTTGATAGAACATTGGCAATAGAACCATATGATAAATGAGATTCAAATGTACTGTGAATGAAATTATCCTTCCCGCAACTGCAAACCCAGGCAAAGACAGAGCTGAAGGCCAAGGTCTAATTACCAANACTGGTAACATACTAAATCTCTAGAGTTAAGAAAATCCTAGAGCTGTGGGCTATTTTTCTATTGTTCTGTAGATTAGTGGACATTTTCATTAGAAATTAGAAGTCTTGAAGAATGCTCAGATAGAAAGCACAGGTTGTAAATCTGTTCACAAGGCAGGGTTTCTGTAGTTCACTTTTCTAACAGAGCTCTAAGTCTCTGATGTCCAATAAAACTTGAGAACCACTGATCATCAGAATGTGTCCTATAGTTAAGGACAGAGTGCAATATGAAATTAAGCTGAAATTTCTTCAAGAACAAATGTTGGCAGGATTCCTTAATTTATAAATAAAAAAATATATCAAAATATTTTAAAAAATCAAGGATTTAAACCATATAAAGATTTGGTGGAAAGTTTGGCAGGGAAGGTCTTAGAGAAATTACTAGTTGAAAATATCCTGCTTCTAAAGGAGAAAAGTACCCTATGCAATCACTTCTCCCTGAATCAATTATTACTTTATGGATTATAAAATATGATAATAACTTTTTATGAAATGCAGATCAAATATATTTTTGCAGTTAGATTTTTCTAGGATTAAAGCACACATCGTTTTGAAATTCAGCAGCAGGAAATATGCTGTGAAAAAGAAATTAACTGTCGTGGAATTCGGACTCTGACCATCTTTTACTAACCTGAGGATTAATTTTATACTATATGTGAATAAAGAGTTTGAACAGGATGGTTTATATAAGTCAGATATAAATTAATCATTGTATTTATCAGCCTAAAAGCCTTTAATAACTCCCCATATCACAAAGGACGAAGTTCAAACCTCAATTCATGGCCTCCTATCTTCCCATTTTTGCTAGATTCCCTTTCAGTTTCTTAACACTCTGACCCCTTGGCTTTCACCGTTATGCTTTTCATTGCTGGAAACCTTCCCTCTGGCCCTCGTTGAGAGCATGTAATAAGCACTTAGCCAACACAGTATCATTGCTTATATCATTCCTAGCAATGGAGGATAATGACCACATGTACGATATACTGTATAAGAAACCAAGAAGTACAGAAGAATAACTGAGGATATTAAGAAAAAATATTCATATTTGAATATATTTAATTTGCAACCAGGGACATGAGCCTCAGAAATCTTTCCTTCTCCATTTCTGATCAGTCAACATGGTTCTTGATTGCTCAGGTGTCGTAGTGATGTAGCTTAAGGACAGGCACCACACAGTCCTACAGAGATCCATGAATGGATTTCCTGTTTGACATCATATTCACAATGTCCAGCAGCCTTGAGGTGTACTTTGATAGCCAATGTAAGTAAAACTAAGTTAGAGAGGTGAAAGGAAACTTGTGTAAAGTCACAAAGATGGTAAAAGGCAAAGTCTGAATTACAGCCAAATCTTATCAGACCGGAACAAATGAGGCAATGCAGGGGCCCTAGCCGAAGACCCTATGATGGTGAAGCCCCTTCAGGACCTTCATTCCTTGACATCTACCAGTCTCATCTGAGGATAGGGAACAGATCTGTCTTCTCAGTATCTTTCCTGTTCTTCAGATGCCATTTTACAGTAACTGTACATTAACTTAAGAGCAGCTTTTTGTTTAGGTAATAAATACACTACTTCCATGTATTCGCTACCTGATTTCTGTCACAGAGCAGAGGATCACTAAAACAAGAAACAAAACAAACAACAAAAACAAACTAGCCAGAGCTGGGTGTACAGGCCCACACTTGGGAATTGGAGGCAAGAGGTTCAGGAATTCAAGGTCATCTGAAGCTACATAACAAATTCAAGGCCAGCCTGGGTTACAGGTGATGCTGTTTCAATAAGCAAACCAACCAACCAACCAACCAATCAACCAACCAACCAACCAATCGACCAACCAACCAACCAACCAACCAACCAATTGACCAATCGATCAACCAACCAACCAAATAAATCAGGCCCTTCTGTCATGTGAAAACAGAAAACACAACAAAATGGTGCCTTCTGTGAAACAAGAAGTATGCTCCAGGTAGACTAAATTCACCTATAGGACAGTGGTCTGGAGCTTTCTAGCACCCAGAACTATAGAACAATATACTTTAAGGCAATGGATTGGAAGTCTCTGACCACTGCCTTCCAGAAGCCGCTAGAAAAATCTGGGTAGTAGAACAACCATTCACAGTTGCCTTCCATGCAACTATGGTTTCCATATAGGTAAGAGTTTATAGAGGGTCAAACCCAGGGCTTCACATGCTGAACACTTGCCCTACTACTCAGCCACACTCCCAGCCCTCTCATAGATGACACCCATTGTTATCCCCATATTCATCATCTGTGGTAGTTAGCTTGACACTCTGAGAAAACCAAGTGGTCATCAAGGCTCCATTTTCTGACCTGATCAACGGAGCTTCCCAACACTCAGAAAATGTGTTACTCATCAGGACAACCAAACATTGTAAAATGGTCCTAAAGACTAGTCTTTACATCTAACACATCCTTGCCTTTATGAGCACCAACTGTGTTATGCATATGAAACTCATAAAGTTGGAGTTTAGATCAGAATGACTTGGATGAAAAGTAGTGTTTGTTCAAGGATATTGAACACTGAAGGGGGATTCATCTGTAAAACGGGGGAGCTTGGCTGAATGGACCACACTGGAATGTCTGTGTTTGTTACCTTTCATCACTGTGTTAAATTCTAGAAGCAGCTTGAGGACAGGTGGATTTATTTTGGCTCACAGGTTCAGAAATGTCAGCCCATTATGATGGGAGAGCAGCAGAAAAAAAAGCCTGCACCTTACCAAGGGGTATTGCATCTCTCAGTGTCTCCTAATTTCCATGACTCCCCACTTCCATATAGCTTGACCCTTCAGTACCCACACTCTGCCTATATCTGTTTAAATATCACTTAAAAAAAAAAAAACAAAAAACCAAACTCCATGTATCCATGAACACCTATATGCCTGTGTGTGATGGGGCCATGGGAACACGCATACCACAACACATCTGTGGAGGTTGGAGAACAATCTTGGCTCTCAGTTCTCAACTTACATTTTGTATGGAGACAGAATCTCTTTGTTTGCTATTTCCTATGTCCGTTCACTGGATGCAAACTTCCCAGGATTCCCTTGTCTCCATCTCCCATCTTTCCATAGGAAACCTGGGACTACACACATGGATGTCTTGTCTGGCTTAGTGTGGGTTCTGGGAATTGGAACTCAGGTCCTTATGCTATGTAGTAAGTACTTTACATGCTAAGCCATCTCCCCAATCCAAATATCAGTACTTCTATTTGTTTCCAAAACTACTTTTTGTTTCCAGTTCAAGAGTTTTTGAACCTTGCTTGACACACTCTGGAAGAGTCTTCCCAATTGTCATTGTGATTATTCTGTGAACTACTTAACTTGCTTTGTCTTCACTTTCCCTGTGGCAAAGACATGTCACATAAATTTTAGATGGCAAGCACGTTTTGGAAAGAAAATGGTATATTGAGTTTGTTTCATTTTCTTAGATATGTTCCTATTACCCCAAATCACAAAAACAAGAGAAGTCAGGAAGTATGTAAAATAAGGGCACAGCTTTATTTTGCTACAAGGCAGTAAGTACACTGTCATTTCAGAAGTTCAGAGCCGGCCATCTTGCACCCAGTGTTCTCAAGGCAGAAACCAGCTAGTGACCTCTATGTTTGTCCTCCACAAACACAAGAACCATGAGGCAGTTCTGTCAGACTCAGAATGCCTGAATTAATGAACAGTCAACTCAAAACAAAACATATGACATGAACAACATAAATTTCCCAAAAAAAGAAGTGCAATGCATGCTTTTATAAACCAACAAGAACAAAAAAAACTTTCCTAAAAAAAACGAAAACATATAACAAATGCAAAAAAATCTCCCAAATAAGTTTTCCAATTACAAAAGGAAAAAGTATATATATAAAAATAAAAAAGTCTTAAGTACTAGTGCATAGTTCATCACCTAACACAGAGTTTCTTTTCTGTCATCCAAGCTCTACTGCACCTCCGACACTAGCAGCATCTCTACAGGCTAAGACCATAGCAGCGAAACACATTTTTTTTTATTTGGCATTTACAAAATTAAATTACTGAATAAAAATATAATTTTTTATAAAACTATTTCATACAGTAATAATTTTTAAAGCAAGCTAACAAAAGAAATCCTCATGAGTCGGTTCAGTCCAATAAATGTATTTCCAATATTATTAACTACAAATGAGCTCTTACAGGCTCCATGAACCATTACTTGGTATTTAGCCAACATTCATAATAATGCTTTTACTGGTTTTTAAAAATATTTGTGTGTATGCTTAGTGACTGAGAAATGTGAAACACTAGGGTATTTCTTTGTATAAAAATTTTTAAAAAATTCACCACAGTCAAAAATACTGATCTGTTGGATCCTCTAAAATACAAATAAATCATTTTATTTTAAAAAAAAATCTGATTATGATATTAACAAATGGTTACAATTCATTACCTAATAATTTAGGTAAGACTGCTATTCATTAATTTTTTTTAAAAAAATCCTTTTTAGTTGGGTGAAATCCAATAAGATTTCATGCAACTAAAATGCACTTGGTGCTGCTCTCAACTGTTGTACCACAACAAAAATAGGTTCTTCTCTCAATCATGAAGAGAGTTCCATGTTGAGGAATGATATATCATAAGTCAACTTTAAGTGTTCTGAAAACCATAATGCTTTTCCGGAAATGTCTCACATGACCAGAGTCCGAGCCGAGAATGCGCTCCCGTATTTTCGAGCCTGACCGGAGACCGTCATCTGATCCCCTGTCTTCCCACAGGACGCTGGTTCCCAGGCACCACTGCAGGGCTAACGGGGGAGAGAGGGAGACAGCAGGGTCAGAGCAGGAAGCACAGGCTGCCGTCCAAAGGGGCATTGCATCCCCACCCCAGCAGGGCAGCCAGGTGGGAAGCTGTCCCTGCTAGGAAGCCATTGTCAGGTACAGTCTGACAGTCAGAACCAATACTTTCATACAATGCAACATCTTGTTATTGGAATGCTTTCTGTCTCTTAGGCAGTTTTACAAGGTGGGAGACAGGACTGGACATCATTCTCCAGAGTTCCAGGCCTTTACTCACTCCACAAATTGATGGGTGCTTGAGCCAATTACATAATTAAACCAATTAAGCCTTACTTAATTTCTGTAATGCATCAACTCCTGATAAAACCTGCACATATTCATACGTATATGTATACTTGAAAATTAACTTTATAATACCTATATCAGCACAACTTTTTCCTTTCTTGCTGTATTGAAGGTCAAATCTAGACCTCACATTCTCGCTAGGCAAATGCTCTACCACTGAACTACAAACCCAACTCCTAGATTCGCTTAATTTTCTCCTTTCTTTTTAGCACAGTCTTATGTATCTCAGGCTGGTCTTGAACTCACTATGTAGCTGAGCTGACCTTGAACTTCTTATGTTCCTGCCTCAACCTCCCACGTACTGAGTGAGGCCTTCATGTATCACAGAGAAGTATTCTACCTACTGTGTTACACCTCCAGCCCTACTTTAGCTTAACTTTTAAGGATACACTGGAAGTCACAGGATAGAACTCATAAAGAACAATGTCCAGACACCCGGGACAGTACTGGGGCCTGTGTATACACAATCATACACGTACATCATACAGCCACCCCATGAAGCAGGTCCAGACAAACTTTAGTTGGACTGGAAAATGAAGTGGTGGGGTTTGGAGATAACTCACCCAAGCCCATGCCATGGTGTGCATACAGTGGCTTGAGCACTGGTCTGCCTGCTACACCTCCTGNCTCCTGCTGTTTTCCCATGTTGACTCAAACTTATGTACAATTTATGTCCTACTTAGTTCTCAGTACAATTTACAGTGTTCATAGCGTAGACATAACAGTGTTTCAAAGGTGCAAAAAGGAAGGTCACAGGGAAACGAATCAGTATGAGGACAGGGAAAGATTCGCACACATAATATGTCTTCAACAGTACAGTGCCTAGACAGAGGTCAAGTACCACTCAGACTCTGAGCTACTCAGCAGTCATTTCAGAGAGGAAGACAAACAAAAGGCCCAAATCAAAAACGAAGCCATTGTGCAGGAAAAACACTATTCCTGGTGTTGACATCTAACAGGAACTGTTTTCCATGGGACAAAAGAAAAGTAAGAAAGACCATAGGCAGGCATAGTGGCGAACCACAGTAACCCCAGCATATGAGAATCAGAGNNAGGAACATCAAGACTTCCTGGTCAGTCTGAGCTACATAGTGAGCTCAAGGCCAGCAATGGGCTGCACCTTGTCTCCAACAACAGGGCTTTGTTCTCTCTTCTAGTGTTTCTTTTGAGAGATAAAGTACACATGTGGTTTTATAATATGTCAAAACAGTCTGTGGAGGTTTGTGGTGCCACAAGCAAGGGAACAGGGCATGGGACACTGAGAACACCATATCCAGAGAAATGCTGCAGGGAAAGGCTAGTGGGGGTGGGGGAGTTAGTAGTTTGGATAGTTGTGGTGTGAAAGGATACAGAGAGACAAAGGATCCAGATGATACACAACAGCACTGAACAGACCCTCACCATGTACTGCCCACACTTCCGTCACACCTTAACTCTCACACAAAATACAAGCTACCATGTGGTACNCCACCTAGTTCACACACNAGNAAGTTAACATGGAAGAGAGCACGTGANCAACATGTTCCAGATTACACCGCTAAAAAACTGAGGAGCGAGGATCTGAACTGAGGTGGGCTACGAGAGCCCACGCCCCTGAGCAGTGTGTGATGCTGCTCCTAGCAGACCTCTTGCCAAGAACATAGTGAGGAAGTTGATAGGAAATTCAGGGGTTCAATCACCAGGACCTTCCAATGCACACAGAACCATGGGGGTGTGGAGTGATTAGTGGCATGCTTGTTGGCTATGACAACTCTGAATGGACACTGCTGGCATGGTGCTGAGGTTTCCTGGTTCTAGTGACTTAAGGTCTGCATGCTGTGTTCTGACATCCCTGAGCCACGGCCTCTCAGTTCCCTCCTCTGCCTCCCCAGCGATGTAAATGGCAGTCAGGTGCACAAGTGTACTCTGTGTTCAGAGGCACAACATGTGACTTGACGTCCCTATAGCAAATGGGTCATCCTACAGACTTTCAAGGAATGGCCTATCACAGACATGGTGCAACAAAGATGGCCTGCATTCTAGGTTGGCTTCTAACACAAAGTCACATTTAATATTTTCCAAAACAATAAATTTAGTTACAACATTGTTTGAAATGGTTCTAACCCAGTAGTTGTCAATATGTGAGTCGTGACCCCTTTGGGGGATCGAACAACCTTTTCACAGGGGTCTCCTAAGACCATCGGAAAACACGGATATTTATAATATGATCCATAACAGTAGCTAAATTACAGTTATGAAGTAGCAATGAAAATAGTTTTATGGTTGGGGGTCATCACAACATGAGGAACTGTATTAAAGGGTCACAGCATTAGGAAGGTTGAGAACATTTCCTTGGACTCAAATATGCAGACCAAACATACACATCTCTGCACAGTGCTTCAGTTCACCCAAAGATCCTACTTGAGTTTTAGTGACTGTTTACTTGCTGGAGCTAAAGTCCTCCAGTGCACCACAGAAATACAGACGGACACATGACATCACCTAATATAATAAAATTTAAGTTCCATCTCCACCTACTGAGTTAGTGCTTGTAGTCCTGGCAGCAAAATATGATATATAATAATTAGTAGTTGAGAGGCAATAATTTAATATGGTGAATCCTCTACCCAGAAAGCAGGATGCAGTGCTTAGAATCAATGACTAAATAGGTACTCAGAGAACAAGGAGAGAGGAGCCTGAAAATCAAATGACCAATGAGGACCCCTATGCAGTACCTCAACCTAATGATAGCATGTATGTAGATTTAAAATACACAGAGCTATAAAATAACAAAAACGTGTATCTTCAACAAATAGAGGAGAAAGAGGAAGAAGGGAGAAAACAAACAGAAGCAAAAAAAGGATTATTTCTATTTTTCTCTGATTTTCTACTTGAAAAAATGAATTTTTCTACTCAGCTTCAATTAATACAGAATACAATTTCTAAACATGCAGACTAAGTATCTTAAAATTCCACAATAAAATCAGTTGTTTGCTTTTATTTATGCCTTCTGGTGATGGCTACATTCTGGTCCTTTGTAGAATGGTACTGGGGTGACTCACACTGTCCAAGTCTGTTCAGGAGTTCTTATTAACTTAGATTCTCAATTTGAATATGATTGTCATTTTGACAAACCCCCTATATGATTATCCCTGAATTCATACTTTGTTCTTCCTCCAGGACTAAATTGCTAAGATGGAATCCATATATAAAGAAGATGCCATATATTTTTCATGAGTACTTTGTGGGAACTTTGCAAATAATCAGCTTCTCCTTACAACAAAAGAGAACTTACAAACATAAAGCTCAATTAAAATATCCAAATTCCTCAGCACATGTCCTGAGGCTCAGAGCCTGGGGCTGGTGAGAGGACTTACACACCTGGTTCTTGGTGTGTACACAACAGTGTGCCGTAAGCTACTGTGTGCAAGAATCACTGTGGAGAGACAGGTCAGCGAGCACGTGCTCAGCAGCTCTTTCTGCGCTAGGAGAGCACAAAGTAGGCACATCCCACAGGGAATGTAATAAACTGTTGAGGACAGACAGGTGGCAATGGTGTGAAAGGAAAGCAAGATCAGATAGTTGGACACTGTGGTTAAAAGAAGAACTGTTCAGACCACGGTGATAGCCGGCTGTGGCAAGTATTTGCTTTGCAATGAGAAAGAACCAGAGTTTGATGTTAAAAAAAAAAAAAAAAAAAAAAAAAGGCTGGACATGGTAGTGTGCACTTGAAATCCTAGCACTAAGAAGGCAAAGGCAGGTGGGTCCCTGGGGCTCACTGTCAGTCAGACTAGCTCACTTGACTATTTGATGAGTTCCAGGTCAAGGTCTTAAAAAGGAGGGGGGTGTGGGGAGGGTTAAGTAGGATGGACAGACCTGAGGTTATCCTCTAGCTGCCACATACACACCCACAGAGAGAGAGAGAGAGAGAGAGAGAGAGAGACAGAGAGAGACAGAGAGACAGAGAGACAGAGAGAGAGACAGAGACAGAGACAGAGAGACAGAGAAAGAAAAAAATAGAACAGCTTCCGTTTTGTCTTATGATCTTGAACCCAGGGCTCTACAGTAACCTCTCAAGCAGAGGACAGCTCTGACAAAGGATGAGGGGCCTTAGTGTTAAGGACTATTTTTTAATACTGTCATCCAAGTCTGTGTGTTCTGGTTTTCACCCCCTCAATTTTTGTTTCATTTACTTTAAGGAAGCTGCTAG
>LZPO01036579.1:0-16264 GCA_001675575.1 Neotoma lepida | reverse complement strand
ATATATAAGACCTCCAAGAAAAATGAAATAGTTAGAAATAAATCTAGTAACAGAGATAAAAGAACTCTACAGTGGAATACTTTAAGACAGTAATTGAAGAAGACACTAAAAGACTGAAAAGTCTTGATGCTCAGGGATAGGCAGAATAACATTGTGAAAACAGCTATATCATTTAATGCAAGTTATAGATGNGTGGCAATTACCTTCAGAACCAAAATAAATTCCTGACAAAACTGGACAAATCTTAAAGTTCATATGGAGGCACAAATACCCTCAAATAGTCAGAGTAATCATTAGCAGAAAGCAGTACTGAGGTATCAGAACACATGCAACCACATTTAAAAACATCGTAATACTGACGTAAAGAGACATATACACCCATAGACAAGACTAAACACTCCATGAGTGAACCCACACTCTAGGATGTAATTTTTATAAAAATACTGAAAATACATATTCAGATAATTAGATAGCCACACTTCAAATGGTTAAAGGCCTTAATATAAGACCTACTACCTTCAAATATCTAGAGAAAAATAAGTTAATCATTTAAAGACATAGGCACAAAGTCTTCCCTAAAAAGACTCCAATAGCACATGAAATAACTCCAAAATTAACAAATGAGATTATATAATATTAAAAAGCTTCTACATGGGAAAGAAAACAATTAGCAGAGTAAAGAGACAGTACACAGAGAAGGGGAAAGATTGCTGCCAACTATGTATCAGGCAGGATTAATCAAATACATTAAACACCACAAAATGAACCCCCAACCAAAGCATCCAACCAACAAATGGGTTAATAATCCTCCAGAGAGAAAATACAAATGGTCAATAAATACTTGAATAACTATTCAACACCCTCAGCATCAGCAAAATGCAAATTAAAACTGTTTTGAGATTCCATCTCACCCAGTCTGCATTCCTGTCTTCAAGAACACAAATGACAATAAATGCTGTTGAAAATGAAAGGAAAGGAGGAGACTTTACTTTCTGCTGGTTTGGTATAAACTGGTTCAGCCACTAGGGAACCCCAGAGTTCAAAATAATGAAAATCTATGACCTAGCAAAACCACCCTAGAGTATGTGATTGATGGTCTCTAAATCAATGAGACACAGATAAACTTGCATATCCACATTTATTGAAGTACTAGCTAGCCTATATGTTCCCCAATAATGAATTGATGGTCTCTAAATCAACAAGACACAGAACTTGCATATCCACATTTATTGAAGTACTAGCTAGTCTATATGTCCCTCAATGATGAATAAAGAAAATGTGACAATATACATGATATAATTTTATGCAACCATAAAATAATAGAATTACATTTTCAGAGAAGTGGGTGCAAGTGTAGATTATTAAGTGAAATAAGGCAGACTCAAAAAGACAAATACACATATTTTCTTTCATATGCAGAATTTGACTAGATTTAAATCTATATGTATGTCTGTTACATACATGCATAAAGAAGAAAGAGAAGGTAATTGAAATCATAGTATGAAAGCAGGAGAGGGGCTATTGGGGTGAGTATGGAGACTAGCAAAAGGGCTTCAAGGGGTTGAAGGACAAGAGTGAAGGAGAGGGATGAACAAGACAAATGTACAATGTCGTGTATGTGTGAAAATGTCCCAATGATGCCTTTATTTGTGTGCAAGTTAAACTATGTTTCAAAATGTAGAAGAAATACCACTTTGTTTATAAAATGGTCACCTAGAATATATCACCTTGAAAATGTCATTCACAGGAGGCTTTGGAGCATTCAGTCCTAAATGGGATATCTTCATCAAAGCTCTCCCCTCAAGGCTCCAGGAGCTATGCAGAAGAGGAAGTAGAAAGATTGCAAGAGCCAGAGGTGATGGATGACTTTAAAGCACATAGTGTGTTCCCAATGCAACAGAACTGATGCACATACTGATTCACTGAGACTGTGGCAGCACTCACAGGGCCTGCACAAGTTCAAGCCAGATGAGGTCCCAGAACTTAGAGGAGGGTATAGATATAGAANACCAATCATAGTCAAGAAGCTATATGCAATTGATACCTACTGGCAATGAGAAAATAAGTTTTTTCCAAGGGTATATCATTGGCTATATCAACCACACTCCAAAGTATGCACAATTATCAATAGTAATTGGCCAACATAAAGTGATCTCCATGAGTCTTTTCCTTGTGGACTTTTTGTTTTGTTTTTGGTATTTTCCCTCTTACTGATCAAGGAGATGGGTCCTTTCCACAAGGGCCTTGTCTATCAAAGAGCCAACAGATAGGCCTATGATAGCATTGTTTTTTCTAAATCAGGACATATGATGGCTTGAAGATTAAATGGTACCCGTAGCCAGGCAACCTAAGTGGACTGGATCATTTGACAACCTATCAGAGTTCCAATCTGGTATGCAGACACACTAAGTAAATCACAGAGAGCAAGGAAAAGAGACCATGGTTTGCAGAGCCTTCCTGTGGACCATGGTAATGACATCTAGGGACACTGCCATGCAGCCTCATCTCCATGGGATGCTTGCTCACAGAGTGAGTTAACAATGGGAAATGAAGCAGGGATGTAATGCTGTGTAGAGTTTCCTAAAATAAATAATCGTATTTGACCAACCAAAAAAACAATGCCCCTCCTTTTGGTCTTCCATGTTAAATTTCCTATATATTTATCTACTTGTATTGGTTCATGTAAGTTTTATTGTCTAATAATGCTACCATGGCAACTTCAGAAAACAAAAGCACTGAAGTCCCTACAGCAGCAACAGAATGATACTCATCTTTTCATTTCAAGAGAAAAATGAAAGACTGGATAATTTGACTATCTAGAGTAGATGAAACTTGCTAAGGCTGGTAATAAACCGGTGTATGAAGATTACTGCCATCACAGGCAGTAAAAGCTTACATCTTCACTTGGCCGTTCTATCAACCTTGATGAACTATATGAACTGGATGAATACCTGTGTCTTCACTTTTGCAAAGATACCAGTTTGAAAGGCAGCCAAATTAGTGAGAATTCCATCACCTCAAAGAACTTCTTTTTCTTTTTCTGTTAACAAAGTCAGAATGGTTTATGATGCTACAAAAACATTAACACAACTTCCAAAACCAAATTCTGTCACTAACCAGATGAAATATATGCTCATTAGTAACTTTAAATTGGGAAAAATATGAAGTGAAGTCTACTTCACTGTTTGCAATTTATAACCTCCTGTAAGTTTGAGCAATACCCGGTTTGTGGGTGAGCAGTAAAGTTCCTGCACTTTTACAGTCTGTGGCCAATGTTAATGGGAAATCAATGTTTACCTAAGTCAAAGTACAAGTTCAATACTGGTTATGTGAAACACTATTTTCCTCAGAGTGCAAAATAAATCCAGACCATGCACTGCACACTCTTACCACAAGCCATAATCTCCAATTTCTGGTGTTAAAGCCAAGGCCTCATTTGCTAGCATGCAAATAAAGACATATTCTCTTCTACTGTTTTGCAATGTTTTGCCTTCTCTAGTCTTTATGTAAATGGAAATCACCAAGTACAATTGTCTCTAGTAAAATTTTAAAACCCAGTGGGGGTTTCAAGGAATGACTAAAGTAGTGGATGAGCATCAGTCCTCAGAAGATGCCATAAGTATTCCTCAACACCAATAGTTTATTTCAACTAATACATTGGCTCCATGCAGGAAATATTAGGAATAGACTTGTANGTTGCTTTTTTCCTAATGCTTNCTTGTTTTCTCTGGGATCTGCTAGTAAAGTTTATTTTCCCTACAATCATCTGCAGATAGATTGTGTTGTAGTTGTGTTATTTACAAGCAATAAACATGCACACACACACACACACACACACACACACACCAGCAGCACAAAAATCATCCACATATTTCATTTGGTTTTGAAAAAATAATCCTAGGGTTCTATACAATATGAATTATTATCTGTAATGGCAAATAAAACAATCTTATTAAGCTCTACATACTATGGTAGGCCTGTGGAGTTCAAAGGGCAACTTGCAGAAGTTGCCTCTCTCCTACTCTGTAGTTCTCATTGTTAGAACTCCGGTCCTCAAAGAATGAGTTAAGTGTCTTTATCTGCTGAGCTATGTTGCCTATAACTTCTGTGGAGCATGTGACTTGTGATTGGATCTTTAGGATGGTTGCCCGTCTACATATACTTAATAGTTAAATAATAATTTTTAAATTATTTTTTCAGAATTTTACATACAGTACTGAAATCCACTTCTGATATTCCTGCCTCAGCCTCTAGAGTAGTTGCAAATGGTACCTTGAGCAACTTTATCCTATAGATGTTTTGCTGAATCTGGAGACAGCTTCCCTCCATGGCGGTCATTGCTCTCACTCTCTGATGATATCTTTGTGCAGGAAGGACACATTTTACCTGAGAAACTCAGCTCTACACATGGGAAACAGTATCACACCTGTGTGGGTACCAAAATGCTATGAGGAAACACAAATGATCAACCAATAAACACTGTGACAGCCCCTTTTAGTGGTTACCAGTCCACATTCTATTTTAAATCATATGTTTTTTCATTAAATTATCTCTGAAAGATAAATGGAAAATAAGATAAACAATTATTTTCAATTTATAAAGAAATAAATGAATTATTTTTAAAAAAGGAAAATGTAGTTGGCTGGAGAGATGGCTTGGCAGTAGAAAGCACTCATTGCTCTTGCAGAAGACCTAGTTTTCATTCTCAACACCCACATGGCATCTGACAATCATCTGTAATTCCAGTTCTTGGTGATCAAATGCCCTATTCTGGTGCTATTTCAAATTTAACAGCACTGAACATGGGGCATATGACCACACCACTATGCTCAGCTCTCAAGGCTTTCTTTTCTCAAATTAATTTAAACATTCAACTATTTGAGTAAATTTATACATTTTATTTACTGTTCCTTTAGCCAGACAGTCGGTACTAACAATATACATAAATACAAATTCATGTAAGTTACATATCAGCCAATCTAAGTTATGGCTTATGATCACACAAAGCAGTCGTTCTCAATTGATGGTCCATGACTCCATGGGAAACCACATGTTTTCAATAGTCTTAGGAACTGAGACACTGCTCCTCACTCCATCTCCAGGGAAGTCCCATCCATGCAGATGCCCACATATGAATACCCAGAACTGTATTAAAGGGTCTTAGCATTGAGCCTTCCTAATATCAAAATACAGCAATGGAAAACACAGATTAACATTCCTCCAATCTCAGAAGCAAACTGTAAAATAAAGAATGCATCTGAGAGACATAGTAAAAGGTGTTATCAAGAATGGTCACAGACTGTTCAGGTTGTATATAAGCGGGGCACAACAGCTGGTGATCTTTCAAAGGTACCAGTATCCCTACATTTAAAATAGTTAACTGACAAACCTGTCTGGATGGAACAATGGCCTTTGATATCAGAAAAATTACAGGTATTAGAACAGGTGGTATAGGAGCAGCTAAAACGCTCAACATATTGAAGAATCAAACAGTCATTGGAATTCTCCTATATTTGTCATTAAAAGGAAATCAGAAGAATGGTAACAGATCTAAGAGCTATTAATAAGGTGATTCAGCCAATAGGCTCTCTACAGCCTGGAATACCCTTCCCTTCTCTATTACCTAAAGGATGGTCTATTATAGTGACTGGTTTAAAAGACTGCTTTTTTGCTATACTGTCACAAGAACAGAATAGAGAAAATTTGCCTTCACAGTGCCTACTTATAATGATTCCAGCATATTAAAAGGTACCAGCGGAAAATTCTCCCACAAGGGATGTCAAAAAGCCCCACCTATCTTGTGCTAATATTTTGTACAATAACCATTAAAAATAATTCATAAACAGTTTCCTCTATAATATCATCCATATAATCTCCCATTATATGGATGATATCTCACTAGCTGATCCAGATGCAGATACTTTAGGAAAAAATGTTTGAAGAAGTTAAAAAAAAACTATTGCCTTGTTGAGTATTACAAATTACTCTTCAAAAAATACAAAGAAGAGATATATTAATTACCTAGGACATAAGATAGGTTTACAAAAAATTAAAAATTAAAAAATTAAATTAAATTTAAAAATTAAAAAAATTTCAAAAATTGCTGGGAGATATTAACTGACTATGGCCCACAAATGGATTAATAACTCAAGAGCTAAGTAATTTATTTCAAACCTGACAAGGTGATAAGGACTTAAATAGACCAAGAAAATCATCATCTCAGGCTAAGAAAATTGGCTTTGGTAGAAAAGAAACTGAAGGATGTATACGTGGATTGCTTGGCTCTAGAGCTTGATTGTATCCTGGTCATACTACCTTCTACACATTCTCCTACAGGAATTCTTATGCAGAGAGAAGATAATATTTTAGAGTGGATATTTTTGACTCATAAACATAGTAAAATATTAAAGACTTATGCAGAAAATGTTTCTGAATTGATTCTGAAAGGAAAATTGAGACTTGTCAATTAACAGGGATAGCCCAAAGGAAATTGTAGTACCTTTGACTAAAGGTGAAATTGCCTTATTATATGCAGAAAATGAATATTGGCAAAGAGCTTGCACTCATTTCTTGGGAAAGATTAGCAACAAATAGCCCCAAAACAAGAGACTTCAGTTTATAAAAAGAACTAGTTGAATTCTTCCTCACATTGTGTGAGGCACACCAATTTCTGGAGCCCCTATGTTCTATACTGATACAAATAAATCAGAAAAGGCAGGCTATAAGTCAGAAAATTTAAGTAATGTGGCTCAAAGCCCTTATGATTCTGTTCAAAAGTCAGAACTGTACACTATTCTCAGGGTATTATCAAATTTTCCAGAACCTCTTAATACAGTTACTGGCTCTCAATATGCAGAAAGAGTTGTTTTACATATTGAAACTGCTTAACTTATTCCAGATGATTCAGAATTAACTTTGTTATTTATTCAATTACAAGAAATAATCAGAAATAGAAATCATTCCTTATATATAACACATATCAGATCTCATACGAGTCTACCAGGCCCTTTAGCACAAAGTAATGATGAAATTGATCAGTGATTGTTAGGAAATGTGCTAGAAGCATCAGGATTTCATAAGAAACACCATGTTAATAGCAAGGGTTTGAGGAAAGATTTTTCTATCACTTGGCAACAAGTAAAGGAAATATCCTATTTGTTCTTTGTTAACCTTGTGGGGGGTCTGCCCCACTAAGAACTTAGGTCTCCCAAGAAGGGATGACCTGGGACCAAAGATGGGTAAGTACGTGCTATCTGCCCATTTCCCAGCCTTCCTTTCCAGAGACAATCAGACGTGGCAGGGAGTCGTGTCAAGCAGGAACTCATTTATTAGGAATTAGCAAGCCCCTTTAAAAGCATAAAACCACAAGACTGGGAGGGGTAGATGCTCTGTCGGGCCAATCAGCTTAAAGGTCACCCAATCACGTACCTGGTCTATATTATCTACAACGCTGTCCACAAGGGGGATCATGTGTTGACATTATCTCTCCCAACCTGAAGCTTTAATTGCATTCCCCTGCAAACAACCTGGGATCCTCCCTCCCTGCCTCCCCCCAGTGCCATCCCCACTGGCACATGGTTCCTCAGGCCCCTACACAACCTAACTCTACTATCTGTAGGAAATAATCCAAAGGGCACTCAAAGAAATGAAATTTGGCAAATGGATGTTTCATTTTGTGGAGTTTGAAAAATTAAAGTATGTGCCCCACACTATAGATACATATTCAGAATTTCAATGGGCAACTACTTTGAGTTCTGAAAGGGCTGATTCTGTAATCACACATTTATTAGGAGTTATAGCCATTATGGGAATATCTGTCCAAATGAAGACTGACAAGGCTCCACCATACGTCTCTAGTAAAATGAAACAATTTTTTGCATATTACAATATAAAGCATATTACAGATATACCACACAATCATACAAGACAAGAAGTTATAAAAACATCTAATCACACTTTAAAATATATGTTTAATAAACAGAAATGCATAATAAAGACCCCCAAGACAGATTACACAATACTTTATTAACTTTAAGTTTTTTAATGCTAATAAGAAAGGAAAAAGAGCTGCGGAGATTCATTGAATAGTAGGGGAAAAAAACCACTGAATTAAATCAGCCTGTGTACTTTAAGGATGTGTTGACCTCAGAATGGAAGTTAGGTTATGTGTTACATTAGTGAAGAGGTTTTGCTTTTGTTTCCACAGGAGAAAAAAAAAGCTAGGGATACCATCAGAATTGATAGAGATTAGATTTGAATAGAAGAGATTTCTTGGTTAAGAGAGGCAGTAGTTCATCAAACAGTGTGGTCATTCATTGTGCCAAGAAAGGAAATTCCCTAAGTTAAGGTTGGTGCAGGGTTTTGTTTTTGTCTTTACAGGACAATAAAATATCCATATAAAGAATCTGAAGACCACTGGACAAATGAGAGATCTGACAAAGAAGGACAAATCATCCAGACAGAATGTCCCAAGAAAAAGAATAATTAGACTAATGGTATAGCACACTTCCAACAGGATAATATCTCATAAATCTTCCCAAATGTTTGTTTCTACTGTTCTCTACAGACAAATAAGACAAATGGTCTTTTTTTATTCCCAATTCAATTAAAAATTAAAGCTAGCTTTGGATTTGGAGTATAGCTCTCTCTTTCTCTAAATACAAGCATGCATGTTAAGGGAAAATCCAAAATCTCTGTCTCATGTCCGAACAACCACCTGGTATGGAACAAAAGAAAAACCAAAATTAAAGGACTATTATATTGTCATTAATTTTATAATCCTTTGGTTTTATTTTGACTCTTTAAAACTTTTCTTAATGTATAAATATTATCTCAAATTTTATAAGATTATATATATATATATATATATATATATGTATTTAAACCTTCTGACATGATCTTAATGGTCATATAGAGTACTAATTCTAGAAATAAGCTTCATCTAGTTTCCTGTATGTGATTTTGAGCTTGAGTCTGAAGCAGGTAATTAGGAACTAAGTTTGTGTACCCCAGATATATTTAATAGATTGTGGTCCTTTAACTTCTCCAATGTCTGCTGCATATGACATTTAAAATTTTTAAATTTTCTCCAGTGAACCATGACCATTCCTAGCAGTGACCTTTGAAGTCTCCAAAAGGATGTTGGGGCTCCACAATGATAAATCCACCTGGATTGTGGTAATGCCAATAAGCTGACAAACACTATCCAAAAATCAGCTTTGGACTACAATCTGCTCAGGATAACTTCAAACCAGGTAGCTAAGATGCTCCAGCCTCTTAAACTCGTCCAGTGAGGACTTCAGGTAAGCCTTGCACTCTCCCATCAAACAGAGACTAGGCAACAGCTAACTCTCCCAGAACTTGATCTTCATCTCAACTTCTTCAAGGTCCCCTAAAGATGCTATCACCCCCAAAGAGCAGGAAGTAATTTTAAGAACATGACGCCCACATTCCCAAGAGGTGTGGTGGATGGTTTTTGGTCATTTGATGGAGGTTTGTCATCATTTAAGGTGGTTGGTTACAAGTTGTTATTGGTCACGGTCAGGGAAGAAATTAAGCAAAGAAAATTAGATTCTGGCATCTCATTCTGAAAATAAAAAGAAGAGATATAGAAATGGTAGAATGAAATGATAGATTGCTGAATCTACTTTTAAACTAAAAACACAACTACTAGTTACAATTATTTTATATTGGTATGGATTTTTGTATATTGATACAAATCTAAGGTTATTTTTGTTATACTATATATATGTTTTTATGCTTGTTGAAGATATATTTGTATATTGCTACAAATATTTTTGTTATACTATATTATATGTTTCTATTCTTATTTAAGGCATTGTACCTATGCAGTTCATTTAAAATTGTAAAGTTCTAGTCCTTGAAAGCTATTTAGGATCATAAAGAAATATAACTTAGTAGTTAGTCATCTATAGCAATCAAATATATGGTCATGTTAGGTATGCTTTCAAGGTCAATCAGAGACATATTTTAAATAGATATATGGTCTTCAAATACTTCAGAGACCTAGCATTTTAATGTTTTAATAATATAAGGCTTTTCATAACAGTGAGACACATGCTGGTAACACCAATTTACTTCAAAAGAGGATGATGGGCATCAGAGAACCTCCATATGGAGTTTGTTCTCATTTATGGCAGAGTTAGACACTGGGCAAAGAAACTGCCCTTGCCTCAATTGCTGACAGTATGCTGTCCAAATTGGACAAGCAGGACACAAAAGAAGGCAACTGCTGGATTTGCCAAGACAAGGTAGGGGAGTCCTTCAAAATTCCTGCTTCATAGAAAAGTCTGTCAGATATTTTAGACCTGTAAGCTGAAGATGGATACCCCAAAGTTACAGAGAAACCTTGGGATGATTGTCCAGGCAGCCAGAGGTCTCTGTCATTTCTTAGTTTTAGAAGCTGCTTGCTCTGCACTTCCTGTTTACTAAGGTAATACTATATCCTTCTCATGTCTCTGATGGGGTTAAAGATGATGTAGTGATAATTACAGTTTTCCTTAGTTAGGATACAAAGTAAACTAGGTACAAAATTTTGGACTCACCAAGCTAAGATAGATAATATTTTCTCTGATTTTGCCAAATACTAATTGCCTGGACATTGTGAACATATATCTTACTTGATAATTGTTCTTATTGTATATAGTTTTACTATGTTAGAGTTGAAACCATTCATTTTTATTTAGACAGAAAGTGGGAAATGTTGTGGGAGAATTGTTCATATGGCCATTCCACTGTGCCAATAAAGCCAAGTTGAATCAATAGGTGGAGTCAATGCTTGGCTGACTAGGATCAGCCATAGAGTTGCTGGAGGACTGAGGAGGTCTGCTAGAGGGGGGACAGGAAGAGAGAAGAGGGATTCCTGAGGGATTTCTATGGCTGGTGGATTGGGAAAAATTTGTGGAGAGAGGGTCAGCCAATCAACTCTCTGCTCTTCCTTGGATTTATCAGGTCTTTATCTCAATTTCTGACTCCCAAGTTTCTATTATACTAGAATAATTTGGGTAATTGTTTTAGGTATGAAACTAGAACAAACTGAAAATGTTTTTATTTTTTAAGGAAATATTTACTATCAATGTGTGGTGGATATCCTTCATTGTGGTGTGTGAATGTCAGAGGACAGCACAATGACATTAGTTCTATCCCCTTAGATATCCTATGGAGAAAGATATAACTCAGCAGGTCAAGGCATTTGCTAGGTGGCCCAAAAGTTTTTTGTTTGTTTGTTTGTTTGTTTGCTTGTTTGAATTTTCTAAATTGATCTTATACTTGAAACATTGGATAAGTATATCTGATATCGAAATCTATATTATAGATTCAATTTCTTGACTTTTTCTAGATTATGAATTCATTCTTTTGTCATATAATGAAATAATTTTTCATTTTTCATGCCTCACTTGTATGTGCATAGACACATCTCATGTATTACTTAATCATTACTCAATCACTTTTAAATCTGCAAAAAGATAATGATTGAGACTTATATTGATATTTGTTTTTACATGTAAGTGATCCTTATGCACATCTTTCTATGGCAATATATATATACTCGTACCTTTTCTGCAAACCTGGACTGTGTTTGGATAGTGCTTAATCTACTTAGAATTTTCTAGATTTCATAAAGTTACATACAACTGAAAAACATTTGATAAGTAACAAATTTACACTTATAAGCATCCCTTATCATTAGATTCACCATACCCCTGCAATGTCTTCCCTTCAGGTGCTGTCACATCATGGACTTGAAACCCCATCCTGCAGTCTCTCTTTCATTCCTCCAGAACTCACAGTACAACAGTACTTCTCACCTCCTGTGACCTTTCCAGACAGCAAGACCCTGAAAAGAAAAGGGCTGAATACAGGAAAACTACTCACTGCTCTATTAAGTGGTCCCTTTGTACTTGTAGAGGCCTCTTACCCAGGACTGTCCATGGACCCTTTGAAACACCTGCTATAGCCAGACTACAAAAACCCATACTGATTCCTTCTCTGGTTAGATGATATCAGCTAACACTGGGTCCACTTCCTTGTGGCACAACTTCTTCCCCCTTCCCTATTCTCCCACAAGAGACAGAAAACATTCTGCTCTCCATGACAGACAGAAACTTATCCTCATACCCTGAACTGCTGCTTGCCTGCTCACAGACAGAAATATTCTTCTCTATCTGCCTTTCTAATGAATTCTTTGCCCTCAGCTTATGGCTTCTGAGATTCATAAACCTGATTCCTATCTAAAGCCTAGTTACTATGAGCTGAATTTTCTCTAAAGTGTGGAAGAGGATACCTGAGATATTTTAAGGACCTCAATTCTCTGTATATTTGTACTTACGCCTCAGCCACCACAGCATAGAAAGAGAGGCGTGCCTCAGTTTACTGTTTCCCAGAATCAAGACACATGTGTGGACTGAGGGAAAGGCTATTCCTGTACTCCGTAAAACCATAATAATATTTTTTTGTTGAAACTTAATATTCAAAGACTGTAAAAGAAGTGACATAACAAAAAAGGTATATAGTAACAGGAAGGTGACTACACTTTGCAGGGACTTTATGTGAGCTGCAGTGCTGACATCTTGGAATCCTTTGGCGTTGTACTGCATGTTCCTCAGATGTTTCCACAGGGAGAAGATGAGCAGGAGGAAAGTGACCAGGGTCACAGAGAAGGGGATGAGTGTGAACATAGCATTGGTAAGTAAAAAGGGCGCATAAACTTTCACAGTGTTATTTGAACTAGACCTATAAGGTGTGTTTACTTTAGGTCTATCAGAAAGTATGTTTATGACTGTAATGTTTATAAACAAGATTATCAGAGACATCACCAGTGTCATTGAAACAACTTTTTTCGCTTTCCATTTGAGGGCAAGAAAAATAGAGTTTGAGAAATTGGCTATCTTGAGAAAATAAAAGATGCTGAGGCATGTAGCAAGCCAGACACTGAAATGATTGGTCACTGTCCAGGAAATATTGTACATTATTATTATTCTCTTTTCCATTGTTGCTGGCTCCACTAATGTTACCAACAAAGTCGTAATTAATATAAACAGAAAAGCAGTTCTGGAGATGGCCAGAGCAGTGAGGATCTGATCCACTGAAGAGATCTTTCTTCTCTTGACCAGGTCCATGATGTTCACCGCTGCCATGAATGCATTTCCTAAGATTCCTATGATGAATTCCACACTTACAATAGTCATCAGTGCGACCTGGAGGACAGCGTGTATTATCCCTGCCATGGTGCTGATTTCCTTTGCACTACCAAAGATGTGCTAATGCAATCTTCTAAAATGTTGTGTCTGATTCTCAACATATTCACTTTCATGAATTCTCATAGTCAATGTCAATCAAATACCAAAATTCACTAATAAGCTGGTTTGTTTCCTCCACAACAAAAGCTTTTGTTGTTGAATACAGCCAAGCTGGACTTCATCCAGATGCTCTGTGCCTGAAGTATCCTCTGTAGTTGCTACTGAAGGAAACATTGACTTCCTACATGCTGCCATGAAAATAAAATTATATTTATTTGTTTCATTTTGTCTCATCTACATATTTTAGTCTGGATACTTTTTTTTCTGGACTACTAATATTATAGAAATATAACTCAGTGAAAAAACAAAAATCTGGACTCTCATGTAAAATAAGAAGCTCATAGAACACATCAAAATGCTGTCTATAAAGAGTCCTATACATGTTTTTCAAAATTCTTCCTATACATTGTAGTTACCTAATAAATGACAGAAACTATTATTCCTAAAATAATCTGCACTGAGGATACTAATGATTTTACTTTTACTTTTTATAAGGTAATCATTCACACATAGGCCTGTACATATAAGTATACACTAATAAATAAACCTGTATTTACTTCTATCCAAATCTTCATTTTTAATTCAAACATTCATGTTTAACATTTATTGTGCATCTACTTCATGCTAGATACTGTGATAGCTGGTGAGACATTGTGTAAAATTACTTTCAAGTATAGTTGAGGCAGTAGTAATATAAAAATTTGTAAATTTGTGCTATTGTATCTATGAGAAAAAGACAGACATTTTCCTACAGTGCTACAAAATAGACAAAGATGAAATGACTTTGTCTCCATACCAAGAATCTTCATAACTGTCTTCTTTTATTAACATCTGATTCCCCTACCAACACCAAGGAGTTTCAGACATTATCCATCATCAATTATCATTATCCATATCCCCTTTCATCAAGAACTATGCCACTAACCTAACTTAGGTATCATGGCAGATGAAGGATGACTGCCTAGACTGTGCCTAGAAAATCTGGAGAATGACTCAAACCATCATACCATTCTCCAAAATACAACAAAAGAATCAATAATAATAGGAAAACATGTTATAAAGGTTCAGGAAGAGGGGAGATGGTGAACACAGATAAATAATAGCCTAGCACTGAAGAGGCTGGCATAGGAAGATAGGATCAAAGCTAGTCTGGGTTGCATGATGAGATACTGACTAACAACAATAACATCAAAAAATAAATAAATTATGCAGATTTCAGAAAAGATGTGGTATTCCACACAGTATGACCACGACCTCAGTCTCCTGGGGGGAAAAAAAAAAAACAAAAAACAAAAACAAACAACAACAACAAAAAATCCTCAAGATTGGGAGGTAAGACATGCTGGGGAGGTAAATTAGGACAGCTATTGGAATATTTTAAGGGAACCTCACTAAGAATACAAAATTAAAGAAATAGAATCTTACCATCAATGTAAAAGCAAGAAGGTCCTCCTAGTATGATTCCTGCCAGGTAACAAAAATAAGGAAAAAGACAAAGAGAAATGCAAAACACTCTCAGGGTGGGGTTATGTGGAGTGTATGCTCCTACTGGAACTTCAAGGTCTTTTTTAAAGTGACATAATTTGTGTCTATTGGGAGAGAGTGACACAAACCCCAAGTGCTTCCCTGAGCCCACCCCTAGCCCTGTACCTTCCACTATATGTAGGAAACAATTGAGCTTCTACCTGATCAGCAATTCCTAGCAAAGATGGTCTCTTCCAGAAACTGAGAGTGGCACCTAGAACAATTCCCACATATTTCATCTACAGAGTAAAATGACAGGTCATTGCCTCAGATGGGGACTGTCTGTATGAATGTCTTTGTAAATGTTGTATTTATATATATTTACAAACTAGTGCATTAATGCTGATTTTTATTTCATTATTGATACTTTATATGCTGTCTCTACAAAATACAAGCAATTTAAAAGAATTTAACCAAACAAAATTTTATCACTGCATCTCTCTGTTTATGTCATTATATTTTAAGTAATAACTCACTAACTGTACATCTTCAATATCTATATTTAAAAAATAATAAAACTACATCACATTCTGGATCACCATCACTACAATTTATTTAAAAACTCAAGTAAATAAATTTCTGAATCATGATTCTTAATAATTTTTATTTAGTTTATATTTATATAGTTTTATTTATATATATAGTTCTATATAATATTTATATAGTTTAATTTTTTCTTTTTTTTGAAGTCATAATTTTATCATATCCCTCTTCCATTTCCTCCATCCAAACCTTCCCATGTATCCTTCCCTGTTGTCTTTCCAATTCAAGACCTCCTTTTTCATTAATTATTGTAATTTATGCATATAAATATAACATGTTCAGTGTGTATACCTATGTTTTTAGGGATGACTCTTTAGTATCAGATAACCAGTTGGTATGCTCATCCCTGGAAAAGACTCATTTTCCTGCTCAGAATTCCTTGGTTGCTATAGTTTATTTGTAGGATGGAGGTCTTGTGGGGTTTCCCTGCCCACTTTAGTGTGTCTATTGTTGTTGTCCTTCTTCACCTAATGTATTGTATTGCTTTTTAGTATAACTTTTGCATTCTGGGGAAGAAAAGGGTATTTTCTGTTCATAAGATATAGGTAGATACATAGATTGAGAAATGATGATGGTAAATGATTGATAAATAAGTGGTTAGTAGATGAGTTAGTGGTTAATAGATGATAGATATATGATGATAGATGATTAATAGATAGTTGATAGATGATGGATAGAAAGATACATAGATAAATATATTGATAGTGACATAGATAGATATTAATACATGGATGTGGTGATATTTTATTTGTCTTCCCTAATAAAATTTATCTGAGGGTCAGAGGAAAAACGGGGCTGCCAGCCACTAATAGAAAAACAATAGCCATGCAAGTTAGCACACGCCCTTAATCCATTTGGTTCTCTGTGACTCCAAGGTC
>LZPO01036578.1:0-16283 GCA_001675575.1 Neotoma lepida | reverse complement strand
TGTGTTTTTGTGTGAGGTGCCATGCATGCATCCCTCCGCGCTGTAAGTACCTGTCTTTCCTAGGTGGAAAACACAAACTGGTGCTCGTGTTTGCTGCTGAAAGGTCAGGAACAGCTAGACATTAAGACATTTCTAGCAGCTTCTCATTCACAAAACACATTCAGAAAATGTTATGAGTTTCTTTTGTCCAGAAAGCACACCTTGTGCAGACAAGTCCTTTCCTCTTTGTCTGTGAATTAGGATGCAATTGATATTGCTCCCATTGATTCCCAGGGATTTCCATTTACCAGAAGAGACAATAAAGTTAAACTAAAATATTAGTAAAAATTAATCACTCTCTCTTCTCCTGGGGAAATTTTATGTAAAAAGGAGATGTAATAAATTCATACTAATGTTAAGGTTTTGAGCTAGAGTAATTGGAAATAATTCCATATTTTTTAACTCAAATGACTATTCTAAAATTAAAGAAAGCTATTGTGCACTGACCTCAGTCTACTTCTCAGACCCACCTGTTGCTCTTCTTTTGCTCTGTGTCTCTCCCAAGAGTAGGCTTACGATGTTTTCTGGTTTTTGGAAGTCTCACCCAGAGGCAGAGACAGACAGGAGGCAGTAAGATCTGAGGCTGGCAGATCTGGCACCCTGAGAGGCAGAGCTCCTGCTCCTGCCTGGCTGTGCTGAGTTGGGCTCCAGCTCTGAATGGACAGTCCATCTTGCCTTGAGCACAGCTCATGCTGGAGCTAAGGATGGAGCCCCTGGGCAGAACTACCCTCTGGTCTCTGGGGAGGTTGCCTGCTTTCAGGGCTGTCCTGTCAGCAAGCTCAAGCTGCTCTTCCCTTCCACATTGTCTTTGTAGATTTTACTCACTTGAGAAACAGCTACTTTTTGATTAATACTTGGGTTGTTTCTATTTGGCTAAATGACTCCTGGCTGATAGTGATCATTTAGGTATCTCCTTCCTGTCACTTTCTTACTAAACCTTCTTCTATATAGGCATCTGTTCTATGTAAAGGTAATTATCTTTTCACATTAATGAAAAGTATATATTGTTCCTAGGTCTAATAAGCAAACCTAAAAACAAATCTTAAAATTAAGTACACATATGTTGAGAACTCAGATTTACTAAACTAATTATCAGAAATTAAGATAAATGTAGGAGGAAAGCTAAAAGTATGCATAATTATTAAATGTTGGCATTTATGTGAGCCTTGGGCTTCTGTTTATTACCTTTTTGGGTGCAATTATCATTAGCATTTCAGTCGCATCTTTAATGAATGTTTGAACTACAAATACAATGCGGTATGGATAGAAAAAGAAATCTTCCACTATATACCCTGACTGCAACTTTAGGAAAAATCCCTCAGGGGGCCACATACCATGATTGTGAGTCTGTTACCCTGGGAACTTAGGGGCTGACCAGCGATATTCTGGCCCATGATTTTCACAGCTGCACCTGTGCCTTGTGGGTAAAGCAGTTAAGAGCAATTGGGGACTTTTCTCTGGCAAGGAGACTAACTGAATTTGGGCAGGGGCTCTGTCACTACAGCACATTCTCTGGACATTTTCCTGTGCTGGGCATTGCTGCAGGTGTTGAAACACAGCAGACAAAATAAATATTTCTTTTCAAGGAGCTTAAACTCAGGTGTGATTCCTAGAGTTGGAGATAAAGAAGTGAATGAGTGTTCAAAGGGACCAGGTGATATAATTGCAGGACGGAGACAAGCAGTGGACCACTTTTTGCTGAAGGGTCTTCATGGTGGTTAGCTTAATTGTCAACTCAGACAACCCAGAATTTCCTGGAAGGAGAGTCTCAAGGGAGATGGTGTGGATTTGGTTAGCCTGTCTGTGGACCTACCTGAGAGAATTGTCTTCTCTGCCTTTACCGATGTGAGAAGACCCAGACAGGACATAGGTAGGTGGTAGCAGCATCCCCTGGACTCCACAAGAGTCGAAGCCATCAGGGTAGTAGACCTTTCTATATTCATTTCTCTCAGCTCTTCATTGTAATGGAATGTTTCAAGATCCTTCCACTTGACCCCTGCCCTCCCCCCATGATGATGGATTGTAACCTGGAATTGTAATAGGAATAAACTCCTGTCTCTCCTAAGTTACTTTTGTCAAAGTATTTTATCACAGCATCAGAAGTAAAGTAAAACAGTCATAGCCAATGTCGGTGGTAAAATAATTGGTGGAGAGAGAAATTTAGTTACAAAAAAAGAAAGTCTTGGCTCTTTTTGGAAGTCACCCTTAGAGATAATAAGTAATACAAAGCTGAATGGGCAATGACTTTAATATCCCAAAGGTGCTAAGGAACCATTGAAAGTGTGACATCACACTGTCAAAGGGGATGAGGGCTTGAGGACAAGTGGGAACAAGAAAAGTTCTTCAGGTGGAGGGAACAGCAGCATTAGTGGTGTATGTACAACATCACTGCTAACGGGATGCTCAGTCACACTGCTCCCAGGACATCATGATGTTGGTGAGGGTCAGAGGGACACTGATGAGGTGGTGCTGGTGAGGGTCAGAGGGACACTGATGAAGTGGTGCTGGTGAGGGTCTGAGGGACACTGAAGAGGGTAACATTATAGACCTGAGATTGTAAACAACTTTTTCAAACCTAAACAGAAGATTATTTGATTGCTGTTGTATCTTATTATAGATAATGAGAAAAAGTTTTACCACAAGGAAAAGTTACATGTTGGTCCAAATACGGAAATTTAACTTGAAATTAATAGGTTCTTAAGCCAAAAAATAAAGTTTATTCCGGTCTGTATTCCTGAGTGAATTTCCTCAATTTATATCTTAATAAATCCCTATTACTTATTACTTATTAAATAGACTCACATGGATTGATCTTAATAATTCACTGCATTGTGTCTCTATTAAGCCAGGGTAACTGACTCCCGCACAACCTAATCCAGAATAATTTTTCTAGATGGAGCAAATTTGACAGAAATCATTAAGTTTGTATAATTTCAGAAAATTACTTGCTACAAATGAGATATTAGTCCTCACTTTAAAAAAGTTTTACATGTATTTATTCATCTGTTTTGTGTGTGCAGACGCACGCATGCCATAGCAGGACACATATGTGAAAAGAAGATTGCACTTTTGTAGGAGTCAATTCTCTCCTTCCACATGGGGCCTGGGATGGAGCTGGACTCAGCAGGCTTGGCAGTGAGCATGTTTCTTTACAGGCTGAGCCCTCATTCCAGCTCCCATGTTCTCTCTCAGAAGCTACACATCTTTGCCCCACACACTTTCATTTAATTAGCCAAATTAGTAACACATCAGCTCAATTTTGATGGCTGAAATCAAGTATGGATGGAATATTTCTGTGGTGAGACTGGACCCAGGATTGCTCTGAAGAAAGGAAAACAATATATTCCTGTTCTCCTGACTGCTCTGCCACTGTCATTCATGGACACAGAATGTGGCATGGTTTGTCTGGCATGGAAAGAGTTAATTGCTACTCAGGTTTGGCATTTCCGAATTATGCAGTAGGTTGACCATAAGTACTAGTCCCAAGGGCCAGAAATATCTCACAATCTTCTTACATTGTTGAAATTAGAATGTTATTGTTTCAAATTTAGCCATTCTTATGTTAATGGCAGAGGATGGTGGTATTGTGATCAACTCTTCACAAAGAAGCACTTGGCACTGAGGGATTAGAGACCCTGAGAAAAGTTGGGAAAATACTGTCTCGCAAACACCAAGGGGTGCAGTTGAAGGCTCCATCTGCCTTCATTTCTGTTTCCTCAAAGGAAATACTTTGCGTTACTAGACTTAGCAACCATGCATTAATGACTCAAGAACAATGAGCCTTAGGAATGCCAGCTCTTTTGTGTTGTTGTTGCTTTGCGTGTATATTATCCATTCATTTCTCTTAGAAGATTAGAAAGTGCTGAACAATTAGAAAGAAAACAATTGAAATTTAAGTCAGGATAAGATAATAGAAGGAAATTCTATTGATCCAAGGAAGCCACTGGGCATTGGATCTTCCATTAATGCAAGAACAGCATGAGAATGTCAGACACAATTGTGAGTTTAGAGGTGACAGCATGCAGGATGCTTTTCTTTTGTTTTTGGTAGTAAACAACAGCAGAAAATGCAGGAAAAGGGTTGTCTTCACATTTTATGAAGTTAGAATGCATGAATGTAGGTTCCGATGTTCACTGTTCAAAGTCACAAGTGTATTAGTTACTTTTCTGTTGCTGTAATAAAACACAAAGACTAATACACTTTATACTAGGAAGGGTTTATCTGGGTTTATGGCTCCAGAGGGATTCCATCACTATCATGACAGGGAGCATGGCAGCAGGTAGGCAGGCAGGCATGGCACTGGAGCAGTGGCTGGGAACTCAACATCCCTCACATCTGAGCGACAGATAGAAAGCAAAGAGAGTACATGGGAATGGCTCCAATCTTTTGGAACCTCAAAGCCCATCACCAGTGACATACAACCTCCTGCAAGGCCACACTTCCTAATCTTCTTCAAACAGCCACCAATTGGGACCAAGCATTCACATGTGGGAGACTTATGGGAGCTATTCTCATCCAAACCACCAGAATAGAGAACTATGAAACTATAAAAACATCAGTTAAATATATTCTAATGAAAGGTGAGAGAAAATGATTTTAAGTAGAAAAATAAGAATTATCATAAACTATATAAAGATGTTCAGTCTAAGTGAATTGATACAGAAGACATGTGCATATGGCATACGTGTCTACTGATCACTTATCTCAACTATATATCTGTATATCATTGATCTATCTACTTAATTATATCCCTATTTATCTATCATCTAAGTACCATGTCTCTACCTATTTATCTTCTATTTATCATCTATCTATCTATCATCTATGATGGATCTACGATATGTCATCTATGTTTACATATCATCTATCTATACTTATCATGAGTAAGGATCCTATTCCCATTTTTCAGATAACAATAAATAAGAAGCTGGGCTTTTTGCCCAAACAGAGAAGTAGGAAGTAGCAGAGAGGATCCTGGTCTGGGTGTCCTCTGCCTCCCATGCAGCTCACTTCACTCTGCTCTATATAATTATATGATAACCAGTATTATTGTACATGATAGTTACTAAGGCCTTATTCCTGTCTACCTAAGTATGGGAACATGCAACAGTCAGCATTTAATTCAGTCAGATGCACTGGAGAACTCTCACTGCCCAGCATGACAGTCTTGGGTTTCTTCTCTTAAGAAAGTCACAGAATAAACTACTCACACCAGAGTGATGTTTAAAGTTGTGTGTATATTTTCAAAGTTAGGGAGAAACTCCTGGCTGTTATCCAAGGCTCCAATAAGCCCTCATATAAGATCTCTTAACCTACTCTAGAATCTTAGGACTTTGCTAGACAATCCAAATACAATCTAGATATAACTTTTAAATGAACTGAATGATAGGCATGGTTGTAAAATGTTATAACTAATTTTCAACTTAAAATGTCTGGACCTAAATTCCATTCTGCCATGGCTAACACCATCATCTTCAGCAAACAATTAGAATTAACACCATCAATCAGATTTGTTCATTCTTCTGACAATAATCTGGTTGACCTTGGTGCTGGCTCTCCATGAAGATATAAGTACTTGATTGACTCCAGAATTGCAAAACTGGTTGGAACCAAAAGCCTTTCTAAAATTTCTCTGCTTGTAAATGTCCGCAGCACCAGAATCAATGTCTGTGATATATTGAGACTAATGGTGTATATAAAGAGCCTCACCAGAACTTAACATGGTGTCTGGCCTCCAGGGCCTGCTCAGTGTTCATAAAATGAGTGAGAGCCTGCACTGAGTGTCAACTGGGAAGCTTTTTGTGTCTGAGTTCATGGAGTTACATGGAATAAAATCAATGAGGGAGGAAAGAACTTTTGTAAAAGATGCTCTGAGCTCACTTTCCATCCCCTTTTTATTGTTCTCTAAGCCCTTATCCCATCATGGACTAGATTGATTCCATAGCAAACCACTGAACTACCTCTATGCACAGCTACTGTTGATGGCACTTCTTAACAAGTTTAGTATTTCTGATATAATATTTACTATCTTTTTGTAGTTAATAAACCTTTCAAATGCCTCTTCAGTATTAATATATTGATTCAGTCTTTATAATATTTGTGAGGTCTAATTTATTTTCAAAATCTGACCAAAGGAGACTTACATTTAGAACTAACAAGATAAATCACGCGAACATTTGTGCAAAGTGGAACAAAATATATATCAAAAGACTTTTAAATGCATGCATCCCCTTTTCCAGTTAAAACTGGAAGTCATTACTCTCTTAAACTGCCAGCTCTTGAATATGATGTCAGTTTTGGTTATAAAATTACCCACCTGTTCTAGCTATAGCTATCATCCCATCCAGCCTCAGAACAACAACAAAAAATAAGTAAAAGAAAAGAAAGAGAAGAAATCTCTCTTGAGTTCAGAAGTGTTTTGTGGCAATCAACCAATCACAAAGCTATCATCATTGATGAAGATGAGGAGCATTAATTGTGGTTTTAATGTTGGGTGTGTTTGTGAAGATATTGAAAATGGAACTTTCAGGACCCTTGTAAGACGAATTTCTAAACGGTCTTATTAATAAACACACAGAGCAAGAAATAGGGGTGAAAAATCTGACAGAGATCAGAGGAAATAGGAACAAGCCACCAGCTAGCCTCACCTCACCAATGCCGCTGCTTCCAAAGAGAGCAAAGCGAAAAGAAGAGAGCAAAGCGAAAAGAAGAGAGCGACTTCCTCTCTAAGCAGGCTTTTTACGCCTGTCCATCTGCTAACTCATTTCCTCTCTCCACCAAGCTACATCACTTCCTGTCTGTCTGCACAGACCTCCAGAACTCTGTGGCTNATGCTGGGATTAAAGGCGTNTGCCACCACCTTCCAGCTTGTTCCCTAGTGTGACCTTGGACTCACAGAGAACCAGATGGATTAAGGGTGTGTGCTAAAACTGCATGACTTTTGTAGCTTGGTTTCACTTTCTGAAGACTGCGCTATACTGGGGTACAGGTCACTCTGGAGAGGAGCTGAGGCATCTTCTGTGGATGACATAGGGGGACTGCTCCCTGTGGGACCAATTGATAGCTCTTTCATATTCTCTCTGCCCATAATTTTACATATCTTGCAAATAAATTATTTGATGCTTCTAATAATGATTAAATTCAATATTTTTACCAATTATTAATTTTACCAACATATTGACTGGGATTAAGTAAGGACCCTGTGATTTCTAGAACAAGAAGCAAGGAAACAGAAGCCAGACATAGACTTTACATTGAAATCTTCATAAAAATGTTGGTTTTGGGCTATGTGCTTCATCTGAAATGAGATGGGTGAGCGAGTACAAGTACAAGGCTGGTGGCTCCTAAAATTGATAGAAAAGGAGCATCTTCACAGCTGGCCTCCTGATTGTCCTTACTGACTGCCCCTCAGGGTGGAGATGAGGAAGGTATAAGGAAGACCTGGGTAAAGCACATAGCCAAAGCCATCTGACTCTAAGCAACCAAGGGAAGAGAATGTGAAGGAATCACTTCTCTTCATCTTATGTTTCTTGGTAAACTGGAAAGAGTTAATAGGAAAGATACTTCCAGTGAAAATGCTTAAAAGAAAATCCTTAGACAAATTAAATTTGATAGTGCTTATTTGAATAGAGAAGGATTTGTCAACTCAGCAACTTTATGAGGTTTCAGAGTTCCCAGTGAGCAGCTTGAATCACAGACTTTTCTCAGCTGGATGTCAAAGTGCATGAATGATGTAACTATAAAAACTGTCATGATTTTCACTTCTATTGATTATATTTACAATGGTCCAATGAAACAAGATAATTACAACTAAATGAACAATTTCCTTGGTTTGAATAATGTATAACCATGAGCAAAATCCTTTACCTAGAACATTATGACATGAAGAGTTTTATGTTTTGATTCATATNATACATGATATATTCATGATATATCTGTTTGAAAATATACTTTAAAANGAATGAAATATTTCTATACATATACAGAAGAAAAGTTGAGCACATTTTGAGTTGTAAATCAATAAGCATTATGCGTGAATTGAAGTAATTGATCCACATGAGTACTGTTTCAAACATCTCGAGCAAAATATTGGTTTCTATATCTTTATACTCACCACACAGATAATGAAAAACACGTTTCAATGAATACAACTTGACTAAAGGGAAAGTCTTCTCAGTGTTTCCAGAACATTCTCATTCTATAGAGAACTGAGTTGTCTACTACAGTGTTCTTTGAATGGCTGCAATAGAGGAACTGACTGAGATCAGAAAGGAAGGAGTCCCAAGATGGGATACTAAGCATGAGAAACACTAAAATGCATGCTGTCTGCTGTCAGATCTCATTTCTGTGTCCTGTGAAATGTGTACCTCAGTAGAAAATTGTTGCATTCAACTGCATCCTGGTGTCGAATTCTTTGTAAAGCAGACTTGAAGGATGGGTAACAAATGCAATGAGCTTCCAATGAATGTGACAATCCAGTAGCGAATCGTTGCGGTACCAGGCTACCTGTCAGTCATGGTTTGTACAGTGATGGTCTGTGATGGCTCCAGTCCCCTCTATGGGGCAGACATTCACATATATTCTGGAGAAGACATCTTGTCTCTCTCACCAGATCCCACATTAGAAGAGAGGGGTGCTAAAACCNCCGTGACAGCAGTTGCACGTTTGAGGAAGATTTCTACTGCACTAAGTTCGTATCAATTTATATCAGACTCTGTTTCTCCTGTGGTAACCACATTATCTTTCATTTAAAGTTGGCGAGATGCTTAATACCACAAACCAAGCAACAGTATTTTGGAAATATGACTAAAAATATCAAATATTGCTGTCTGTTGGGTGGAATTGGCATGTCAGAGTTATTAATAGTGATGCCCTACAGGGTTATAATACAATTTTTGATTAACAATATAAATTAATTTCATTAAAGAGTATCTACTAGAGACCCAGTTATTAATAAAAAAAAAAAAACTCAAGTTCCATCTCCCTGGTTTTGTATATGCTGATGGATACAATTGCTCCCCTCAGCAAAGCCACAATTGCTTTTGTTCCCTGAGGCACAGCTTCAGAGTGGATTTCATTTTGGCTAGATAAAAGATACACTAAAGGACTGTAATATAATATACAGCAGAGCGATGACATGGAGTGATCACTGTGAGCTCTCATCCCGTGCAGATAGGAACAGCAAAGTAATAAATCAATTTTTATTAAATGAAAGAATGAGACTCATGCAAATTATAAGTGCAGGAATCTGCTTNGTGGACTAACATGAAAGTCAATAAATAATAGCATGCAGATTATATGTATCCCCGACTAATGGAAAGAAAATNNATGCTGTGTACATACAGGCATACAGAGGGAAAACATTGTATATGAGAAAGGTGACATAAATATAAATATAAATATATAGATAGACACAGAGAGAGAGTTGGGAAATAGAGAGTCACACATGCAAGCATACTTAGAGATTATATACACACACATTTTGAGATATGACTCAATATACCAAAACCAAATAATATATCTAATGGAAATGAATTTGGACACTCCAAAATCTAAAGCTGGTGACCCTTACTACAGAATTAAATATTCACCCTAGCCATGGGCTTCTAAGATATATCTATATGAAAGGCTGAAGTCTCACACCAGTGATCTTTGGCTGATTTAAAACTAATAGAATCAGACATATTAAGTTAATGAGCTGCCATCNTTGTAGAAAACGCTTTTGTTAAGTTTAGTTAATATTTTACAGTGTGAAGTACATAGAAATAGTGTCAAAACTAAAGTCCCTTCTACAGTTTTTCAGACAAAAGCATATATTTTTTCTTATTTATAAAGCATACTAATGGTGTAAACAGACATGAAAAAGTTGGTTAGACTCCATCAGAGTGGCCTCAAAATCAACCACACCTGTGCTGGTGTACAGAGCTATGTGGGCTTAAGTCAGAGTGACCTGAACTGAGATGTGTTTTCTGATCTTTCAACTGGAGTTTCTTTGTAGTCTTACATATGTTAGAACAAGTGTCTTCAATTTTATTGAATCTGAAAATCCCTACACTTAAAACCTGAAGATTATAAACAGATAAATTAAAAATAGAAAATAAGAACAGGGATTTCCAATATTTCGGTAATTCATCATCACAAACACTCCTGATAACTTAGCTAATGAGTAAATAAGATTTTAAAAATCACAACTTCTGCATGGAGTTAACCCTGAAAACAGCAACAGCTTTTTGTGCTTTAATTTATATTTGAAAGTATAGTTTTAAATTAGTGATAACATCATTTGGCCAGGTTATTTAACAGATAAATTTGTTGAAATAATTTACAAGTTATATGGCTTAAATAACAAGCAATGAAAACTTTCAAATGTGATCATAGTTGCAGCACTGAGCCTATGAACACTGAATGAAACACACACAGGAGTAGAACATGGGAAGTGCTGAAAAAAATTGACTCATTTTTTTAGAATTCCATACATGAGTATTATATTTACATGATTCCTACCTTACCCTGTCCCTCTCCAACTCCTTCCATGTCCCTTCCTATTCCATCTCAAATTTATGACCTCTTCTTTAATTAATATTGTCACACACACACACACACAGAGAGAGAGAGAGAGAGAGAGAGAAAGAAAGAGAGACATTAGATAGATGTGAATATAGATATTGATGTAGATACAGATCAACTTGCTGAGTGCGTTTAATGTTACTTATATATATGTATGTTTAGGGCTGACTGCTTAGTATTAGATAACTTATCAGGAGGTAATTATATATTCTTGAAATAAAATTTAAAATTACAATGTTTATTTTAAATATAACTGAAAATCTGTGTAGATACTAAATAGACATGGATTTATGAGTATAAAATCTTGGTAAATATTTGGTAACTTTGTCAATATTTCCACAAATATGCCAGTGGATATAAATATCCTGGCTTTAATGGACCAGTCACATTATATTATAAAAGGCGAATTAAAATGTAACTTAAGGAGCAAACCTTATAGAAAAAAATGTTTCAACTTCGTTGATTTTTCAACATTTTAGAGCTAATAAAATCCATGAACTAACAGGTGTCTTGTATTCAAACAAGCTTCAGTCAACACGTGTCCTGATTCTTTTCCAACATCAAAGCACACAGTCACAGGCACTGTGGTGCTGTTTATCATTGAGCAGATTATATTAGCAAAGNGCAGTGGTGGCAGTGGCCAGTCATCCTCTGGGCCTATGAACGTTAGCCAGCCCTTTGCCTGACTCACATTTCTGAGTCTGTGAGATAAAACAAGGTTTTTCTTGCTTAATTTTCCCTAGAAATGTAATTGTTAAGATGAATAATAATTACTTTGAAGGAAGATAAACCATTATTGAATTCTCTTCTCCATTCTTGTGTGTTGTGTGCAAGAATCACATATAAGATATCTGTATCTCATTCCTAGGGAAGGAAACTGTGCACAGGCTGTCATCAGAACCCTACTGTCATGTTGTGTTTAGGGGGGACTGTGATCTTGGTGAGACAGCTTGATGATCTTAAGAGCTTCTTTAATCCAGTCATTTATGCTGTAGATCCACCAAGCTGTCAATAACCACATTTTTAGCACTTGCTGTGTACCCTGTGCAGTGTGAGAGCTGTTAGTTCAGCAGTCTACAGGAAAACCCCAGGAGCCTGCTTATGTGGGATGTACATTCTATCAGCAATAGATGTAGGACAAACAGGAAATCATCTTGTAGCAATTGCCTCAGGACATTGGAACTTTAGTGGAATAACTCTGCACATATTTAAAGACTTGTTAAGCAAACAAATGTGCCTACCATTCTAGCATCTGTAACTGAGAGGTGGCCTAAATCTTTTCTTCTCTCTGAAAAGCTATTAAACTGTGCAGAGATTCTTGCCCTGTAGCAAATGCTGGTTTGGTGGATTCCACATGGCTCTTCAGCAAAATCTCATCAAGTACCAACATTATTATCACAGTTGATTTTATTGTACAAAAAAATTGAGTATTGAGTTCAGATGGATCTGTAGTTGAATCATGTACTAGCCCATGACTTGATCAAACAAGTCTTTGGATCCCTAGAACTTTTCTCAGCTAGCCCATACAATGATTGTGGTAGTGGTATCTGCTTCATTTTAATTTTAATTGTTTAACTAAGTATAACCATAGCCTATTATAGATCTTACTTCTTGTTTTACAGATTCCTTCTCTTCAATGTATCTTTTCCTGGTACAATATTTAACTAATGTTAATTAAACAAAACTTTATTTTATATGGAGTAATTCTGTGCATGTTTAAAGATAAGTTAAGCAAAGAAATGTGCCTTCTGTCTCTAGCATCTGTAATTGAGTGGACAGCTTAAATCTTATGTTTCCTCTTAAAGTTATTAAAACATGCAAACATTCTTCTCCTCCATTAATTAGAGGCCTGCCCTCATTTTCCAGTGCATAGTCAGCTACCCTGCAAGTTAAATAACTCT
The DNA here is from genome assembly GCA_001675575.1 of Neotoma lepida. Lineage (NCBI taxonomy): Eukaryota > Metazoa > Chordata > Mammalia > Rodentia > Cricetidae > Neotoma > Neotoma lepida. The sequence continues at coordinate 3,777 of LZPO01036578.1, read as the reverse complement.
AATTATTAAGATTCAAAACATTACATGTATCAGTGAATGCAATTAAGATGATTTGAATATTATTAAATGAAAATGAACTATTTCTGTTTCTAAAAACTAAATAAATATGCTGAGGGATTTTTACATTGTGAAATTGCCTCAACAAATAATTGGACAATTCAATATAATGAAATGAGTAAAATAAATAATTTTAATTCATAATAACAATAAGTAATGGAATTATTTGTGTGGCTGTGATAAAGAATAGATTGTATAAATACAAAAGAGACTAATGGGGGAAAAGATTATTATGCTTTTAAACTTCTGCTTCATGGGCTGTAACNCTTCACTCTGGTTCAGCTGGCTCAGTCCCACTTTGGCATCCATGTATGATCACAAATCCCCCATGTATCATATGAGGAAATTCCCATGTATCACACCAAAGAAGCCACACCATAGGCTCCTTAAGCAGATTTCACACTCAGTGGGCCACTGAACTGTTAATCTGTAAGAGAAGAAATGGAAACCTGAGCAGCCAGTGATTAGTCTTAGGGTTTAGTGGTTATGCGCACCTCAAGTGCGTTCCTCCCCTGGCCATGTTTGTACTGTGAATACTCCCATCACTGCTCCATCTGAAGGACAGAGAGAAATACAGACTAGAAAGTAATCATCAGCTTAAATCTTAAGATTTAAGAGAGGCTCCTGGACCAGTATCCTTGACCATTTGGACATTTATGAAATGCTTCATCTTTGTTAATTTTTGGATGAGATTAAAAGGCCAATATGGAACATTTTAAAACAATATTCTGTGAAGATGTGTTTTCTGCTTAAACTGGATTTTGTTTTCTATGAATAGCCTGACCTCAGAAAAGACACATCCCCACACAAGTCGAAAACATTCCCAGAAATGAAACTGTATCACATTTAATTAGAATATAAATGTTGCTCTTAATTTGGGTAAATCGGGCTCATTGCAGATACTGAGGTCTATAAGGCATTTCCATCACTTTTCAAACCCTTCAAGGAGGTGGAGCCTGCAGTGCCTGTGTGCTGATAGTACTTNTCTCTGTTTCTCCTGGTCTATTTTGAAAGTACCACAGTCATGGAATCTTTGCAGATGAAATTCTGGCCATTGATCCCCAGTCTTACTGATCTGGCCTAGTATCCAAGATCTTCTAAGAGCTGACCCTATCTGCAGACCTATCCACTTGAGGTTTCCTGTTTGTAGCATTTCACTACTTAAGCCCTTCATATCTTGAAATTCATTGTGTCACCTAAGCCTTAAATCCATGTTTTCTCCTGTCCATCTGGGATCTGTATACTGTATTCATATATCTATCTTCCCTCTCTCTGATCTCTCTATCATCCTATCTATCATTTATCCATCTATCATGTATCACCTGTCTCTATGTCATGCATCATCTATATGTCTGTCTGTTACCTGCCTTACGTCTGTATAGGTCATTTACAAACCAGTGAGAAATATTTTAGCACTTAGCACTGTTAGCAGGCATCAGTGCAGGAGGCAAACCTTTAATGTCTCGATTTTTTAAAAGCTGCAGAATATCCTTCCCAGGGGACTATGGGTCATCAGCATCTTTTTTTGTGTATTCTGGACATTTAGAGAGGAGATTGCTCTTTATTTTTCACCAGAGTAGAACTTTTAGTCTCAATTATTGTAAGAAATGTTTACAATGCTCAAAAGCTTATTAGAATATAAAGACTTCTATTTTTACAAAAACTGCCTGGCAGTTTTTTCTTTGAGGAAAGTCTGTGATTTTGATGACTATAAACATTTTATGAGATGNTCCCATTTTAGACAGACTGGGTAAAAAATGCATCAAGGGATGAAAATTAAAAGGCACAGCCATTCTACTGAGAGGGCACTTATTAACTTCCTTGAAGATGGAAGTTGTGAACAAACCAGGGTGATTTTGCAATGTCAGACTGAGTGTCTTGTCTACTCAGACAGTGTCAGTGAGACCTAGTCAGTGAGTGTCCTCCATCATAGGCCAGAAGTCAGTAAAGACTGTGACATTGTAGAACTTACACACTAGATCATTAAAAACACACTATTCCCCATCAAATGCTGTCCATTGACTTCCTACTGGACCTATGAACTTAAAAATCTTACACTGGAAAATTTTTTCATCTGGATTCATGAATAAATTGTGGCTAATTCTTTAAAATTCAATATTGATTAAAGTTTTTGGAAATTCAGTACTGCTAAAATTTGTTGGATGAAACTTTTGCTTAAACATGTCTGTAGATAAACATTTTCCCAAATTTTATAGGGACTTAGCACAAAAAAGTTTGACAAAATTTTCAGTTAAAACAAAAAAGTAAGTGAATACTTTGATGTATTTTGGTGTGCCTTTATTTATAGATTCACTTTTCTTTGTGTCAATTACAGTTTTCCACACTGGACAGTGAAGCCATTCTGTATTTTAAAGTCTTAATCAATCCCATTAAAATTGTAGGGTTAATATGATTTTATCTCTATTTCAGATGAACTTCAAATATAATTATAAGATTTACTGGAACATCACTAAAACTAGGGTTAAAAATAAAGAGTAGACATTAAATATTTCAGAATTATCATGTGTATGTGTGGTACTTTTGTGTTTATGTTGGTGTTACATATGTGTGTATGGGTACACACATATGTAACATATGCATGTGGAAGGCATTAGTCAACATCAGCTTCCTTCGTCGTATGTTATCCACTTATTGTTTGAGACAGGGTCTCGCACTGGACCCAGATCTCCTGATTAGGCTGAGCTGTTCAGCCAGTGATCTCAAGAAATTTGCCTTCCCTGTCTCCCCTTGGATTCTAGGTCCTCATGTTTACATAATGTCAGAGTTACTTTTCTATTGCTGTGATAAGACACCNTGACCAAGGAAATTTATAGAAGAAAGAGTTTAGGAGGACACTTACAATTTCAGAGGGTTAGAGTACATGCCCATCATGGCAGGGAGCATGGAAGCAGGGAGGCAGGCATGGCACTGAAGCAGTAGCTGAGACCTTACATCTGATCCTCAAGTGTGAGGCAGCAAGAGCTAACTGGGAATAGCATGAACTTTTGAAACCTTAAGCCACACCTCCAGTGACATACATCCTCTAACAAGGCCATACCCCATAATCATTCCCAAACAGTTCCAACCAACTGGGGACCAAGTATTCAAACACATGCACCTATAATGACCATTCCCATGGAAATTTCCGTATGTAGCATGCACTTTATTGAACCCACTATTCCCCATTCCTCAGAATTCTCCTTTGAAAACAAAACTAGGAGAAAGGAGTTGTATNCTACACCCAGCCAAGAATGCTTCTGTTTGTATAGGCTCTTCTGATGCTCATGTCACGGTGAGCTTCCTTCTAAGCTGTTTATGTTGAGGAGGAGGGGGAGGCTTGTGTTTGCTTCTAGACATGCTTTGTAAGTGGAAATCAAGAACAATACCAGTATAATTAATAATAATAGTTTGCTTTATAGGATATATACACACCTCATTAGTTACTCTTCTCATTGCTGTGACCAAATAACTGACGGGAATCACCTGAATGAAGAAGAGGCTGTTTTGGCTCACGGTTCAGGAGACACAGTCCAGTCCATCAGAGTGAAGAAGGCTTGACAATGGGCCTGGCTCTTGACTGTGGTGACAGAAGCATGAGACTGTAGGCTCACATTGGCACAGACTAAGTATATAGTGGATATTTGACACTCAGCTGGCTTTCTCCTTTTTCTCAACGGGGATGGTGCTATTCCCCCTCAGTTAATACTCAAAAATTCATGG
>LZPO01036571.1:0-16409 GCA_001675575.1 Neotoma lepida | reverse complement strand
CCCCCCCACCCCAAATGAAAACCAAGCCAAACCAAACCAAGCAAACAAACAAAAAACCACCACCACCAGAAGGATTGTCCAGTACCTGCCTGCTGCAGGCTGGCCACTGAGAACTTTCCCAGGAATGGGCAATGTCATAAACATCCTGGGGCAACATCATCCTGAAAGAAGTCTGGAAAATCCAGGGTCTAACACTTGCCTCTTGCAGTGTGCAGGAAGGCGGAGTTTCTTTCCTTACATGCAGAACTTAGCAGTGTAAAAGAAGGCAATGGCCCAGGACTCCCACACCTTTCTTGGATTCTATCTTTCTACCACGAGTTCTGTTCATTCTGTAACTGCAAAGTGGACTTTGACCATCCTGAATTTATCGAGTTATCTTTCTTCTATAATTTGGAGACCTCTTGGACTTTCATAAACTTCTCAAAGCCTGTCCCAATTAACAATTCAAAAATTTTAAATGGCTACTGAAATATATGACACTATCTGTAATACAACATAAATTATGTTTCAGATGTGATCCTTGACCTCACCAAGCTTAAACAAGGCCAGACAGCTCTCATTCTTCTTCTACTGGATTATTGAAATGCTTTTCCCCACTAGTCCAACTGTTTTAATCACTTATGATATTATCTGTGGTTTTCACATGTATTTCCAATGCTCACCAGCTTTCGGAGCTAACATTCTGTTGGTCTGAAGTCATATGCTATTTTAGGAAAGATAATTTAGATGATATTTCCAGCTGCCTTCAGGCTGTTTCCATTTTGATGTGGCTGCTTCCCCTCCCTGGTTTCCTGAATCTCACTGCCGGAGAATGGTCACAAAGCAGGTCAGACAAGTTGGACTCAAGTCTGAACTTTGAGTCCCTGTTCTATTTCTCCTTCCTTCATATGGACTCCTCCAAATGAGACCACAGAGTACTTCAAGCATTTTAATTGGTGTAGCTGAGGTCACGTGTCCATTCCTCCCTGACTCTGTCCTAATAAGAGTCCTGTTCAAGCCTAGGTATGTGGAGGGGTTGGGCAGTGGTTGTGATGAGTTCTTAAGTGAAGGAAGGGATGACCAAGCATGCTGCATCAGTACTGTACTGTATGTTGGTTACTGCCACCTTTGGATGCTTACTTTTCTGAATTTGTTGCCATGGAAATCAACCTTATTTCTCACATTAACCATTTGATACTAAAAAGCAATGTTATATTCACCTTGATGACCCAAATAGCATGTCTGAAAGGATGTTTACTCTGCAAGTATAAATCCATTTGCAAGGACCTTATGAGAGCAAGCTTGTGAGTATATTATTTATTGATTATCTATCAAATGTAACCCCTGAATGCTTATATACATTCATAATAGTATCACGATGTTCAAACTTCAGGATACAACCATTTTCCACATATATATCTCCAAAAAAGTAGCTGTGAAATGATTTCTATATTTACCAGGGATTATACCTAGTCTACTGCTGAACCAGATTCCCCACTGTTTGCAGATAGTTCATCTTCATCTTTATTGTAATTTTGCTGTTCAATATTACAAAGAATACAAATAGTAAATATAGAACTATTGTTTTAATAACTGCCAATAAAGCAATGTTTATTCTCTAGCACTACAATCATTAAGGTTGTTTCTCTCTTTACATAGCGAGCTTCTATACAGCTTTGAAATACCATTCCTCTTGATGAATTCTTTAAAAGGTAAGAAAATCTTAGCAGCTAGTGAGTGCTATGCAGGATGTGGAGGCGGGGCTATCAGTGGTCTTGACTGTCTGTGGCCCCCTAGTGCTAAAATACCTGTCAGGCAAGAGAAGCCCACTGGTACATTTGGCTGTTTTAAGAGTAACCAATCACTTTCTGATTGGATTTGAGACATCCTCCACGGGAGAATTCATTCCTAATACTGTAAACCTCACCAAAAGCCTATGACTGAGGAGACCACAGGCTCTGGTGTCAAATCCAGTACTATTGTTTGGCTAAACCAACATCTAGTCAAACAACATTTACATATTTGTGTGTACAGCCATAGATTGGTGCTGCTCTTAGCCCACACCTCAGGAGTTTCTTTCGGCAGTGAGTAATGGTTAAAAAAGGAACTCAAAGCTGGCCAAGTAGCAAGAAAGACTATTGAGTGCTCGGCCCTAAACAGGACATGCATATCACTCCCTCCAAGGTTCAGGGACTATCAGAGAAGAGTGGGTAGGAAACATTGGGTGTTAGAGCATGGAAAGGAAACTATGTCTTCTAGACATGACATGTCACTGCAATCACAAACAGCAGCTGTGGCTACCTGCACAAGACCTGCAAGGAAAAGACCCAAGAGTGGGAGGACTCGTTGAGAAGCAGATGGGGGTCAGCAGGAGTGGGAAGGGGGAGAGGGGGCAATGGGGGTCAATATGGTCATAGTGCATGGATGAAACTGTCAGAAGGAGAGAGAAGTTATCCAATTCACATCTGTTAAAATTAAAGACCACATGAAAGAACCGTAGGCATCTAATTGAGATTAGAGACATCTAATAGTCCTGTGTGTTCTCCGGTAGTTTAATCACTGAAACGGAAGGTTAGTGCTTAACAGTTGGAGTCCTCTGTGCCTTTGGTTACCTTCCTGGGAAAGCTGCTGACACAGCTTGAGGGCTTGGAAAGGATAAAAAGATCATCTCTGGTCTGAGCTAAGATACCCTCTCCTACTGCTTTGCCTTACATATGTCTGTGTGGGGCTAAACATCTGGCAGACCACTTATTATTTGTGAATGAGGGCAATGATCCATGGCACAGGTGTGTAACCCTTAGACAGGTCTTGTTCCGTTCTAATATGGACATGTCTGCAAATAATTTATGAGGTGCACTTACTTACAGCCATCTTTCCCATGGAGAATAATTGCTAAGCCGCTTTTTCTCAGTTTTCTTTTTTAGTGAAAGATTGGTCTGTGACACCTTTTAGCTCAGATGTTAATTGTAGCACCTTTGATGGAAACATGAATGCTAAATAAAACACCAGTTTTTTACCTGGAAACCACAGATGTTTCTTTGCAAACTCTCTTTGGTATGATTTGCAAGGCCGTCTATTTCCAAATGACAATACCATTGTGGTTAGTACTTGGTGCCACTTTCCTTTAGCTTTTGCCTGTTTTCTCCCTGATGTCAGAAGTAGATGCTGAAGTCTGATGGTCAAAATCCAGGGATACTGTTTTTTGATGTTCGGATTCTATGCATGCCCCTCTTACCTTCCCTTTTCTGTTATGGTCAGCTTGGCTTTGTGATCAGTTCTTTGAAAGTCAAGGAGCTTTTAATTCTTCGAAAAGAATTATCGTTTGCATTTTGCATGTTTGTAAATAATTAATATGGTTTATTAACAGACATGGCAGGACTTTGGACTCATTCCCTAACAGACGGCATTCTTTTTAAAGTCCATGTGAGTTATTTGAGATGGGAAACAGTGGCCTCTTTCCTCTCTGCACACACTGTGTGGTTCTGTAAAAAGAAACAGAACTTGTGGGTTCGAAGCACTTTCCACTTGCTCAGTTATTTTGTTTACGTCATTTGACCTCATTGAATTCAGCAAAGAAGGCAAACTCTGGAAAACAGACATCGGTTGAGTCTTGGCTTCATCCCACCACTCACTATATGCCCACTCTGTGCTTCAGTTTTTCAAATATAAAATGAGCATTATAGCTGGTGAGATGGCTGTCTTAGTTACGTTCTATTGCTGGGATGAAACACCATGACCAAGACAAGCTGGGGAAGAAAAGGTTAATTTGGCTTACACCTCCAGATCTGTTGTCTATCATTGACGGAAGTCAGGATAGGAACTCAAACAGGGCAGAAACCCAGGGCAGAAGCTGATACAGAGGCTGTGGAAGGGAGCTGCTTACTGGCTTGCTTCCCGTGGCTTGCTTCCCGTAGCTTGCTCAGTCTTCTTTCTTATAGAACCCAGGACCACCAAGCCTGGGGTGGCCCCATCCACAGTGGGCCAGGACCACCCCCATCAACCATTAATTACAAAAATATCTTACAGGCTTGCCCACAGCCCAATCTTATGGAGGCAATTTTTTCAATATAGGTTCCCTCCTGTCTGATGACACTAGCTTATATCAAGTTGACATAAAGCTAGCTAGCACAATGGCTCAGTATGTAAAGGCACTTGCCACCAAGTCTGATGACCCAAATTTGGCCTCTAGGATCCATATGGTGGAAGGAGAGAACCCACTCTTGAAAGTTGTCTTCTGACCTCTACACATGCGCCATGACACATGGATGCTCCCCTAATCAATAAATATGTGTAACTTTAATTACATGATAAAAATCCCGCCAGTATAAGGAAATTTTTCTAAATTCTTTGCACAGTGTCTATAGTGTGGGAAGCATTACATTTGTGGATAAAATTATTCTTATAATTTTAAGTATTCAAGAACACATTAACATTGCTATTAGTATATTTAAAATAAAATCAATGACATCTGCCTTGCTGTCTCGAGTGATAGCATAATGTTTAGAGCAGTACATAAGTGGAAGACACGATGATGTGATTTGAGTATCTTGTGAGCTATAGCTGCCTTGTGTAAAAGCATTGTTGCTTTTAGTTGTGTCAAAATGTTAGAAATTTGCAGGGTGATGGTGGCTCACACCTTTAATCCCAGCACTTGGGAGGCAGAGGCAGGCAGGTGCATCTCTGTGAGTTCAAGGCCAGCCTGGTCTCCAAGACAGCCAAGGCTACACAAAGAAACCCTGTCTCAAAAAAAGTCTTGGAAATTCTTTCTTGATCGTTGTTGCCTACATAGCACTGAACACAGGGCCAGAATATGGTAGGAGATCCAGAAAGTCTTGTTGAATGAGATATTATGTTACCCCCCTTAGACTTTCTGAAGCTTGACACAGATTCTAACTCCTTCTAGGAGCTAGGGTTTTCAGTCTTGCTTGGTTGGAAACCACTGGGAAGGTTTGAGGTTAAACTCTCAGTTTTTCTATTTCAGAGTCCAGAGAGGATCAAACTGTAGGATGCACACAAGCGTGTGGAAAGACAACTTCCCCCTGTTTCCTTCAGCCTCTCAGTAGGCACTCAGTAACTTCCCCAGCAGAGAGGTAAAGAGAGCTGGAGAGCAGCTATCTGTAGATGAATGCCTGGCAGAGAAGGGAACATGGCTGAATTAGAGCTGGGGTAAGGAGTTGGGCTACTCTGTGTTGGAAAAAAGTTAAGGATTTTAAAGACCACTTTTCCTTTTCACTTCCACTACCTTTTTCAAAAGGTGGGAATAAGTCAGACACTATAAGGAGTTCTCACAAATGCAAAAGAAAGAAAGATGAGGAGAGAGAGAAGCATTTGAAAAGCCAAAGAGTAATGATACAATCTTAAATTCCTTACAGCAAATTTAATTTAATTAAGCCAGGCATTTGGAATGTTATGGACCCAGACTAATTTTCTCAGTGTTTTGGTAACTGGTCCTTCCCATGACATTCCTATAAGACCACACTCATGTCTCCTCAGAATTTCTCTGAATGGCGGAGTAGTAGAGTCAATGTCCACTTTGGTTTTTTATTTCAGACAGAGATCCTACTTGGAATGGAGCACCAGCGACTGCTTAGAGCTTAGTTAATTTAGAATAATTAACAGCACTAATAAACCAGTGCTTCCCAACTTCAGTTGGGCATCATATTTAATTGGGAAACTTCTTAAAAACACAAATTATTCTCTAGGTCTCTAAGTCTTATTTGGCAAATTGGAAAGTTGAAAGGGAGAGGTTTCGGGTTTGTCTATTTGAAGGAGTTGGATGCAGGAAGTTTTAAGTGTACAAACCTCGGATGTTGTTAAACTCAGTTACTACAAAGGAGTTCTGAAGCACAGAGACGAAGTGACTTCCATTGAAAGCATGCTGCCCTGGTGATGAGACGCTGCCAGTGGCTGAAGACAAAGGTTTGAAGCACTCACAGCCCGATGTATTTTTCTTAGGACACTGAAGAGATTGCTGTACCTGGAAGAAGGCCATGACCTCTACCTAATAATGATTAAGTACAATTCTCATGTGTCACTCAGGTCTCTCTGCTGTTTACGCCCACACAGCATGTGACAGCATTGCTGGCATAGATAGGCGCTTAGGCATAGTGAAAAAGAGGTTAATGCCTCACCTGCCAGCAATGAGTGCAAGCGATGGCAAGGCTCTCCTGCCACCTTACATAACTCCAGTTTCTATTAGTTGAGGCTTTCAATCCAAATGTAAATATTAGTTATCTTTCTCGCATTAATTATTGTCACACAGATTTAAAGGGTCAGAGATCTGGAAGTTAATGCCTCATTCACTGTGGGAAAGGTAACACTGTGCACCTCAGCTGCTGTTTTTCTTTCTGGCTGGCTGCAGACCAGTTGTTTCTGCCCCAATGCAGCCGGCTGGCAAGATGCTAATTTGCATAAGGCAGCCCTTTTCCTGGTGGGAAAGGGACGTCCCGAAGTCGTTATTGACTTCAAGGGAGAACCTGGGTCTCGGAACTTATCTTCAGTGTATTCCTGCTTTGTGCCTGCTCATTTTCTCTACCTGTATATTTTTGACTCTTCTAGCTCTCTCTCTATGATTCACAATTTCCTTTCCTATAGACTGACAGAGGAAAGCACAGCATTTTTATGCACTACTTCATTTGTACCTCATGCAGATGATGTAACAAGAGGCGGGGAAGTAAAGATCCTTGGTTCTATTCTCAACTCACTCTGAGGTTTGGCATGTTGATTAAGCATCTTGAGTTCATCATAAGAAGGGAATGATAGGCAGTTTGTCTAGATTGAAGGGAGATTTGGGGAAGGGGAACAGCAAATGAAGTGACTGTGACTTGTTGTCATTAAACATCTGTGTGGAGCCTGAACTATCCCTGTCACTGATTCCATCATTTCCAATGGGAACTGAACTTTGCCATTGGACTCTGGGGAAGTGGCCCTTGCCTCCTAGGACCTTTATTAAAAACCAAATCCTGAGTAAAGAATATACTTGAATGAAAGGGTTGAGGAGTCATTAACAGGCAACTCTATGAAGATACAGCAGGCATGATGGGTCAGCAGGGAAGCATCAGTTGGCAGTCAGGCGGAGAGCAGTGGCAAGATGTGCTCACCTGGCAGGGGACAGGTGGAGAGGCAGCGGGAGGGCAGTACACTGGCCCCCAGACCTGACATTCATCACATCCCCGTGAAAACTGAGATCCAGCACACGTGTAGAGGAGAATGTCAGAGTCTATTGGGTGTTCACGTATGCCTTACTTAAGAACAAGCCAAACAAGCTGTATCTCCAACAATTATGAGCAAGCAATGTCCTAAAATGTTAAAAACAGCACAAAGCCCTTTGCAGGGGCCTAGACCTTCAGAATGTGGTGGTGGTGGTGGTGGTGTCAGAACTGAGGTTTCTCTTTTATGGAATTGCTGGGAAACTGTTGGTGAACACACATGCATTGTTTATTTCCTGAAATGCAGCTCTTCGCTGTGGGCTGGAGTTTAATCTCCCTCCAGGGGTGTCTATGACTGTGCTTTGAGCAAAGGAGCTTTTCTTGCTGAAGGGACTGAGTGCTGGCTATGAGAACAGAGTGACGGAAAAGCACACTCAAACAACTCCACCGTTGGATCTTGCCTCCTTTCCATGAACACACAACAAAGTCAACTGCAAAAATACTTCGTAAAAGTTAACAAATGAAGGACTGAGAAGCATTTCTACTGCCTAGTCTTGAGTTAGTCCTGCTGCTTTGGGCTTCTGTCCCAACCGTAGGACACTTGTTAGTGATGAGGAACCCATTAGCAAATGGTACCGGGTTTGCTTCTCAGCTCAGCAACTTCACCAAGGGCACACTCCCTTGATGCTTTGGCTCTGCTACTGTGACAGGTGCCTTTTCTTCCCCTTCTTGAGACAGAATCTTGCTGTGTAGCTCAGGATGGCCTTGAGTTTGTGAGCCTCCTGCCTCCACTTCTCCAATTCTCGGTTGCAAGTTCATTCTAGCAGACATGCCTTTGTCAGACTCAGTAAATTGACAGTATCTCCACTCATTCTTCCAAGAAGGAGCATAACCTTCTGCAAGTAGCACACTGTCATTTTTTTTGTCCCCTATAAGAATAAACAAAGTTGGAGGAAGGAAGACATTCTCTCCCATCTGTTTTATTGAAGAAAAATTTCCCCAGAAATCTCCAAAGGCCACTTTGACTTATACCTTACTTGTTAGTACTGGGTCACACATCTGTTTTACTAGTCACTGGAAATGCAGCTCGAAGTTATACTGGTTTAGGAAAGGGACAGCAGTCGTGTCTCCTCTAGGTTCCATGGCCTCACCAACCACAGGTGGTTGGCTCAGGTTACAGTATCAGGCATGAATTCCCTCCTATTTTCAGGCCTTAAGTCTAATACGGAGGTTGTTGGTTACCCCAAGAGTGCCACTATTACACAGTTCAGAATGTTCTGCCAGGCTTCCCATGGCTGTGTTTATAGCTGTTACAGCTGCCTAGGGCTGTTGGTTGCCTTTCTCCCCTAGGAGCTCTCATAGCCTCTTCTGATATTATGAGACTTAGTCCTCAGTGAGGAGTCTTCCAGTTCAGATCCATACTGATTTCTCCAAGTCCTGTGTCCACAGTTTGTGGTGTCTTTAGCAGCAGGGCAATAGTACTAACATATATCGTTTAAGTGGTTTCTTGGACTCCCCTAACAACTCAGAGGGAGGTTTCCCATGCCTGATAATGGGATACTGTTAGACAGTCTACAGGTTTGGGGAAGGAGCACTGTCATCCCAAGTGGTATAGCTTTAATTAAACTGTGTATATTTGTATGTACATAAGCTATATATATATTGTATGTAATTTTAAGTAAATATAAAACAATATAACTCTCTATGGCTTTTTCAAATGCCCTTAGTGCAATTTATCACTCCTCCTCGTCTCTCCCTCTGTGCTGGTCTCACCCATTTTTCCTGTTTCCCCTTCACAGCAACTGTGTCCCATTATGCCCCTCTCTAAAGTTCCTCCTCCCTTTGCCCTCACCACAGCCCCTTTTACTTTCCTGATATCTGCAGTTACTGCATGTTCTATACTTCCATCTAAATATTCTGAGCTAACATCCACACCTAAGAAAAGGTGCAACATTTGTCTTTCTGGGTCTGGGTGACCTCACTCTGTATAGTTTCTCGTTCTGTTCCTTGGCAATACAAGTCATTTCCAATTCTCACAGCTAGTCCACGGGGTAGGCTTTCAAATCTACATTTTATAAGCTGATCAGCTAAGGCAACAGATCATGAATAACTCGTGTAAGGTCATAAGCCTAGACAGTGGGACATCCATGTGGTGCCCAGTTCAGTTTTCTTCCATACTACTATGATGTCTGCCTAGAACAGGACATCGTTTTTTGTTTCTATTTGGTTTTCCAGAAACAGCCTTTTTACTCACTGCCATTAAATACCTAGAGCCTCTCTTGTGGAAAGTGAAGCCTTTAGATGGTGTATCTTTGTTAAAAATTCATATTTGCAAATGAATCAAATGGAATAGGAAGGGTATAGATAAACCAAGATGCCAGCGNGTGGAAGGCAGCACTGAGTACATTTCCAATGTGTGGCTTCTTAGTCACCCCTCAACCTGCCGAAGGCCAAGTGCCTAGCAGCTAAGCTGAGATTTTAGAAGACAAGTTACTGCAGCAGGAGGAGCGAGCACCACAGACATCTGCACATACAAACTCAGGGACCTTGACAACACGCCGTCAACTGTGAAGACTTGCAAAAGCTCCAGTCAGACAAAATCCCAGCATGGAGGAAGGGAATGGAGCCACAAAATCCCATCCCTAGCCAAGGAGCTATTGGCATTTGATCGATTCTGTCAGGGGAAGTAAATCTCATTTAGTGGAGTGACAGACACCTGGTTTATTGACCACACACCACAGCAGGTCCCATGGCCAGGAATAGTTGGTCAACATAAACTGGACTTCATAGATTTTGTTTGTTTTTGTTCTTTTAAAAAAGGGATATAGATAGGTAGGTAAGTAGATGGATGGATGGATGGATGGATGGATGGATGGATGGATGGATAGATAGATGTTAGATGACAAAGAGATAACATGAAGTTCAGAGGATAGGGACATGGGAGAGTATCTGGGGGGAAGTTAGGGGAAGAGGGTGAATGCGATCATGGTATGAAATACTAGAAGAACAAATAAAAATGTAATTAAAAAAGAGTAAATATTTAATACAACACCTCTAATTCCTAGCTAGTATGAATAAATGAAATTTGGACTCAGTGGTTTGGGGCTTTCTGAAGAAAAGACTATCTGTTTTCATTGAAAGCCCTCCTCAGAGTATAACTGGTGCCACACATCCACCTGGCTCTTCCTCAAAGGGTTGTCAGGGCGATGTTTTCAAAGGCAGTCTTCTTTTGTCACTGACTGGAAATTTTCTATGGCTTTTTAGGTGTTAGAGTTGTCTTTAGTGCTATGATGCTGTCCTAGGCCTGGCTTTCCTGCCTCTCTGTCCTGACTCACTCCTCCCTTTTGCTCTCTGCTCTCCAGTCTCTGACCTCACTTCCTCCTATACCCCTAGGATCTGTCCTACTGGAGTGATTTTGCTGTGCCAGTCTCTGACCTGAAAGCTTTTCAAGGGAGGATCCCCACACTCACACCGTTTAGTAGGTTTTCCTCAGAAATTTGCTGAAGGACTTTTGGAGAAATGAGAAGAGAATTTTCAATGGTTTTACTGACCTTATCTTTGATTTTTTTTCCCCCTCTGTAACCTAAAGAGTCTGCCCAGAGGGTCACTGACACCCTCTGGAGAGGAGAGGGCCAGTTCAGTGACATCCATAACCCAACAGTCAGCAGATGGAAGGGACTGGACTATTTATTGGTCCATTTGTTGACTTGTCCATTTTTTTATTCATGGATTTTTCCCCCTGTATTATAAGTAGGAATTTTGAGGTTCAGGCTATGAAGACCATGATAAGCAGCTGAGGCAGGAACTAGGTAAAAGGCTGTTGAGTGAGCCTTAGTAGGTACTATGGCTTAGGGGTGTCCCCACAGTTAATGTATGGAAATTTAATCCCAAGTGGACAGTGTTAAGAGGGGTGATCTTGAAGACACAGGCAGACAACAAACCATCTTAGATGGATTGTTGAGGGAGTTGGTTCATACAGTGAGAACAGGGCTATGACAAAAATGAATTTGGAAACCGGGCAGTGGCATTATATACCTACAACACCAGTCTCAGGAGGCAGACGTAGGGGCATTGTGAGAGCCATGCTAGCCTGGGCTACGTAGTGAGACTCGGTCTCAAAAACAAGGAGCTTGGCTCCTCCCACGTTCTCAGCCACAATGTGACGTCATTTGATGATACAGAAGGAGGCCCTTAGCAGTTACGGTCTTCCAATTGTGAACTCAGCTTCTGGAGCCACAGGCCAAGTAAACTCCCGACTATTCTGTTAAAGCAGCATAATATATTGATAGATGAAGACATTCAGGTTGCAGGTGGTGCTGTAGGAGGGCAGTACAGCAGAGAGAGGAGAGAGAGTCTGAGAAGGGGATAATGAGCAGAAAGAAAAGTATACACAGAAACCTCGTAGAAGCATCCTCAACAAGCCTCAGCCAGTGCAGACAGGCTTTTCTTTTACTGGCAATAATGCATCTGAAATGCATTATTCAGAGAAGACAATATTACCAAAGTCAACATGGATGGTGACAACTTTGCCTTGTTGCAGAAGGGGAGGGGAAAAAAAAAAGCACCGTGGAAGTGCTTCAAGTAAATGAAAATGAATCCAGTTCATAATCAAGTAAAAATGTTACGGGTCCAGAGCCAGAGAATATTCTTATAGTGGGCTTTTTTCAGCACCCTAAATTTAACCAGATGGAATGCCTTTTAAAGCACCACCCTATTCAAGCTTTGGAAGTGAAGAATTTGTCTTTTAATGGTAAATTTGCATTCCATCAAAAGATGGAACACATCATCCCCAGCTTACTTATTACCCAGAAATAAATTATAATTTAATTTATTTTGCTTTATGGTCTATGATGAATACCTAGATTTCAGAAAATTTATTTCAGACATGACCAAGTAGAAGCATACAAACAACATGGATTGAGACACATTAAAAATGGGAACACCATTCCCGGTATACTGAAAGCCATGTAACCACAAATTCTTGTTGGTTTTAATATGAATATCCTATTTCACAAACCCCAAATACTGAGGTTAGAGAGAGAATATGCACTGCCCTGAAAGTGGAAAAATTAATGCAGCTGAATTATTAGTAAGGGAGGATCTAGTTGCTGAAATGCAAATAGGTCAACAGCAAGTTAACACAATCCAACACAGAACCATGGGGTCTGTCAAAAATTCTTGGTTTGGAAAGAGTCCCACATGCTACTGAAATAGCATCTTGATTTTCTGATAGCTCCGACAAGTGGAAGCCGTAGTGATGGAATTAGTGCCCATGTTGGTCTAATTTCAACACAATACACTACACATTTGTCAGTCAGCAGTCAGGTTGATGCAGACATCTGTTGGTAATAGGAGCAAAAACACAGTTTTAACAATCAACAAATATCTATTGAATGCCAACTATGTATCAAACTCTGTGGTAGGCCCCGGGAATTTGAGAGGTGATAGACAAAAGAGGAAGTAAGACAGGCGCTTATTCTCCTGGAATTAAGCTGAAATTATCCAGTGAAAGATCCAGACCTGGAACCATGGCTGATGAGACTCAGGCTGGAGAGTCTCTGAGGGCAGCAGGGCCCAAACACAGCTACTGCTGCTGCTCTACTAGGAGTGAGGTGATGCTGGTGAGGAGGTGATGTTTGAGGGAGACCTTTGCAAGTGATCAGGAGTGTGCTGCCCCAAGAAGGAGGCAACAGACTGGGCATCCAGGTACCAGAAGAAGAACTCCAAAGGCCAGAGTCTGGACAACTTACCAAAGAATTACTGGTCAGTTGACTTGGATGGATCAGAGTGCGCAAGGGAGGAAACACTACTGCCTTTGAGCCCTCTCTTAGCTTTGGGCTGCTATTGTGAGTTGTCATAAAGTGGGCAGCTTATAAACAAGAGGGATTTCTTTCCTACAGTGCTTAAAGCTGAGAGTCTGCAATCAGGGGCTAATGTGGTCTGATGAAGCCTTCCAGCTTCTTGCTATAGCCTACATAATAGAAAGAGGACTAGAGATCTAGCTCAGGCCTTTTTCACAAGGGCCTGAATGGAATATACTCATGGAATATACTCTTCAGATGTCACTACTTCTCGAAGACCCCATCTCCTAATACTGTCAAGTCAGGAAGGATTATAGTATATGAACTTTGGAGACACACAATCGTTTAGTTCATAATCAAACCTTAACACAACCTGCTGGGTATACGGACATTATTATCTCTAGTTACAGATGATGGGAGGCAGAGGCACAATGAAGTTAAGAAAGCTAACGAACACCATTCAGCTCAGGGTGGCTCCCATAGCTCTATTTAAGAAAAATTTCTTTTGAGATGTATATAGGTGTTTTGTCTGCACATATGATTGTGGACTACATTTGTGCAGTGCCTGCAGGGGTCAGAAGGCAGGGTAAGATCCCCTGGGACTGTATTTATAGAAGGAAGTTTGTCACCATGTGGCTGCTGCGAATTGAACCCAGGTCTTCTGAAAGAACAGCCAGTGCTCTTAACNGCTGAGCCATCTCTCCAGCTGCTCCCCTCCGTATCCCTGTAGCTTTAGTTTTAAGTATTTCATTTTACTTTTTGACACAGGGTCTCATGAATCTCAGGCTGGTCTTGAATTCACTAAATACCTAAAGATGACCTTGAACTTCTGATCCTTCTCTCTCTATCTCCTGAGTGCCAGGGTTATAGTCTGTGCTATAGATCCTTTCTAATCCTAGCACATAGGAGGCAGAGGCAGTAGGATTGGGACTTCAAAGCCATCCTCAGAGACATAGTGCATTCAAGGCTAGCCTGGGCTACACGAGATCCTGTCTCATGTAATTTCAGCTTGTGACATGGAAGAGAGACTGAGAGGTGAGAAGGGCCTGTGAGCTTAGGGCCATGGAAGGATTTTCCACAGTTAAGAGGAGAAGATGGGGCCAGTAAGATGACTCATTGGGTAAGGTATCAAGCCTGAGGACCCGAGTTCAATCCTCAGAAGAGAACCAATGCTAAGCAAGTTATTCTCTGAGCTCCACAGGCAAGGTGCAGCATGCACACCCATCCCAAATAAGGAAATGTCATCAAAATGCTTAAGCAGAGGAAAGGCTAAGGGACTTTTTTCTGTAGGAAGGATATGGGGCCAAGTCTTTTTGATTTACCATATAGAAATGACAAAAAGCAAAACACGGTAAGGTAAATAGTATNGAAAAGTTATGAATTATGTGAACTAAGCATGGCACTACAGGCTTGTGACCCCAACTACTTGAGAGAATCACAAGTTCAAAATCTCATTGCTACAGAGTGAGTTCAAGGCCAGCCTGTGCAGCTTAGTGAAACCCTGTCCCCAAATAAAGAGTAAAGAGGGCTGGGGATGTAGTTCACAGGCCGTGTTCATGTGTAAAGCACTGAGTTCAGCCTTCAGTACTAGAAAAATAATGAATTAAATGATAATGAACTCTTAAATAACAAATAGATCAATGAGGTCAGGATGAGAGGAGGAGTTCATGGAGAAAATATCAGAATTGAATTTATTATACTATTATGTGGTCAATATAGATAGAAAGAAGTGTCTGTAGGAAGAGTTACTGCCTTGTCTTGGAGGAAGAAAGGAAGGCAGGCTGCATCCCAAAGACAAACACACTGGTCTCCAAGAAGAGAAAGGAAGGCAGGCTGCACTGTTCTCGAGGAAAAAGAAAGGAAGGTAGACTGCATCCCTAAGACAAGTACACTGGTCTCCAGGAAGAAGAAAGGAAGGTAGGCTGCATCCCTAAGACAAGCACACTGGTATCCTGTTGGTGCTGTTGACCTTTGGAGTTCAACATGATAAAACTGCATTTACTACTGACAAAATCACCAACTCCAGCTACAGATAATTAAGGAGCTCGTAAGTTTTTTCAAAGCTATTTACCTAGACATTCTAAAGTTAGACTAATAAGATTTGGGGCTCTCCAGTGTTTTGAATGACTAGATAGATGACTATATTCTGTTCTGACAGTAGACTTCACAATAAATTCCTCTGTTGGACAATCCGTCACATGGATGATCTATCTTTTCACAAAATATATAATAATTATTTGTCTACAATAGTACAAACTGAAGAGGAAATGCAAGCATCTTTCAGAAAAGGAAATTTCCATATGTGTTTCTAGGTGACTAGGTTTGTGCTCTACCACAGAGCGACACTGGGAGCCCTTATTTGTAGATGAATAGAAGAGACTTAAGCACTATCTGGAAATCAAATAAGACCGAAACAATGCACTAATATGATTCATATTTCCATAATGTGTAATTACAAAAATCTGCTCAAAGAATTGTAACTCTGCCACATTTCAACTTGAGACGATACATAATTAATAAAATAAGAACAATTAAGCAAAAGAGAAAAAATATTTTAAAAGACAAAACTTTTTTTACTGTGTTTCTGGATTATTTCAGTAAGCATGTCACAGCAACACATATGTTAATTATGTCACCTACAAATGGAATAAAATGGAAGCAATTAACTTAAAATTCATTTAAAATATGTTATAGTTATATTACAATTCTAAGAAATTATAATGCCTTCCATTTGAGTCATTGTGTTATAATCTAATTGTTATTAGCAATAAAGCTGAAAGAAAAAACTCAAAATTATACAAAAAGAAGAAAGAATAAAGCATGTTTCCAAGGGTCTGGATTCCCCAAGCAGATCCAAAGCAAGATGGAATGAGATTCAGGGAAGCACTACTCCTGCTTCTACACTCTGTGGCAGAAGGCCACCTCTAACATTTGTAGAGGATTCATTACCACTGGTAGGGAGTGTGCTGATACAGCAAGGTCCCCAGGTATGGAGGGTTACCGGTTAGCTATCTCTCATGTCCCCCTTTTCCCAAACTTCCTCCTGAATCCATGTAATGGGGAGGTAAGGTTACAGGGCCCCATGAAGTCATGTGTGCGTGGTGACTCTCAAGTCTGCCCCAAGTGTCTTCCTGTGTAAGGGGGACTAGGAAAAGCTGGTTTTACGGAGTTCACCTAATGGAATGATTTTGGTCCTCTGGCCCTGGCCCTGGGATAGTATCAATGTTGGCTGAAACNGGACTAGGACCTTGGGTCCTGTCCCAGCCTCATGTGCTTCCTTTTGCAAGGAACTGCTTGTCCAGAACCTTCCTGGGATGTCTCTTTTCTTTAATGCTCTGTCTGGAACACAGCATATATGAGGATTTTTTGAAGCTTTTAAACCCCCTTCATTCTTTGGTCTAATATAAGTCTTTGCTTTCTAAGTTAACGAAGTTCCTCTTGACTGACAAAACTAGCTTTGGTAATGATGGGTGATTCTTTT
>LZPO01036569.1:0-16452 GCA_001675575.1 Neotoma lepida | reverse complement strand
ATACCACATACCAAAGTTAAATCAAGATGAGATAAACTATTTAAATAGACCAATAACCCCTAAAGAAATAGAAACAGTCATAAAAAGTCTCCCAACCAAAAAAAGCCCAGGACCAGATGGTTTCAGTGCAGAATTCTACCAGATTTTCAAAGAAGAGCTAATTCCAATACTCTTCAAATTGTTCCACACAATAGAAACAGAGGGAACATTTCCAAACTCTTTATGAGGCTAAGGTTACCCTGATACCCAAACCACATAAAGATGCAACAAAGATAGAGAATTAGAGACCAATCTCACTCATGAACATTGATGCAAAAATACTCAACAAAATATTGGCAAACCGAATCCAAGAACACATCAAAAAAAATTATCCACCATGACCAAGTAGGCTTCATCCCAGGGATGCAAGGATGGTTCAACATAAGAAAATCTGTCCACTCTCCCCATATTTGTTCAATATAGTACTTGAAGTTCTAGCTAGAGCAATAAGACAACAAAAGGAGATCAAAGGGATTAGAAATTGGAAAGGAAGAAGTCAAACTTTCACTATTTGCAAACGATATGATATGAGAAATTGTCTGTAGGAGATAGGATTACTTTGCTTTAATTCACATGAAAGCTGTAGATCTGTACACTGAATCTATTCTCTCTGTCTATGAGGCTAGGCTCATACTCACCAGGGAGTTCAACTATGGGGGAAATTATTTATAACTCTTCTGCCTTCTTTCAGTACTGGAAGTGGAACACAGGGCCTTCCACATGCTGGGTAGGTGCTCAACTATCTGAGTTATATCCCCAGCTCTCTGACCACTTTTTATTATTTTTGTAATAACTAGAGGAGATCTCCATCATTTTTACTTTCATTATACTTAATTGAGTACTTCTCAGCCTTCTCTCTATTTTAGCCCCATATATATGTCCAACAAATTCCCATCAAGAAATCTTATTTGTGTGAACATTTGCTTTCAAATGATTTCAAGATTCCAAGAGGAGAAAATTAGAAGCCCTTTACCACCAGAGCTGTATTTTGCTCAATTATTTTATATCCTCCTCAGCAAGGAGGTCCACTGATATGACAGACACTACCTCAGTATCAGTGTTATTTATCAAAGATGGGGAGCTACATGCTATGCACTTTAGCATCTCTGAGTTGAGCACCAAGATTATAGGAATGCTGGTTGTAATCACCTGAGCTTATTTACCAGGCCAAGGTCACCTATTATGACCACAAGGAATGAAATCAGGTCAGTTGGAAGGTTCATAGCAAAGCTTAAGCTGTGGCAGTTTTATTAAGAGCAATTAGATATTTTATACTTTATCAGAAACATAATATAATGGCAATTGCCAGGATCAATACACTTGTAGTCACCAGAATATTACAATGTTTGCAAGATATACAGGGTATAAAAGACAAAGGTCTAAGACCAAATGTAAAGATTCTATTTTTCCTTGGCTACTGAGAAAACTTACAAAGAAACACAAAGTGGATTGAACACTTCACTGCCTGAGGGAATGCATCAGTCTCTCATGTGGAATGCTAAAACAAAACTTGACCAAAAATTAGTGTTTTATTTTAGCTCCTTTCAGTTTCAGTCTATGAATCTCAACTTACTCACTTTCTCTGATCCTGATCCTTGTTTTCACCAATCCTATGTATGCAATTATTCAATACGTTTATTGACACAGGTATATGACATTGTTGAGTTGTTTCCATGGATTAACCCTCCTCTTAGAATAGTTTTTATTCAATTAAATTTTATCCATTCCAAATTTTGGTAGGATGTCAAAAAGCATTTTTATGCATCAACTTTTATAGTGTTATAGAAAATAATAACAGTGGCTTAAAGAAATTGTTTACATTGATGTGCATGGATGTTATGAGAATAATCAAACTCCAACTCTGCAAGGCAAAACCTATATATGACAGTGATATCAAACTAAAATTCTATTACTATGGAGGATATAGATCATAAAGGAGATATTACAAGTATTGTGCTGCTAAACAGACATAGTATTGCACCAACTCCAAATGACTTATCCTTTTTCCCATAGATCAATACATTTGTCAACCTTCATTTGAGAAACTTCTGTTTAAAATAGATGGCAATAAACACAGAGACCCACAACTTGCCAAAGTGCAGAAAATAAGTGACTACAGAGTGCTCAGCCCTAAAGAGAACATATACACAGCATTTTCCTTCTTAGAGCTCATTGCTAATCTCAGAAAAGGGAGTAGAAAGAATGTTAGAGCCAGAGATTGTGTATGACTACAAGGAAACAACTGGACATAGCAGGGCAGCTGTCCATATGACTTTAGAGTGATTGAAACAGCATGCTCAAGACATGTGCAAGCCCAGACCAAACGAAATCCCACCATAAAGGGAGGAGTTTGGTGCACATTCCCATCCCCAGATGTGAAACTTTTGGAAATTGTTAGATGCAGATAGAGACAGAGACAGTTTTTTCTAAAAGCATATCCTCTGATAAGCTGACTACATGCCAGTAGAGGACCACATGTCCAGAAATATTTGACTGGCACAAATGGATATTCAAGTTTTAAAAAAAACAGTAAAAATGAGTGCAAAGTTGATTAGACAGAGAAAGAGGTGNATATAAGAAGTGCTCTGTGGAGGAGCAGAATAAAATCAAAATATCAAAATACATTTTACAATGTTCAAAATACAAAAATTAATTTAATTTAAAAATTATATTTTGCTTTTGATCTATATAACCTTCTCTCTCAAGCCTCTGCTATTATCTACTTGCTTTTTAGTCTTTATAGTTTCCTATTTGTGGTCCCTCATTAAGGGGATTCTACACCATACTATGTTTTTTTTGTTTTGTCATTTGCACTTAACAGTGTACACCATAGATTTGAGCAATGCCCACTGTCTTTGTTAAGTACCAATTTCCCTAAGATCTCAAAGTGCTTTTTAATGTGCTTATTGGAAATCTGCATATGTTATTTAGAAAAATAACTCTATCAACACTTACTCAATTTTAGTTAAGATACCTGCTGTGGTACTTTTCTTGGTTGTCAACTTGACTACATGTGGAAATAACTGAAACCCAAGTGGTTGGATATGCTTGTGAAAGAATTTTCTCAAGTAAATCATTTGAAGTGGGAAGACCCACATTAAATCTGGATCTTTTGACGTAGGAAGATCCACATTTTATCTGGGTCACACATTCTAGTGGCAGTCAATATAAAGATTATGGAAGAAATATGTTTTTATTCTTTGCCTGCTTGTCCTCACTCTGGCTAGCATGTCCATTCCTTCACTGGCATTAGAGCCTACTTTTTGGATTCTGGAAGAAAATGAAGACCAGCTGAGACATCNAGCCTCATGTACTGAACAACTCCTTGATTCTTGATCTTTCCATTGGTAGAAAGCCATTGTTGTACTAGGTGCACCACAATCTGTAAGCCCTTTGATACTTCCCTAATAATATATGATTTTATATTATATATATATAATAAATCATATATATGCCTTGTATGTGAATTATGTCATATCATTCATATTACAAATTAAAACATATATGCACATATACATTTATCATTCATATTATGAATGAATTATATATGTATTCATATATATGTGTATACATACACATATGTATCATTCTATCAGTTATATTCATCTGGAGAACCCTAAGAAATGCACTTAACCTTTTATCTTGCTTACACTTTTAAGGTATTATGCAAATCTAATTGCTCTTTTATGCTTACAAAGATTATTTTTCCATTTTTTATTGAAAATATGTTTTTCACACAATATACTCTGATCACAGTTTCCCCTCTTTCATCTCCTCCTAGATCTTCCCCCACTTCCCTACCCATCCAAATCTACACCTTCTTTCTCTATCTCTTTAGGAAACAAACAGGCAGATTTTAAAAAGTAAAAGTACAAGAAAGATATAAAGACATATATACATAGAATACTCAAATACACACAAACACACATATACCATAAAATCTGTTCAGTCTCAATTATAACTTTTTAATGTGATAAATTATTTACTTAAATATTTGCTTCTAATTAAATTTAATAGATCTGTTTTTCCTTCCTTCAGTTGTGCTACTCAATTTATATCACCTGAGGTTAAGTGTATTGAAACTATGTTTCTTCCACATATTTTGTAAGTTTAGTTCTTCTCTTTTGGTATATGATTGTTTTGCATCAACTGTGCAACATCTGCTGAAGACTGCCATTTGTATTTCATAACAACTGGACAAAAACTTTTATTTTATTAGTATGTCTATTACTATGTCTATGTTAGAGACAGGGCATGTTTCATGTGTGTGTGTCTGGTAAGCATAGGGAAAGTTTCTTGAATCATTTTTTATTCTTAATACACATGTGTTTCAGGATTGATAACAGTCATCAGTTCTCAGTAGCAAGCAATTTCATCTGATGAATGAGCTGATGCACAGCTAAATACATAGGGATTTTACTATTACTTATTGGCTACTATAATAACAATTGATAAAGTTTTGACAGAGACTGCCACGGATGCTTCAATTCTGTTAGAAAGTCTTCAGTTTTGCATAGAATTGGTCATCTGATCAAAGAAATGTGGAATTTTAAAAATTTTTCTCNGGCATCCACCAAATATTTTAAAATATATTTTATATTTCAGTTATATTTATACATGTGCACACATGTGCATGTATGTGTATGTGTGTATGTGTGTGTGTGTGTACATGTATGTCTATGAATGAACATGCTATGCCATGCACGGAGGTCACAACTTGTGAGAATTTCTTCTTCCTTTTTCAATTTGAGTCCCGGTGACCAAACTCAGGTTCTCAGACCTAGTATTATGTGCACCTATGCACTGAGTCATAGCACCACTCCTTTCCCTCAACCCCAAATACTTTCTTATAGTTTCAGTTTTTTGAGATAGGATCTCCATGTGCAGCCTAAACTGGCCACAAGCAGATGGCGTCCCTCCTGCCTCAGACTACTGAGTAAGTAAGCCTTGCGTTACCTTGGCTTTACTCTTTAAATGTAGCTAATGTGCACTAATTTTGTCAAAGTTGCTTCTACATTTTATTTTCTGACTGTTGTGTTTTATTTATCAGTTGTTATTCTTTGTATACAGGTCTTCTCACTGTTGTTTTGATGTGCTGTGTCTTCAGCTCTGAAACTGCAATGATCTTTTTGGCTCAGTCACAGAGAGATATGATACAGGGACACCATCAAGCCTGCCTTGTGGTATGTTAATATAAATGTTTTCTTGGTACTCGATTGGAAACTACCTGGGTATAAAATTACAATTGAACATTTATACTGACCACATGAATTACAATCTGATAAGCCACATTTTATACTTTAAAAGAGACTGGGATTCCTTGTTATTTTTATGTCCACAAGTATGCCATTGTTTTCAAATATATATATATTACAATTTGTTTACCAATATTTTAATTCCTACAAAAAAGTCTTTATGTTTATTTATCTACCTCAGTGCACCTAACAATATCCTGGGGAACAAATGTTGAGTAAAAGCATGAGGGAATAGATATCTATGCTGGCTAGCATATATGTTCATTTATTACACACTAGAGTTGAAATTAGTTTTTAAAATGCCCCAACTAGACTTGGCTGTGGGCATGCCTGTGAGACAACATCTTGAGTAGTGTCTGATGTTGCCACCCATAGGAATGTGGTTATAGGAGTGACTAAGAAAGCAGAGTGAACAAGCCATGATTAGAAGGCCAGTAAGCAGAGTTCCTTCATGACTCTGCTTCAGTTCCTGTTTCCAGGTTCCTGCCTTGAGTTTTGGCCCTGGTTTTCCATGGTTGTGAGTCCTGATATGTGTAAGATGAAGTAAATCTATTCTCCCCAGGTTGCTTTAGGTCGTGGTGGTTTATCACAGCAACAGAAATGTTTTATTTTTCTTATTCTAACAGTGTCTAGTCAGATCTCTGAGGATTTTTCTAAAGCCTGTTTGGAAGATATCACTATGGTCATTAGAATTCCATTCTTATATTGTCAAGAAACAAGACAGATAATCAATTTATATAAAAGAGTTGTCTGTTTCTCAGTTGTGTAGGCTTCACTTGATGGTCAGTATGTACTAGTACTATTGAGCCATTGATTAGGTATATGATGATAGAACTAATGACCTACAGAGGAAAAGATACTGAGGAAGGAAGATACGGGTTTGTAGTTTGCCAAAAGCAAGCCTGCAGTTCCTATACATATGCAGTTTCACTATGCATGTCACAAATTAAAATTTTAGAATTTCCAAATAATGCTCATGAGAAAAGAAAAATTTTAGAAATAGGCCTATGTGCAAGGCATTACATTTGCAAATTATAGTGCTGCATTGGGAACAGTCAGTGACTTGGGCCACAAGCCATGCTTTTTAATTGAGAAGACTGTTTAATTCTGGTTTCCTTCTTTAAGTTCTCAAGAGACAGCTGCCTAAGTATTGAGATGAAATACTTCATAACAAAGTCTTTTATGTTCTGTGAACCACATCAGGAATTCAATGTGACCATCTGTCCTGTTCTCACTCACAAACTAGAATTATGTCACACAACGCATTGCCAAATGCAAAAAAGTAGAAGTCATAGTCTTGATTGGTGAACTAAAAGGAAATACCAAGGGTTGTGTTGGGTGAATGCAGTAATTATTCTAGTGTATGTTGTGTATGGGTGGGAAAATTCTGGTGACAGACCAGGAAAGAATACAGCAGACAACATATTCCCAAGAAGTTTCCGCGAACCAGGAATAAAAAGCCTCTGATAACCAATGAGTGCACACTGAAACTCATGGCACCCTCACAGTCAGGACTACTACTTTAATATCTGTATACATAGTTCATCTCCACCATTATTGCATATTTATATAAAAAGCTAACTCCTGTGACTTAAAGCTTGAAAGGAGAATGAGAGCTGGCTGACCCAAATATCTCACTGCTGAACTCATCACATTTTTAAGGACCTTCACTTTATACACATGAAGCTTGACAGGTATTGTCACCCATTTCCTCTCATAATTTACTCTGGAATGATGAACAACGAAGCCCAAAATAAATGCTAAGTAATGGAGATTTACCGTGATTATACAATTTTAAGAGACAATAATTAACTTTACACCTCTACTTTCTAATTTCTATGGATGCAGTACAGCCAATTATGTTATACATTATATTTACATCTATAAAATAGCAACTTCTCACATATACACATTCAGAACATTAGAAAATCCTCCAAGAATAACATGTAGCCCTGAACAGAAGGGGCTTAACTCACAAGGAAATTAAGGTCAATTTATTCAGATAAAGTATCAAACATNACATTTTTTATTTTAAGTATTTTCTGATTTAGTAAAAATATGGGTATATAATTTATATTATTGGCTATAGTTTCATCCATTTGTAATTTTGAGAATTTAATATATGAGAATAACGCATTTTTATCATATCCACCCCATCCATTCCATCCTTCATCTTCTCCTGATTCCATTCCAGACATTCTACTCTCAAATTGTGCTGTACATTCAAATTTGGATGTATGTATGCGTGTGTGTATGTGTGTGTGTGTGTGTTGTATGTATGTGTGCATGCATGTAAACCCTTCATATTACAATCAACAATGCCAGCATGCACTTGATACATCAGCAACCTTGCCAGACCATATTCTTCAACATATTCTCTTAACAGTTTTTGATTATTTTGCAGTTGTTCTTATTTTTATGTTAGCACTTTATGGGGATTTATAATAAATGAGAAGAACANGGAGAAAGTTAAGTAGCACAGAGATTGAATTACCTGTAATGAGATACAGGTAATGAATTTATACCATTATTTATGGTATCACTGCAGAGGTTGTGCAGAATAAGTTCACCTAGTTGCTAGTGTTCCTCCCTCTCTGTGGCCAATATTGCTCTAAAAAACAAAACTCATTTGTTTGATTATATACATTTTAGTTTTGTTTTTTCTTGTGCATGTGGTAACATCAGGTTCTTATATTACTCTGCTTCTTTTTAAATTTTTTTTTATTTTTTTCTTGTGTGGGTGTGTGTATGTGTGTATTTGTGTTTGTTACTGTGCCCACAAATACAAAAATGATGTTCAATCCCCTGGAGCTAAAGTTATAGATGGTTGTGAGCCATCCAATGTGGGTTCTGGAAATCAAACTCTATTCCTTTGGAAGAGCAACAGGCACTCTTAATTATTGACTCCCTCCTTCTCCATCTTCTCTATCATTTTATTTTGGAACAAAACACTCAGTGAACNTAAACTTCTTTGATTCAGCTAAACAAGCTGGCTATTGAGACCACAGGAGCTAGCCAACCCTTCCTCTAAAATACTGAGATTTTAAGTTTGTACTATATCTTGCTCCATTTCTTATGTGACTGCTATGAATTGTACTTAGATCTTCATATTTGCATAGCAAGCAGCTTGATAACAGGGGCTTCATTGGTGCCCCTTGCTATTTTTCTTCAGTTTATATCCAAAGACATGTAGATCTATAATTTTTTTTCTTGTCAGTGTTTGACAAATTTTGTCATAATATTCATCAAAAAGAATGATTTGGAAAATATTTCAAGTAATTTTGAATTTTTAAATATTGGGAAATAATCACCATTGAATTCATCTTCTATGGTCAGGAATAGAATCTGAATAACAACTACATGAACTTTGGAAGAAGATCTTGTTCTGGTGAGTCTTCTCTTTGAAACTCAACCCTGGCCATGATCCACATATGCATCATGAGCAGAAAAATCATGAGTAATCCATGTGTGACTTTGACCACCAAGCCACACTGTAATTTGTTACATAAAATCTCTCAGAAATGCAGCTTGTGGTAAGTCTATTGTATTCTGCTTAGAAACAAGATATAGAAAATGATGTAACTGGAGGAGCAGCATTAAAATAAGCAGACATTATAAACTTCAGCTGATAGTTTTTGAAAACTGTCAAGTGTACTGCTTACACAAACATAATCTTATTAAAGAGGGGTTGATCAGCTATTAAGCTGTAGGACATAAAAATATGTAGCACTTTAAAACTTCTAAGTAGTTTTAAAGTCATATCAGAGTAATTTTGGTTATCTACTCCCACATTGTCTGTGGCATCATCGTCCTATCATATGCAGGCAGGACAAATTGTAAGTCAAAGGTTTCATGGCTGGGTTGGTATCTTAAGGTAAGGTATACTCTACAAGAAGGGACCCATACCTGAAACTGCTTGGGAAACCAATAAATAGAAACTAGATGGCCCAAAGACCTAGGGTAAAATAAAAAATCTGGTCAAAAAATAAGTAAACAAATAAATAATTGATTATTAATGATATTCTGTTATGCTCATAAATCAATGCCTTTCCCAAGTATCAGAGAGGCTTCCCCTGGTAGCAGACTGAAACAGATGCAGAGACTGAGAATCAGACATTATGCAGAGAGAGAGTCTAAATTAGAGGTCTCAATCAAATCCCTTCACTCAGAGCTCATGGAATTCTGTGGAGGAGGAAGCAGAAAGATTTTAAGAGTTAGAGCAAATAGGGGACACCAGGAGAACATGGTCCCTTGAATCAACTATGCAAGGCACATAAGAACTCACAGAGACTGGAACAGCAAGCACCGGGCCTACATGGTTCTGTACCATGTCCTCTGTGTATATATTATAGCTATTATCTTAGTATTTTTATCAGACTCCTGAATATGATAATGAGNGTGTCTCTGACTCTATTGCCTGCTCCTGGCACTCATGACCTCCTGTTGGGTTTTCATGTCCAACTTCAATATGGAAGTTTTTAGTTTATCTTATTATCTTTTCTTTTGTCATACTTGGATACTATCTCTTATAATCCTGTTCTTTTTTTTCTTTTTTATATTTATTAATATATTTTACATAAGCACTGCAGTTCCCCCTCCCTCCTCTCTGCCCAGTCCCTCCCCTCTATCTCCCCTCTTCCTTCCCCCTCTATCCTCTTCTGTTTCTTTTCAGAAAAGGGCAGGCATTACATGATATCCACAATGTGTTGCATATCAAGTTGTAGTAAGACTAAGCACCTCGTCTTGTATTAAGGATGGCCAAGAAAACAAAATATGAAGAATAGGATCCCAAAACCAAGCAAAAGGGTCAAGAAAGCCCTTGCTCCCACTGTGAGGAATCCCATTCAGGTGTTAAAAGCAATGATATCATAGAATTCGAAGGCAAATGGATGGAACTAGAAAAAAAATTACCTTAAGTGAGGTAACCCAGAACCAGAAAGACAAACATGGCATATACTCACTTATAAGCAAATATTAACTGTAAAGGACAATGCCAAAATCCACAAACCTCGAGAGACTATGCAGTTAGGAGAACTCAAGCTGGACACTCAAATCATCCAGAGAAAGGGAAATAGAAGATATTTCATGGGTGGACTGGGGACAAGTGGGGGTGAGAACAGGCATCAAGTGGGGGTGAGATGTGGGGAGAAGATTGAAAGATATCACTGGAAAGTGGATCATTTCAGAGTCAGGTAGAAATCTGGTGTAACAGAAACTCCCAGGAATCCACAAGGATGGCCCCACCTAAGACTTCTAGGTTTAATGGAATATGTAGCCTGAATTGGCCATATTCAGGCTACATATTCAGGCCAATCTCCTGTGACCATGGAAGATTACTAGTGGAGGGATTGGGACACCAACCCAGCCACATAACCTTCAACAAACAGTCTGTCCTGCCTATGGGTTGTGCTGGGGTAAGGGTGACACAGAGAGCATTGGAAAGGCAAACCAATAAATAGTCCAGCAAAAAACCCATGCCAATAAAGTGAGCCTACCCCTGACACTGACTGAAACACTGGGACCCACAGGCTTGATGAGCCTAGCACCTAGGATAGAAACCAAACATGACTAGAGGAAAAAGTCAATGTAATGATGCCTAACATTATTCTGCTATACTCATAGACTGGTGTCTANTCCAATAGTTATCAGAGAGGCTTCATCCAACAACTGGTGGAAAGATATGTAGAGACCTACAGCCAAGCATTAGGCCAAGCTCAGGGAATCCTGCTGAAGAGAAAGAAGTAGGACTGAAAGAGCCAGAAAGTTCAAGGACATCACAAGAAAACCCAGAAAATCAACTAACGTGGGCTCATAGGAAATCACAGAGACTGAACTGAAAAGCAGAGAGCCTTCATGGGACTGACCTAGGCCCTCTGCATATATGTGACCATCCTGTCCTTTTTGGATGAGAGACAGAAAGAGAGTGGATTCAGAGGGGAGATAAAGTAGAGAGGAATGGAGAGGAATGAAAGGAGGTGAAATTATAATCAGTATATATTGTATGAGAAATGATAATATTTTCAAGAAAAAAGAATAATTGTGAATTTCAAAGTATTAATTGGGTAAATCCCCTTCTTCACACACAGAAGTGTAAAATTGTAGCTCAGATACTAAACTGATATGTAGAAAGAGAAATCCAGAACATCTTCCATGATTTTCTAAAATTCCAAAGTCAGGTGTATCTGCCTCAGGTGAATCATTCCACATTCAGGACTCATTCTCTCATTTTCCACCTCTGATTTACACTCAATTTGCACTTTCAAGTTATATTTGATGATACACTACACATCTCCTACCATGCTATTTTCTGATACTGTCTGGCAGATTACTCAAAGGATCATTTATGGAAAACATAGAAGCAATATATATATATACATACATATATGTATATATATATATATATAATTTATCCATTTCTTTCAGAAACTAATTTTCATAATCAAAGGAAATATTAGGTAAAATAATTAGGATGTATTATGATGTATAATATATTTCATATCATATATTATATAATTATATAAAATAGTATTAATGGAAAAAATTGACTCACAGTTTTAGAAATCTTCTCCAATGATTGATTAGTTCCTATGACCTTTAATTCTGGCATGAGGCAGAAAAGTTGGAGGTTATGTATGGTGTTAGATAATATTTATTTAATGTCCCAAAAGTGAAAAACATAGAAGAAATGGCCTTCAGAGTATTCCTTTTAATAATCTAACTTTGTTCCACAAATCTTATCTCTTCAAATTATAGAACTCCCTAATAACAGCATGTTAGGAAAATGATTTCCCAATGTTCCAGGTCATTTATTTGGGAGAAATTTAAGTTCATAAGTATTGTCAATTGAAAAAAACAAGGACAGGAAATACAAATTGTTTTTTGATTAGTGAATTGTTAGTGCATGGTTTTTCCCTTCCTCCTACTCTCTCTCTCTCTCTCTCTCTCTCTCTCTCTCTCTCTCTCTCTCTCTCTCCCTGTCTCTCTTTGTCTCTCTGTCTCTCTGTCTCCCTCTATCTCTCTGGAAAGGAAGGTGGGCTTCTGGACAATTCCAAGAAAGCCCTGAGTTTATTTCACAGCCAACTTATATACAAACTGAAAGGCTGAAGTAGAACAAAGCACAGCACAGGCAGTCTAGCCTGTCCTTGATTCAAGGAACAGGCAACTTCNTTATCTCAAACATGTGCCTCCTAATATCAGCAGTCTGCCTAGAATTGTGCATTAGCCAGATAATTACTTCTTTCCCACAAGCTAATCAGGACATTCTCACAGACCCCTGTACTTTTCCCAGGAGCCTGATCAAAGCTTTCCCACAGCTTCTAGAGAGACTCGAACAAGCAAGCTTTGAACACTTTGGGGGTCAGAATGGACTTCAGATTCGAAATGAGTCCTTATGGGAAACTGAGTTGCTGTGGGCTCCCACATGACTTAACCAGAATTTTAATATTCTTAGTTCATTTTCTTCTCCAAACTACAGGTTTGAAGCTTCTGTCTACTTACTTGTTCGTTTTTCTTTCTTTCTTTTTTTGAATATTACCTTTTTATTGAATATAGATTCTTCGCCCATACAATACATACTGAATCATAGATTCTCTCACTCCACTCCTCCCAGCTTCCCCAATTCCCCCCAAAACACACTTCCTCTCTCTCCCTGAACCCTGCCCCAAATGTTTCNCTTCAGAAAGGAGCAGGTCTTCAATGGACAAAAACCAAACATGACAAAACAAGATACTATAAAACAAGGCAAATGCCCTCATATGGAGGCTGGATAAGACAACTCAACAAGAGGATAAGAATCACATGAGCANGCAAAATGATCAGAGACACACCTGCTCCCACTATTAAGTTACCCACAAAAACCCCAAGCTAAGAGCCATAACATATATGAAGAGGACCTGAGGCAGAACCCTGTAGGCCCAGGGCTTGCCTCTTAAGTCTCTATGAGCCAATATGAGCCATACATAGTTACTTCAGGGGTCCATGTTCTGCTGGTGTTCTCAATAGCCTCTGACTCCGACCATCTTTCCTTCCCCTCATCTGCATGTTTCTCCAAGCTCTAAGGGGAGGAAATCAATGTCAACCTCCAATTTAGACTTTCTTTCTGCATAATGTATGTATGGGTCTCTGCCACTGAAGGAAGCCTCTCTGATGACTAGTGGGAAGGGTAACTATCTATGAGTATAACAGAATATAATTAGGAATCATTTCATTGATTTTTTTGAAAATCCAGTTTCATTCTACCCTAGGTTAGTTTCTGTTTTTCATTGTATATTCACATAAGAAAAATTTATAATAGCCCTAACACAGATTTTAATGTTTTGCTGTTTTGAAATTTCTTCCATTAAAGAAATTAGTTCATTACTTTTTAATTCAATATTATTCAAATTCTCAAAAGATGAGTAGGATGTAACCAGATTCTTTGTCCAAATAGCACATAAATGGCCTATGGCTCACTTAGTAATAGAGTTATTATTTGCACTGAAACCTCATGAACTGGATGTCATACTGGCTATTTTACTTTTAGCACTCCTACAAGAGTGACACACTAAGCCCTGCATATACCACTAAATAGGTTATTCAGCCAAAAGTATCAAATCCTTTCTCATTTTTCTAAGAATATAATATGGTTAGGTTCATCACACCAATAGCTGACACCTGGTATGGTTTCTGTATTACTTTATTTCCTATGATAAAATGTCATGAACAAAAACAATTAAGATTGGAAAGCATTTTATTTTACCAATGGTTCAAGAAGGANAGAATACATCATGTTGTGGAATATAGGGCACGAGTTGAAACAGAGAACTGGGTGATCACATTTGCACACATACAAAGAGAAGGGAATATAATAATGTCAGAATTTTAAAAAAAAATTGAAAAGAATTATATTGTAGTTTTCATTAAGTATTTTTTATTGTTATATTGAAAATTAAGGGATGAAATAGATACAAGTTATTTATTTTTGAGAAAATAGTAAATATTTGATGAGTGATAAGAACTATATTTATATCTGAATATAGGGTAAGGTAATTCAAATACAATTAGAAATTACATTGGTTTGGAAAAGTGACAGTAATTAGGTTCTCCTTTAGAGTCTATGATGTCTACAGCCACAGATACAGTGTATTACAGAATTTCACACCTGATCAAAGTACAGAGAATAGTGACAGTGAGATGTTTACCCCCAGTTGATACATCTACAACAAAACCCTACAATTAAGCTCTGGGAAAGTTACTGAAAATGAACCAAAACATTATTAACAGCACAGAACCAGGATAGCTGCTACAAGATATTCTTTTCTTGACATGACAGAAAAGCTGCATCCTAGTCCCTAAAATGACCTGTATACTGAGCACATAAGTTGACATCCTAACATATATGCATGTATACAGGGATATTTCACAAGATCCTACACCTAAAGGAATAGCTACTGACTATCAATGACCTCTGAGAGAAGGAGAATGAGCTCTTTGTAGGGAGGCGTTCCATGATAGACTAACCAATCCCAAGTCATCAGCCCTAAGCATACACACACACACACACACACACACACACACACACACACAACCTGCAACTGTGAGAATCATCCCTGATGTACAAATACCCTATACAAATTAACAATTCTGTGTTGCTGGTGCTCCCTAGAAAGATGTGGCTCACAGTGGAACAGCACAGGGGCCTTAGTTCTCTCAAATTTTAGTCCAGTGGCCATTCAAAAACCAAATCTGCATTCAAGTAATAAGGCCTACCCTTGGATATCAGAGGAAAATATCAGACCTGTAATCAGATGCTTAGGGAAGGGTTCTTAGAAGAGGAGTATGGGAAGGTGTTTAGAATATTATAGAGCAGTATACTAATAATCTTGGATTTCCTTGGTTTTCTTCATTTTAGGATCATAAGGTGCAGAATTACTTTTGATTCAGGCAATTACTTGCATAACACATGCTTCAACATTTAGGTAAATTACTCTACTAATGAAAAGGTATTTCATGCTAATTTTGAATACAGAATGCCCAAGGCTAAACTTTACCATGTCTTCACTAAAATCTTAGTAGATTAATCAAAGATATAAATTAAGACCTCATCAGACTTGGTAGTTGATCCACATAATCTCAGAGCGTAAGAATCTGGGGCTGGATTTGGCTGTGAATTCAACAGTAGATTGAGCTAATGAGATCCTGGTTAGTGTGAACTATAGAGTGAGATTATTTCTTTAAAACGTAAAAGTATAGAGCCAGACACGCAAGGCCCCAAAATTGTATTATAGTAAAAAAGGTTGAACAGGATATATTCTCATTATCACTACCTCTTATGATCTAAATCCTGTCATCTGACAGCTTTTCTGTTTCTGAGTGTATTTATTCCTCTATTTGCAAATATTTGTACCCATGACTATACATACATATATATTTAAACATGAGTGCTGACCATTATCCCAGAATCACATGAACAAATCTAACACCAAATGCATTGAACTACTATTTTATTTTCCTTCAATATTTCTCACTACCTGTAATAAATTTGACTCCATTAAGTTAGTCACATTCAGANAAAAACACNTGNAAACTAGTATCAGAAGTGCCCCTGCATGTGCCCATGAAAACAGCTCTACCAACCACACTGAGGATATCACATATTCCTTTCTCCTTTAGTTTGAATCTTCACTTCTTTACTCAATTCTCTGGTTCATCTACCTATGTCCATGAATTCCTGCATTGAGACCATTCATATGTTTTAAGTAAACTCTCACTGATTTGTCTTGGTATCTTCCTGAGATCACTTAATCAAGTCCTTCCAAAAACTTATACTCAAATCAATTTTATTTTTTGTTGCATAAACTCTTGTGGAATTTAAAAAAGGTTATCAAGCCTACCCTATTTCACTGTCATATAAAATAACCCCTTACTTCTGACCTGTTTCACTTGACTCTGTCTCAATCCCTGTCAATCAATAGTTGGTTTACTCTCTCTGTTCTTTACCTCTTGTAGTGTAACATGAATCTACTTACGAAGTATTTTGCTTTTGATAATTTGATTTTCTTCCTTATTGTATTCCTTACAGTGCATCTCATATTCACTGAGATGTGAATTATACTAAGACTTAAAGGTACTTTGTAATATGCTTATTGGGTTATTGGGAATCTTCACAGGTGTGTGTGTG
>LZPO01036567.1:0-16495 GCA_001675575.1 Neotoma lepida | reverse complement strand
GAAGGCCGGCTCCCTCTCCCATCTGCAGCCCTGTTTTCACATTGTGGATTGCCCAGTCTTCCCAAGGCTCTGTCCTGTCCTGTTAGAGCTCAAAGCCCCAGAGGCCCATGGTTTGCATGTTCTGTTCAAACCAACCACTAGTGGATAGAACACACCCTGGAATTTGACTTTCTCAGTATAACTTTCCATTCTCCTGGATAACTTTCCCATCTAACTCTGTGNGGTGTTTTTTTTTTCCATTCCAAGTAATCTTGGTGAGGCTGTCACTTAAATTGTTCCTTCCACAGTACATCTTCCTAAAACTGATCAGACTATTGATCAACAGACTTTAGAAACCAAGGAGGCCTGATATCTGGTGGGGCTACCAGGCAGTGAAGATGGATGTTGAGATTTTTGGTGCATGTTCATATTAACATACTCTGTCAGGATAGCTGGTCAATAAATAGTGTGAAGCAGAGCTGAAAATGAAACAAGTGGAAAGGAGAGGTCATCATAGAGTCCGAGTCCAGCTGGACCTGAAATGGAATTTAGTGATCTCAGAAACAGATGTGAACAATTTACCTTTTGGTGAAGATATTTTGAGATAGACCTTCATTAATATTTATGTATAAAATCACCATTGCTTCTCTTGAAAGTTCAGATTCTCTTTGAAGTTCAGATATGGGACCCAGTTAATCAATTGGATGGTGTGGTGGTTTGAATAGGTATGGCCCCCATAGACTCACGTGTCTGAATGCTTGGCCTATAGGGAGTAGCACTATTAGGAGGTGTGGCCTTGTTGGAAGAAGTGTGTCACTGTGAGGGTGGGCTTTGAAGACTTAGATGTTCAACCAAGACCTACTGTCCCTTTCACTTCTGCTGCCTGTAGATCAAGATGTAGGACTCTCAATTACTTCTCCAGCACCATGTCTGCCTGCATGCTGCCATGTTTCTTGCCATGGTAATAATGGACAAACTTTATAAGAGTTGACATGGTCATGGTGTCTCTTCACAGAAATAGAAACCCTAACTAAGATGGCATTTTCAGTGTCCCTGTAAACTCTGGGGTGAAGCTTGAAGAAGCAGTAAATTATGCCTTTGACTTTATAGGTTTTACAATGGCCAAATTCAACTGATGACCCTTTAACCAACTTGGTTGTTGTCAGATGAAATTTGATATATTTTTTTCAGACCCAAGGGAAGTCCTGCTTTGCCACTTCTGAACCCATGAGCTAGAGCGTGCCATTTAATTATTATGTCTGTAAAGTGGAGACTAGCANTAATGACTGTTTCAGGGCTGCACACTAGGCACTTGGAAACATCCCCCAAAAAGTAATAGGCTTACAGTAAACTATAGACTATGNGTTTATTTGCAATAATGCAAATAACACAGTAAATACTTATCATATGCTAGAAACTGTTCTAAGAGTTTTACCATCAACACTCGATGGGAATAGTCTTAATAACTTTAAAAGACTATTAATTCTCTTGTTTTAGAGAAGAGGAAGCTGAGCTTAGCAAAAACATCTTGCTTGTGGGAATGTAGCTGGGACATCAGAACTGTAAGGAAAGTCCAGGTGTGCCTGACTCCAGGAATAGTCAGCTATTCCTACACAGTTTCTCTGTGGATGTTAGTTGTTGTCATTGCAATCATTCCTGTTAGTGTTCCTGTTGATGGGATTTTGAGACTGAGATCTCCTACAGCATTGCAGAAAATACAACNATTCTGAAGCAGGACTGGGGATTTTCATTTCTCACTCTGCTTTATGAAATAATATGAGCAAGAAATACCTCTCCTGTGGTTTATATTAAACAAGGCAAAACAAGAGGCTCTGCAGTAAATGTCTCCATAAGATTAAATACTGTGGTTAAAACCACCTTCCCTGGATTCAGCAGCTTTAGATTACGAGTCACCAGAGAAAGATTCTACAGAAACGTCTCCATCCAATGTCAGCTCTCTCTTTTTCCCCCAAAGAAAGATGAATTGCTGTAATAAGAGAACTAAAGAATTCCCCCTCCCCAAGTGTCAAGATTTTACATTTACCATCAGACAGAGGTGTAGAGAGAAGAATGGGGTCCAGTGCTTCCCTTTGCTCCATATAAGTCAAAGTAGAATGAGTATATAAACAGGAAGTAATAAAAACTGCTCTTTAAAAAGCTTAATCATAGATCTATAAAAATGAGGCATTTTGTAGTGAAGTCCCTGACCAACGGAGAAGACATCAATACTGAGCTGTATTACAAAAAAATAGTGGATTTTGCTGTTTCATTCCTTCCCTCCCTCCCTTTCTTTTCCTCCTCTCCCCCTCCCACCTTCCCTCTCTCTTTCTCTTTCCTCCAGGAGACTAATGGTGACTTCAGCTGACCAGACAAAGGAGTACCAGGCTGCTTCTAGAAGAGAACAGAGAATAGTTAACCCTTTGCCTCCTCTCTGAAAGGAGGCTGTAGCATACAGACTAGATGGACACACTTTGGATATACAGTACTGAAGTGCCATAAAATGAGTAAATTCAGTAAAAGAAATATGTCCTTTCCCAACTCTGGAGACCAGCAGTTTGGCAGGGCTGGTTCCATCAGAGTGTAAAGTACCTTTTTGCTAGCCACTGGCAGTTTTCCAGCCACTTAGGAATTTATTTCTTAACTTGTAGATAAACTTGATGTTCGTGATACATTGTTTTCTTGTGTATGTATGAGTCCACATTTCTCCTTTTTACACGGACACAAATGATAGTGGCTTAGGCTCTCATCTCTATGTAANGTTGTCTTTTCCTCTGCTGTGAGATATCTTTCTGTATGCTGTGAATATGTGTGACTCCCATTGGATAATAAATAAAGCTGTTTTGGCTTATGGCAAGAAAGCTTACAGCCAGGTGGGAAATCCAAGCAGAGATACAGAGAGAAGAAGGGAGGAGTCAGGCGAGACATCAGCCNGCTGCCCAAGAAGCAACAAGATGCCAGCAGACTGGAAACACCACGGCCACGTGACAACATGTAGATTAATANGAATGGGTTAATTTAAGATGAAAGAGCTAGCTAGCAAGGAGCTGAAGCCATAGGCCACACAGTTTGTAATTAATATAAGCCTCTGTGTAATTATTTTATAAGCAGCTGCGGGACCACGGGTGGGAGAGATTTTTCTGGACTGCTGGGCAAGGCAGGACTGGAGAAATTTCTGTCTACATTCCTCTGCTATTATCCTATATCTATATAAAGTCACAGTGGGGGATACTGAAGGTTAGGTTAGTACTTCTATTGATAAATTCAGGGACACTGGAGAAAGGCTCTATGATGACAGTTAGGGAATTTACCAATCTGATCACTGGGGTAAGCCAGTTAGCNTTTTAATGCAAGTACTCTTTCCATGGTGATCACTGCTTTGGTAATTCACCCCTGCTCAGCCACTTTTTACTTTAAAAAAATTATTTTTATTAAACTCGTTCTTTGACAGTTTCATCCATGCACATGATTAAATTGTAATTACTCTCCCTTTCTACTGTTTCTTATCTCCCTTCCATCTCAGACTCCCCAAGCTATCCATTGTGCAGACTCACAAATTTCTGTTTATTCTTTTAACCCTTTAGCTATGTCCAGCTGTTTAGTCCATCTCTCTTCAAACTATTTTAAAATAGAAATTACTAGTATTATTAGAAACAGGTTCTCACTGTCTAGCCCTGACTGGCCTAGAACTCAGTGTGTGGANCAGGCTTGAACTCATAGAGATTTGCCTGCCTCTGCCTCCCAGGTGTGATTGCTGGCATCAAAGGCATACACCAAGGGAGGAGGTTCTCCTCTGTCCTCAGGATCATGGCTGCTGGTCTTCGAGGGTGGAGAGAGCAGAAGTGGGAAACAGAATTCAGACAGCTGTGGATATGATGGAGACAGCCCTCCAGGAGATGACTTTGGTGAATCAGCTCAACTTTATTCCAGAGTATAGGAAAAATATAGGATTGGGAAGCCTGGTGGCAAACACTAATTTGCATTAAGTAGCACACTCTATTCATAAGGCTGCGTTATGGCAGTGGGGTCCTATAGCAAAGCTCCTAGTACAAGTCTTAGTTATCATATGTACAGCATGGGGAAAATTCTTCTAGCAGGACACTGTTGTGTCTAGTGTGATAGAGATAAATCAGGCACTCAGGTTTAGACATAGCTTTCAGATAAAGTCAATTCTCCTTGGGTCTAGATACATTCTCCAGATAAGGGCAGGTAGAGAGCAGGGAATCTTGCTGGGAAGGGAGTCCCTCATGTTGTTGAGCATTGGAAAGAGCTGCTAAGCCATGACAGACTGCAATATATGACCATTAAGGCCTCCCAACACACTACTATACCTAGTTATATAAATTATATTTTAAATTTGGTTGCAAGATATGTGTCCATGTGGCTTTTTTATATTGCCTTTGTGTTGGTTAGCCCTCCCCTCCCCTCCTCATTTCCTCTATGCCCTTCTGCATAATCCTTTCTAGCCTTAGTATTCAGTTGTTTTTATTAATGATGAATTCTATGTCTTATTTATATCACTCATTTTATGCAGAGTACTGGCACATAGCATATGATCACAAATGTATATTAAATTCATGAAAAAATGATCATGATGGATTATTTGTAATATAACATGATGTTGACAAGTAAACTTATGTAAAAAAGAATCAAAGTCTCTAAGTAGAGACTTTATTCAAGGTTTATTTATTCAAAG
The DNA here is from genome assembly GCA_001675575.1 of Neotoma lepida. Taxonomy (NCBI): domain Eukaryota; kingdom Metazoa; phylum Chordata; class Mammalia; order Rodentia; family Cricetidae; genus Neotoma; species Neotoma lepida. The sequence continues at coordinate 11,823 of LZPO01036567.1, read as the reverse complement.
TTTCCTTTGTGTGAGTTACTGGACAAGGCATTTTTTTATGTAGTACTTTATTAAATCTTAGTAATACAGAAATGTATTATATTCCCTGTTACTGTGACAGGACAAGACTATGCAGAAGTTCCTCCATCCTGTATTCTTGATGAGGCCATTTTAGGTTTGACTNCAATTTGATCTCTTAGATGGAGAATCCCATGGAAGATTACCTAACTCTGTTCTAGGAAAGTGAGGTCAAGATGCCCCAGCTAACTTAGCTTGGTTTCTGTTAAACTGTCTGCTTGGGCAGAACCTCCCCGCAACTTCAACTAACTGCTTCTCCTAGCTTCTATTAAACTGCTTGCTTGTACAAAATCTCCCCTTGCAGCTGCCTAGTGAGACACTGGAATGCAATTTTTGTCTTAAAAAACCCCTTACTAGAAATTCTTGGGGCTATACTTGGGTCCAGGATAACTGAATGGTCCCAGCCAACAGGAATAAAGACTTTCAATTGACTATAGACTGTGTCTAAGTGGTCTTCTCTGGTAGGCTCCCAATAACACTATGATGACAAAGAAGCTGTTCTTAGAATGGATTAACCAAGATGCCTCATTATGGTACTAAACAGACCATGACAGCCAACTCCAGCTGAATGGAAGCTCTCATAGAATGTACATCAGGGACTTAGAGGAAAATTGCCCTTTCCTGATTCAGATCAGTTCTTCTCTGTGANTCTGATATTCATTGATGTTTTTTTCCATCTCTCAGACAATAGGAAAGAAAACCAGCAAACTTAGTTCATGAGTTTACATCACTTCTATTAAAGAGATTCCAAACCTAAAAGTTCTTAGTTTGCCCTGCTAGAGCAAAAATTAGTGTGGCCAGCACAGGTCTGAGAAGGTCTAAATGGACCAACTTTTGTATTTGCAGAAGATACCCAGTGCAGAATCATAAATAAAACTGTTGCTCAGAGCCCTTAGCCAGGGGTTCTAAGGTTTAGAAACCTGAGTTAGATTATTCTAGCATAAGGTTGGATAACTTGCCCAAGGTGTTGCCAGCAGTAAGTGGTAAGCCATGACTCAGGGCCATGTTTGTTGAGGTAGATAGCTTACACTTCCTCCTTGGAGAATTGTGTTTATAAACTATAGAGTGTAATATAAGAGTCAGGAGAACGGTAACCAAGCAATCCCAAGATTATCAGCACAGCAGAAANCTTCCTCTGCTCTGGGTTGTCAGGTAAGATAATTGCTTTTAAGCTTTAAAATATTTAAACAGAACTAGTTCTTTAGACTAAAAATACCCCCCACCACTTCATATGCTGAAACATACCCCTAAGGTGATAGTCTAAAAACGAAGGCTCTGGAGAAGGGCCTGGTGGTGCTGGAGGCCTCAGAGTGGCTGGTTAGAACAAGTAAGAGCTCTGACTCTGAGGCTGGAAACTTTGCATTCAAATGTGGTTCTGCCACATCCTTGGACATTTGTGGTTAATATTGTAACCTACCAGTAGTGGGTAATAGCAGTTACTGCATCATTCTTTTTTAGAACAACATTTGTTACTATAAAATATTTACCAAGCAAAGACACTCTACTGAATGTTTTGTATACTCACCAACACATTAATCATCATTAGAGTAGGGAGTATTGTCCCCACTGCAGGAAATAGTGACAGGGAGAATTAAGCACTGTGTACAAGATGGCAGCTAGATTGTCTCCTCTTTGTGTGATCATCTCCTTGACATCCATGGGAAAAGCAAGTGAACATATACCACATGGACAGAGTATACCATAGGTCTGGGTGTACTTTTTTTCCTCTGTGATAGTTCCTGCTGCTGTCACTTCCAGCTTCTCACTACTGGAAGTCTCAGTGTCATACTTCATTCATGAACATTTGAAGAAGAGCAAAGAATCTGGATCTATTTCCTGACGCTACTTCAGGGTCTGAAGGCAGAACTTGTATGTATATTCAGGACTTTTCAANACTTGACATCCCTACTGCCCATCAATAAGCATAACCTTCTGTGGGAGAAACAGAAAGTGGTACAGAGAAGGAATGTTTCTTGATAACACTTTTAAGTGACCACAATTGTTTTTATGATGAAACGCACTGGTAAAGAAATATCTATTAAACATATAGTGAATATAATATTTAGTCATTATAGTGAGTCATTGAGGATACAGTGATGAATTAAACTGCAGTTCCTCTTTTGGGACACGAGAAATAAAATATGACTACAAATAAATACTGTATGGAATAAAAGGTAAGAAGTAGTTACAAAAAATAAGTGATAAAAGTTGGAAGACATGAAAATTGCTTCAAAATAATGATACAAGGGGAGATTTTATTGAAGAGTTAATGCATGTTATATATATATATATTGAAGAGTTAATAATATTGAAGAGTTAATATATTAAAAAGTAATAACTGACAGATAAAAAGGGGAGAGAAAATATACAATGCAGAGGGAATAACAAAGCCAAAAATTGTGATATGATTAAGGAACACTGTACTTTCATCTGGAGAATGGTGGAAGACAGAATTTGAGAGGATATTGACAACATTGAGTATCAGATTAGAATGCATTGATTTGTTTTAATTAGGGCAGAGAGTTATATGATATTTTGTTTATGTTCTGACAAATAAAGCTTGCCTGGAGATCAGAGAATCAGAGCAGCCAGCCACCAGAGACTTCTTACCTCTATGAAATCTCAGACGGAATGGGGCCTGAGATCCTGTTTCTACTCACTTTATATTCCTGTCTCCACCTCCGGATGCTGGGATTAAAAGTGTGAGCATCCCATGTGCTGAGATTAAAGACATGAGTCTGCCATGTGCTGGGATAAAAAACATGATCCTCCCTAGTGCTAGGATTGAAGGCATGAACCCCCAGTTGCTGGGATTAAATGTGTGCACTACCACTACCCAGCTCTGTTTCTCTTTTAGACTGGTCCAATTTCATGTAGCCCAGGGTGGCCTTGAACTCCTGATCTTCCTGCTTCCTCCTCCCAGGTGCTGGGATTAAAGGCATGTGCCACCACTGCCTGGTCTGTGTGTTTAACTAGTGGTTAGCTCTGCCCACTCCAGGCAAGCTTTGTCAGAACGCAAAGAAAATATCATACAACAGCAGAGAAATGTGCATATTTCATATGTGAATGAAATCATCTCTCTATAGTATTAGCCAGAAAAAAACAAATGACATATGCTAACACATATTACCTACATCTCAATGCTTATAGAAATAGAAGTCAGGCCTGCAAGATGGCTCAGCACATAAAGGAACTTGCTGCTCCACTGGTTAACCTTAGTTCAATCCCTAAGGTCCATATGGAGAAGGAGGAAGTGACTTCCAAAGTTGTCCTCTGAATTGAACACACACACACGCACACATGCACAATATAATAGAAAAAGAAGTAAGTGAAAGTCAAATTTTCATTCACACAATATGTAGACATTTCTCTAGGACAGTTTTCCTCGTGTGTTGGTTCAAATATCTAGTCCAAGTTTCTCATTTCCTTGATGTCTGTGGAAAGAGAAAAACATGTTGGAGAGCTANCCAACTTAAAGAAAATGGCTTGTTTTATAAGAAACACGTGCAGTTTCTGCTTGTAGCCCAGTGGTTAGAATGAGTGAGTCAGACTTCCCGAACAGCAAAAGAGAGGGGTTGGAAAGTAGGTTTCCATGTGATTGGAAAGAGTGAAGTGTGTAATGATGAGCCCACTGGTCTATCACACTCCACTTGCATAAAATTTGCTATGGTTCAGAACGTGTTTGTATTTGCAAACAGAATGGAGACATGGCAAGATTTTTAATAGGATGTTAATAGGCATTTTCCCATCTGTTGCATTTACCACTTTGTTTATCTACCCACAGCATATATTGAAAGAAAGATGCCTACTTCCTTCTGTAATCTGCCTGTTATTATCTCTAGAGGGGTGTAAATTGGTGTGCATTGCATGCGATGTGAGTGAGCTTTGCTGACACACAGCTGACACCTCCTTTGGATTCAGCTGTATGCTTCCTGCCTTAACCATGATCATCCAGCTTCCTAGTTACAACATGATGAGAGAGAATACAGTGCTTACAGAATCAAGTACATGCGTACAATGTGAACACGCATTCATATGCACAAAGCATCTGATGTGGGATATTTTGCTATATTAACTCAAAATACTTTCATTTTCTATGTGATAAAATGTAGAGTTTACATGCTTTAATCAAAAGTTCCTGGGCTCTGCAGTCAGAAAAGATGAGCTAGGAATCTAATTCTATGAACTAATTGTTTTGTNATCTTGAGTCTCAGGTTCTCTGTTTTTAAGATGCCATTGATAACAATGGCATTGTTCTACAACATCTTAACTAAAATTGAAATTCTGGTGTATGCCAAGTATTTTTGCATAATTTGACTTTCTTGCCCACATGCTTCCCTTTTTCTCTCTCCCTTTCTCTCTCCCTCACTTCTCTCCCATCCCCTCCCTGTTACTGATTGTAGGAGCTTGGGCCTAGTTTCAAAGTACTTGGCCACTTATTCAAAGGATTGACACAAAGACTTAGACATATTTGCAAAAGTAGCAAGAGAAGTTTATGCAAAAGGAAGTAGTAGTACAGATGAGAAGTACACTGCCAACATTGACAGTGGGCCACATGACCGTAATTATTATTTGAACCTTCTTTTTATGGGGTTCAAGAGGAATTTGGTTGGTAGATTAGGTCAGATTATCATTTTCTATAGTGCATGTCCTTCCCATAATGCATTTGATTATAATAATATACATGCTTAATTATTCATAGGTATAGGAAGGCATATGGGAGGGATCTCCTTAAAAGTTTACAGGATGACTCAGTTTTACCTTATTGTTAATTTACCCCAAATCAGTTCATTCTGATTGTTTTTGGATACATTGGGAATATATTTGGAGTAGAAAATTTCTAAGTTTGATTTTTGTTAGGTGAGAAAAAGCCTATTATGTTGTTCAGAGAGGAGAGTACTCACAGCCCAGTGTAGGTAGGGTATAAGGTTATTTATTAGATGAGCTGTTTGGAGAGAGGTATGTGTGCAGATAACAGGCAGGTAAAGGAGTTTGACCATCAGGTGCATGATTAGAAGATAGGGTGTGCATAAACGAGTTGAAATAGAGTCCCATGTTACTAAACTATCCCCACGCCCTATGCTTGGTTGCTCCCTCCTCTTTTTATTCTTTATTATTATTNTTTTTTCATTTTACATATCAACCCCTATTCCCCCTCCCTTCCCTTCTCCTGCTCTTCCCCACCTCCCTCCCATCCCACCCCCATCTTCTTCTCATAGGGGGTAAGGCCTCCCTTGGGTAGTCAACACAGACTGGCATACCAAGTTGGGGCAGGACCAAGCCCCTTCCCCTGCATCACAGCTGAGTACAGCATCACACCATATGGAATGGGTTCTAAAAAGCCAGTTTGTGTACCTGGGATAAGTTCTGGTCCCATTGCCAGGGACTCACAAGCACATCAAGCCACGCAACTGTCACCCCTATTCAGAGGGCCTAGTGCGGTCCCTTGCAGGCTCCCCAGCTGTCCACCCAGAGTCCATGAGCTCCCACTAGCTTTGGGTCAGCTATCTCTGTGGTTTTTCCCAACATGATTCTGACTCCTCTTGCTCCTATAATCCCTGCTCCCTCTCTTCAACTGAACTCCAGGAGCTTGGCCAAGTGCTTGGCTGTGGGTTTCTGCATCTGCTTACATCAGTCACTGGATATAGGTTCTATAATGACCATTAGGGTAGACGCAATCTGAGTACAGGGGAAGGCTAATTCAAGCATCNTATCCACCATTGCTATGAGTCTTAGCTGGGGTTCATCCTTGTGAGTTCCTGGGGATTTCCCTAGCTCCAGATTTCTCCTTAACCTCTTAATGGTTCACTCTGTCAAGATATCTCTTTCATTGCTCTCCCTCTCCAGCCCTCCCCTAATTCCGCCCTCTGGAACCTTCATGTTTCCATCTCCCATCCCTTCCTCTCTACTCCCCCATCCCAGTTTACCCAGGAGACCTTAAACCTTTCCCCTTTCTGGGACAATCCATGTGTGTCCTTCTTAGGATTATCCTCTTTACCCAGCTTCTCTGGGGTTGTGGATTGTAGCCTGGTTATCCTTTGCTTTGTGTCTAATATTCACTTATGAGTGAGTACATACTGTGTTTGTCTTTCTGGGTCTGTGTTACCTCACTCAGGATGATTTTTTCTAGTTCCATCTATTTGCCTACAAATTTCATGATGGCATTGTTTTTACTGCTGTGTAATACTCCATTGTGTAAATGTGTCACATTTTCTTAATCCATTCTTCGGTTGAAGGGCATCTAGGTTGGTTTTAGGTTCTGGCTATTATGAATAATGCTGCTCTGAGCATGATTGAGCCTATGTTCTTGTGGTGTGGTTTTGGGTACCTTTTGGGTATATGCCCAAGAGTGGTATTTCTGGGTCTTGAGGTAGGTTGATTCCCAGTTGTCTGAGGTATCACCATACTGATTTCCAGAGTGGTTGTACCAGCTTGCATTTCCACCAGCAGAGGAGAAGTGTTCCCCTTTCTCCACATCCTTTCCAACATAAGTTGTCATCGGTGTTTTTGTTCTTAACCATTCTGACAGGCATAAGATGGTATCTCAGAATTGTTTTGATTTGCATTTCCCTGATGGCTAAGGATGCTGAACACTTCCTTACATGTCTTTCGGCCATTTAAGATTCTTCTGTTGAGAAATCTGTTTAGATCTGCATCCCGTTTTTTTAATTGGATTATTTGGTATTTTAATGTTTTGTTTCTTGAGTTCTTTATATATTTTGGAGATCAGCCCTCTGTCAGATGTAGGATTGGTAAAGATCTTTTTCTATTCTGTAGGCTGCCATTTTGTCTTATTGTCATTGTCTTTTGCCTTACAGAAGCTTCTCAGTTTCTGGAGGTCCCATGGATTAATTGTTGCTCTCAGTGTCTGTGCTACTGGAATATATTTAGGAAGCCTCTCTTTTTTACCTATCTTCCTGTCTATCTATATATGACATCTATTTGTCAGTTGTCAACATGTGTATAGGAAATATAGTTGGTTCAGTTCAGAAGATGTGGAAGGGGAGATTCCAGTATGAGTGTAACCTGGGATTTACATATATCTGCTGATCTAAACAGTCATGCAATGCTTGGGGAGTGGGTTCAGGAGAGAATTTTTCCCCCTCCAGGGATGAAGAAGAGTTGCTGAAAGAAAAGAACATAGTAGTTTTATGTGAGTAGAACTAAGGCTGAAGTAGGATAAAAATTAGTGTTTATCTAAAATCTAGGTCTTAGGCACCCCAGTTTACACATTGCTAGGGTATGATTACAGAAAATATGTAGGAGACTGTGAAATACAATATTACATGCAATACTTGTTTAACCAGTAGGTGATTAAGTGTCATGCAACAANGAAATGATGGCATGTGTTTCTACATTGGCACGAGGCCCAGTGTGCCCTCCACACTATGAGGATCAGAAGGAAGGCAACTATGTGGTCATCTCCCAAGGATTTTATATTTTGAGCACTCTGGACAACAGCATCATTCGCAGGTAACGAATATTCTCCTTTGGATTCTCCTCATCTGAGACTGGCAAGACAGTAGTGTTCTCATGTGGTTTCCTTGATATCCCCAGGAGAGGAAAAAATATCCACAGAAGTACATCAGTGATGTGTTGGTGAGAATGGGAGGAATACCCAGTGGGATACATTGGGATTTGTTAGAGGAAATGTCTCTACTATCAGATGCATCAGTTCTAATAGAGGTCCCAGTATGAAGGCCCTCAGGAAATGTGGGTAGAGAAGTAAATAAAAGTGCATATGTGTCTCTGTTGTCTGAAAAAGGCCTTTTATTTCAGTTGAGACACTACTGGCATTTGTCATTGAGATGGACTGTCCAGAGCACTGCAGGCCATTTAGAATCCCTAGCTCTCAGGGACTAGCTTCCAGAAGTGTGAACCATTTGTTGTAGTACCTCAATTACTGATCAAAAGGCTCTCAGCATTGCTGTGTTGGATGAGGGCCATTGCTTCTATGGAGACCCATGCAGCTTCTGCAGAACAGACTTTTTCTATTTGTGTGCTCAGCACATGTGACTGAGTTTCTTTTTCTTTGGTGCTTAGTGCCCTTGGCACCTTCCAGGCAGGAGCCCCACTTAACAACCCATCCTTCTCGATAGCACAGTGAGTCTCTGCCAAGGTAATTTCTGTATTCTCTGGAGAGATGGGACGTTGGTCTGCAATACTACTGATGTCTTAGTCCCTGTTAAACAAATATTAAAGATCAAAATTCTGATAAAAAATAGATCTGACATCCTTCTGATTTCCCTAAAACTAAGATCTTGCNGGTGAGGCATGGTCAAGTCTTTAGAGCAGACTTTAGATGTATGTTTAGCCAAAAGATTCTTGGCTCAAAGATGCAAGTATCTGCAGAATATAATACAGAAAGAGGATGTTTCCCTTAAGATGGTGTCATTGTCCCGTCATCCAGACAGGGACTGGTATTTGTCAGATGTACATGCTACTTTTTGTGTTGCTGTGACAAAATGCTTGACAGAAGCAACTAAATGAAGGAAGTAAGGTTTTATTTTGGCTCTCAGTTTGAAGATACTGTCCATATGGCAGACATGATGGCATAGCCACAGACATGGGAAGGAGATGGTCACGTTTCATCAGCAATCAGAAAAGAGAGCTATGAATGCTGGTCTCTGTTATTTTTGTTTATTATTCAGTTCAGATCTCTAGCTCACAGTTAAGGTTGGCCACCTCACCTCAAATAACCTAAACTAGAAACCAACCCCCTCATAGACATGCCCATAGGTTTATCTCAATTGTGATTGTATAATATGTCACATGGATAGTCAAAATTAGTCATCATACCATATTTTCCAATTAGTATTAACTGCTCTCCCTGCTGAGGAACTATGACTACACAGGGAGTAGAAAAAGATAGATGAGGAAAGCTTTCTCTCCATGACCTGAGCAACAAGTGTGGGCTAAAGACAAAAAGGGTTACCCACCCTTTATTGCTTTGTGTATTGCTTCATTACACCATCATGGTTGGTTATTTTCTATTTTATCATAAAGTCATGTGATCTTAGAAAAGTTGGTATCTTCCTTGTGCCATCCTGATTGTTTGTGATGGAGCCTGAATTTGAACTTGACTTGGCTTCTCTCTCAAGTCTGTTGTGTATATGTGCTGCATATGGGTATGCTTGTATATTTATTCATGTATACAGCTAACTGTGAATATGTGATATATTACATATAAACATAAATATTCTTATCCATGAATGAATATAGACACATAGGTGGAGCTTTTAGTTTTCAATTTCCTTCAGGTTTTGCATCTTTGCACTGGTGATTCAGACAATTTCATCTCACAAGCTCTTCAATAAGACATCAGTTCCTTAATTCTAAATGAACACTTCATATATCTTGTGATATTTGTGTATATTATGTTAACAGGGATGCCATAACAATGTTCCACAAACTATGTGGCTTAAACAAAGATTTTTTGTTACAGTTCTGGAAAGTAGAAGTCCAAGTTCAAGGCATGAGTAGATTTGATTTCTGTTTGGGTCTTCCTGGCCTGCAGATAGCCTTCTTCTCATTGTGTGCTCATGCACCTGCTGTGTCTTATTTCAGACATTCCCTTCTTAAAGAATACCAGTCACGATGGATCACCATCTGCCTGGTGGCCTCACATCATCTTTACTCTTTAAATCTCCTCATCTGCATAGCCAGATTTTGAGTTCTTTGGGCTATGCCTTTAATATGTAAATATTTTGAGAATATACTTTTGCTCCTGCTATGTTATGATGTTAAAATATCAGATGATGAGTGGATGAAAAAGAGTTATCAGACCAAAGAGTACTATTACAGTTTCAGTATGCCTCCTTTACAGATCGGTAAACTGAGGCAAGAGGATCTAGAATGTGGAGCCAATCTGNGCTACAACAAAATGAGGCTGTCTCAAAAACAAAAACAAAATAAAAAAGTAACAACAAAAACAAAAACAAAATATCTTTTACCCAAAGTGAAAGCCAGGGAAACTGCATGGTTACTCAAAGACAGAATGCCCACTTGATGTTATAGATGATCATTCATATGGCCACCTAATATATTCAAGTGAGACTATGTCTTATATATGTGTGTGTCCACATGTATTCCCATGTACATGTCTATGTTTTTTTGTGTGGGGGGGAGGGAGGTTTTTGGGTGAAGCTGGCAGAGTGAACCTGGCAGGAAAGGGAGCTTCCTCTCAACATTGCTTATTTGCATCTTACAATTAAAACTAAAATCACTGTCCCTTTCTCTGCTTCAATCACCAGCAACAAGATTGCCAATTCTAATCTAGACCACTTGGTGGCAGTAAAGCAGAAATGTCTGCAAAGCAGAAATCCCTTCAGAATCATAATACATTTTATAGACCAAGACAACTGCAGTTGTAAAACATTATCATGTATCAATTGGCATATTTTCTGATCAAATCTTTATAAGGCTCAAATAGGCTCATAAATACTGAGCTCTCTGGTTTGTCTTGCTCATGCTTCATGCTTCCGTTTAAGATATTTTGGAGGGATGGAAATCTAGCAAATGGTTGAAATATCAAAGCAATATGCCACTGCCAATTTGTTTTCCTGCAGTCGAGGGAAAATATATGTGCCTCGATTAGAAACACGACCCAAACAAGAAGAATCTGCTGCATTAGAAGCTGAGCTCATTCCACATGCAGAGCACAGCCCAGGCTGGGGTAAACCAAGAGCTAAATCGTTTTGCTGCTTGATTTTGTAAGTAAGCTCCAATTTCTATTTCCACAGGGTATCATTATGCAGGGGATTTTCTTTCATAAATAGTTATTGCCTGATGATAAAATCAGCCTTGATGATAAACACTTAAAAGCACATGGCAGAAAGTATCAGCAAAGCAAGTTCTTGTCAAAACCTTAATCACGTATTCTTGGTTGAAAATAAGACTGGGAAAATGTGGTATGTGTACACAATGGAGTTTTATTCAGCCATAAAGAAGAATGANATCACCTTATTCCCACAGAAATGGGACTAAACTGGTGGTCCTCGTGTTAAATGAAATAAGCCCGACTCAGAAAGGCAGACATCACAGTTTTTCATATATGTAGAATCTTCATTTCAAAAACTGACATGAAAAGTAAGGGGACTAGGAGGAGGGGAGAGATAATGAGGGGCATCTGAACAAAGAATATGATGCATGACCGTGAAAATGGCATGACAAAACCCATGTTTTTATGCCAATTAGAAAGAAAGAAAGAAAGAAAGAAAGAAAGAAAGAAAGAAAGAAAGAAAGAAAGAAAGAAAGAAAGAAAGATGGATGGATAGAAGGGAGGAAGGAAGGAAGGAAGGAAGGAAGGAAGGAAGGAAGGAAGGAAGGAAGGAAGGAAGGAAGGAGGGAAGGAAGGAAGGAGGGAAGGAAGGAAGGAAAGAAGGACTGAGTTGATTGATAACTGCCCCAACACACCACTGGTGAAACTGCAGTCTGGATGTTCAGTGACTTGCCAAGGAACACCACTGTTGAATGGGTTGCCAGATGGTGAAGTCAGACTTCCCATAAAACAGTCTTAGGTTGTGGAATCCATTCATTTAGACTCATTCAACAATGTTTGTCTCTGAAGCTTGTGAGCGGCTGAAACTTTGCTGCTTTGATTTTGTGCCTGTGTGCAGTAATCATCTTAGAAAAGGAGGGTACTAATGGGAAAGCTCTACTGCCAACATGTGGGCTGCTTAGTTATATTAGTACCTTCAATACATGGGGGCTGCTTAGTTATATTAGTACCTTCAATACATGGGGGCTGCTTGGTTATATTAGTAC
>LZPO01036564.1:6039-16558 GCA_001675575.1 Neotoma lepida | reverse complement strand
AATGTGGCTTAGTTTTGTTTCACTTGGCTTAATATAAAATGGAAACCAGAGCTATTTTGAGAAATTCAGATGATTTTTGGTCTTTTCAAAAGGAANATAGAAAAGTGAAGGGCAGGGAGGAAGATAAACAAACAAACCTAAGCCTTTAGTGACTCCTTCAGCCGCGCCCACTCTTTCTCACTTCTTTCTACCCAGTGAAATAATGGTTTGGCTTCTGAGATACAAACTGACAACAAGATACATAGTGCTACTGGAGCTTTCATGGGACCATGTTTCCCAAGCCCAACAGAGATATTACCTGTTCATCTTTTGGAACTTGATAGTATTTAGTTTGTGCTTCAACCACCTTATTATGATTGAAATATAAAGAAAGAAAAATACAATTCTTTTCTCTATGAGATAGGAATGATGTTTTTTTTTCAGAATCAGATTGAAGACTAGATATAAAAATCACATTTGATAATAGGATAGTAGATAATGGATTAATTTCTCTCATAACCATGTTTGTTGAATGGCCTTAAGACTTTACATGACATATTTTTCATCCCTCACACCAAGGACAGGAAATATACTATTTATAGAATTTAGAAGCATCCCGAGAGTTTTCCACAAGAGTTACTATACTTTGAAGTCTGTTTATAGGTATCTACCCTCCTGTTTTCCCAAAACTGAGGTAGCAGGCAGATTCCAAGACATCCTAGACATTTAAACAATTGTGTCCTGCACATGTGTCAGTTGATCTGAGAAAACAGCCAGTATAATAGAGTATTCTGAAAGAAATATAACTTTGTTTCCTAAAATCATCTGCAGAGTGTGCAACTGATTCATAGTACTTCCAAAGTTAACACATTTTAAGAAAAAATAACATAATTTTCTAATGAGAAACAACTATTAGGAAATAATTTATCTGCTGAAAATTCTTCAGCTGTTCCCTTAAGTATGATAGACATGGCTCCTCATGTAGTGATCTTTTCTTGTTTCTATGGAACATAATTCCAGCTAACCATAAATCATTAATTTTAGGAATCAACTATGTGGCTCTGGGAGATTTCCTTGAATTCTCAAAGAATCTGTTTCCTTCTCTGTAAAAAGGGCATAATAACACACTTTGATGCTTTTGACCAGTTAGAAGTATGTGAAATGACCTTAAATAAATTAATTGTAGAGAATATTTTTCAGCTAAGGACTTGTGGTGGAACAGTCAGTGTGGTAGTGGCCCTGTGTCCTGGGCACCCTCTCCGTTATATATGACAACTGTGATGCTTGGATACACTGGGTAGTCTGACTTTAGTCCTCTAAAACCTCCTTCAGTAGCACAATTGCTTTTTCAGTATATCCATCCAAGAAAGAGAAAATATTTTTAGAATTTAGTTTTCTATTGAAGAGGAATGTGCTTTCTATTATACATGTTAAAGTTGCCTGTGAGAGTCAGGCCTCTGAGGCTCTTGGCACTGTAGTCTGCTCAGTACAAAGATCCTCCTCATGCGCTTGGCTATGTGGCAGTAACGAGGTCTTTGAACATTTTCTGTTCACTTCCACCATGGCTGTTCTATGATGGTGACTCCAAAGGAACCAAATGGTAGGTGTTTTTTGTTGTTGTTTGTTTGTTTTTGTTTTTTTTTGTTTTTTTAGTATAATAATCTCAATTCTTCTAATGAAGTGAAATTTCCCATGTGATTGAATGACCAAACACAAGGTGGGCATTGCTAGAAATCCTGCATCATTCCATATTTGCTGCAGTGCACTTGGATGCATGAGGATGTAGTTTGCATCCACTGAGGAGGAAGGACATAAATGCAGCAGAGACACATGGATAGCACATGCAGCTGATTACTTCTGACTAACATGCACTGAAGTACAGCGTCAGTATAAACCTTCTTTGTTTTTTCTTAGGGCTGCCCACCACACATCACTGGATCAAAGCTCTCCACCTCTTAGTGGAACATCTCCATCCTACAAGTACACATTGCCAGGAGCCCAAGATGCCAAGGATGATTTCCCCTTGAGAAAAACTGGTAAGTTGGCATAGCAAGGAAAACACTGACTTTTTCATGGCATGCTTTGCTTTTGTGTTGCTCACTTCTAGATAAAAATTAAAGAATTTGAAGTACAGGTAGTGCACCCTGCACTCACAGCTTATTGAAACAGACGTGTCCACAAGCACATGCATACACGAGCTCCTGTACATATACAGAGGCACAGAGATAAGTGACTCCATTTTCCTTATTCCTGCATGAGTCCATTCACTATATAATTAAGGTATTTTTTTAAGATTGAAAAGTTTATCTGATTTCGATTAGCAATAAATGTTAGAATAAAGGAAAATAGAGATGTCATTTCTCAGAAAAATGTAACTTTTTCATTTTAAAGAACCTATCCTATACTCAAGAGAAATATTTCCTGTTGTCTCCTTTCTTTAACCATTTACTTAAACATGTCTAATAAAGATATTCTGTCCAATAATATTTTTTAATTTTAAAATTTCAAATATCGATGTAGTGAACATCATGCTTCCTTCTGAGTAAATTAGTTCCCTAGTGTTCTCCAGACTACTGACCTCACTGAAAATATGTCCCGATTAATCTCACATGTGAGGATACATAGCTACACTCATAGGAACTTACAGTAAAACTTGTTTGGGGGAGTGTCATGGTGAAGTTTTATTTAGAATTTAATGGACAGTATCATCTCATATATATATATANAGAGTCATATATATTTCTTTTCTCATCTTCTATTCCCTTTGAATGTCACTGACAAGTGATATTTAATGTGTATATACTCTTCCCACTATAATCAATATATTTAAATAATAGATAAAAGATTTGTATATATTCCGTTCTGAAGCTTTCAATGTTTAGAAACTGCGGCTTTTCAAAAGACTAAAATGTTTACATCACGGCTTCCAAACAGGTATTCATAGATAGTTGAGTCTATCGTATTTTACTCAGTTCTTGTTGGGGGATTACATCTCTGTAATTTGTGTATAAAATCCACAGAATGGTGNTTTCAAATAATTATATTCATTTTTCCAAGCAATTTGGAGTAATTAAAATGGATGTAGATTGTACAAACACATGATGAAACTAATTTCTGTCAGATAATATCTTGTGGCATAATGAAGATTTAAAAATAAAATCAATCATGAATAAGAATTTATTACCCCTTATCCACTTTATATGGTCCCAGATGCAGGGAAAGGGTACTTAAGCTTCCCAAGGCAATCGGTGCCTTTTTATTTTTATAGGCTAGAGATTTTTGTGTTTCTAGGATGTTAGATATAGTCGAACACTTCAGTAGGATCCAATGTAAAGGGAAGAATGGCTGACCTTCATGTATTGCATCTGAATTTTACGTATCNACCCACATATTGCATTATCTTTCTTATAAGTAAAGTTCTCTAGGACAAAAGAAGGTAAGAAAAGAGTGAGGCTTTATGTATTTCTAAACATTGAGATTTAGTTTATGAAAATTGTTTCATAAAGTGTGTGGGACTAACAGCCTTAATATTTAGTTGCATGTGTAGGAGCTATTGACAAAAATTCTATGAACATTTCCATAGTCAGGGAAGGACCTGTGATGAAATAGCCCAAGAAATCATGAGAAGGAAAGAACACAAAGTCAGTTTCTTTGTGCCAGAAGGCTCCTAACAAGTGATACATTCAAAAGACCTCTGTCTTCTGAGCACTTGGCCTGAACTGTCCTCTTACCACTGAGACTACACACTGACTTTGAGATGATAGTGCCCATGAGAGAAGGGGCATCTGGGCCCTGAAGCATCTACAAAGAAAATCTTGTTTTTTGAAACTAATGAGTACTAAAAAGTTGGTACTTTAGGTCCTTCTGTTTCCAGNAGAACAGTTTAATTTTTCCCATGAGAAGTGATATTAATCACTGTTAATTTATTCTCATTGAAATTCCCAATCCACAACAGAGTCATGTTCAGGGTGTATAACATGCACCTTGATCTGAATCTGGGCACATATGTAAGAAGTTCCCTCTGCCTCTTTATGTGATAATATATGTAATAATACATGTGAAAATCCATGGCCTGTCTAATGGTATATTTTCTGTAGCTACCTAATATTTGAAATATGTTCATTTCTGCTGAAAATCTGATATTTACGAAGTATCAGGCTGCTGATCTACAAAACCAAACATTTTTATTCATTGTAGCAATGAAGTTCTTGAACCATTGTTAATACTTTGATATTGCTATAGGTTTTCAGAATATTTCTTTTTCAATTCCCACTGTCTGATTAAGAAAAGTGTGATGTAATAAACCACAGATGTTTTCTACATACAAAAATACTTACAGATGCTCTCCATTAATTACAGATAGGTAGAACTCTCCAATATCCAGACACATATCCATTTGGTGTATGCCAATTATGTTGTGAGAAAATTAAGACATGTCTTTCATAAGTCATTGAAAAATTTCAATAATATTTCAGTTATTGACTAGGACTTCCACATTTGTTATATTCCACTAACTAAAGTGTCACTTTGAAGAATGTAAACAATTAAACTTTGCCATGATAAAATATAAATGGTGACTGGGAAAGGTGCTTAAGGTAATTTTTGTATTATAAAATTACATCACATTGAACTGAATCTAGAGTATTGCCATAGATCATCCAGGAGAAGTACCAGGACAGCTAATACAGAGTCAAGCTTTGTCATTACAGCCAGATTTTTAACTTCTCCTGTCTACTTGGATGTTATTCCCAGACTTAAAGAAACTTGTTAAATGACTCACTTCTGTCTTTTGAGCTGCATATAGTACTACATAATTTTATTTCTTTCACCCTGGCTGTTTATTGAGTTACTTGTATTTATTAGTAAGGTTTAGAGAATAAAACTGGAACTAGAGTAAGAAAAGTCTTAGTGGCTTTAAATTGAGCTCCATGGATGTCCCTTCAGCAGAGAGAACAACTTGGAAGCTCTCTGAGCTTTCTGGACAACTCTGTCTTCAGACATGGGCAACTCAGGTACATCAAGCTATAGAAGTCTCAGATTCTCAAATCTGAATTTTCTCATGCAAAGTAGACCCTTGCTTCCCTCCTCTTGGGAGAATCAAAGTTGCCCCCCAATCTGTTTTAGCTAATAAGGTTCATTTGCTTTCTTTTTAAAAAATAATTTATTTATTTTTATTTTATGTGCATTGGTGTTTGACTGCATGTATGACTGTGTGAGAGTGTCAGACCCCTGGAACTGGAGTTACAGACATTTGTGAGCTGCCATGTGGGTGCTGGGAACTGAACCTGGGTCCTTTGAAGGGCCAGCCAATGCTCTTAACCACTGAGCCATCTCTGTAGAGTTATTTTTTTTTAACATCCTTAAAAGAATGGCTGTGCATGACTAGCTTTGAAGCTGAGAATAACATATATTTGCCCATATTTAAAGGATCCCTCTCACGAAGGTTTCTTTGTACCATAACACAAGAGTTGGCTTCTGGGGACATTTGGAATATGGTTTGGCTGAGAATAGTGGTATTGCTATAGGGCTAAATTCCACCCCCTTCTACAGCACACCGCTGGATTGATAATAAAGTGGGGAGCTTCTGGGGCTTGGCACTTTCAAAAGACTGCATATTTCTCATAGAGATATTACATGCATGCTGACTTTGAACTGACCTTCAAAACCATTTAATTTGGACTCTGTTCCACTGAGTATGTGCATATGTTTCATAAAATATTATGACAAAAATTTCTAGAGGTTTTATACTCTATTATATTATCGAGGTCTTACCCAGTGAACTTTGCCTTTCTTTGAATGTTATAATCTTTCCACTTAATACTTCTGAACAAAGCAAGCTGGCAGGGTATATTAACCTCTTAAAGTGCACAAGCCATATAAAGCTTGGCTTTGGCTAATAAGACTCTTGCAGCCCTACTGAAACACTCACTTTAATGGTCAGGAACACTAGAATATGACTCAAAGATGGAAGGGATCCAAACATAAGTTAAGGTTGTAGAAGGCCAATGGCATTTTCCACTTAGAATAAATTGGAAAAGAGATGGTTGAGATGTACAGCTTGGTAAATCTCCTGATGCATCAGACAGCAGTCAGGATATGAAACCTCAGTGACCTAGTCAAGGCATTGTAATCCAAAGTTAACAAAAGAATATTTCCTTAAAAGGTCTTAAAATCCCTCCCTTCCCCCGCTTTCCCTCTCCCTGTCTCTGCCTCCTTCTCTTCTTCCTCCCCCATCTATAGTTTTACATATTTCCTGGCATTTCAGAACTTGGCATGATGTCTAAAAGAAGCATCATGGTTAGTTATTTCAAGTCTTTACCATATAGGGAGATCTGTGCTATGTTTTATTTTTACTTGACTTGTTTTTAATCAATAAAGTTAGTTTTTAGAATAGTTTTTGACTTGCAGATTGAGCAAATAGCACGTTGTACCTAGGTTGATTACATTATCAATATCTTGTAGTATCAACCTATCTGTGCATGCATGTAAAAGTGATGTGTTTGTAATGTGTGTTTGCATGTTTGTGGGCTCATATGTGTGTGTGTATGTATTCATGTGTGTGGAGACCAGAGGGTGACATTGGGTATATTCCTCCATTGCTGTTCACATTTTTTTTAACCAGAGCAAGGTCTGTTGATGAACCTGTAACTCCTCAAATCCACTGATCTAGCTAGGCAGCTTTTCTAGGCATTCCCCTGTCACTGCCTGCCACTGGGATTATAGGTACACTGTCATGCCTATCTGACATTTACTCGAGTGTGGAAGATACAAACTCCAGACCTCACACTTGCTTAAGAAGTACTTTAGCCTCGGAGCCATCTCTTTTCCCTTCAGCCACTGTCAATACATTATTAATATAGTCTGTAGTTAACCTGAAAGTTCAGTGTAACATAATGGTATGTCATCTGTTTGTCATTATAGCTTTACACAGAATTGTATCATTGCCTTTAAAATGATGTTTTCTTGCCTATTCCTACCAACCCTAAGCTGAGTATGTAGTAGTTCTTTTCATTTTTTTCTTTAAAATGCTGGTTTTCCTGCCTATTCCTACCAACCCTAAGCTGAGTATGTAGTAGTTCTTTTCATTTTTTTTCTTGGGCTGGAGAGATGGCTCACTTACTATTCTTGCAGAGAACCTGAGTTCAGGTCCTCCCAACATATGTTGGTTCACAATCATCTGTAACTCCAGTTCCATGAGGATCCAGTGCCATCCTCTGGCATCCATAGGAAGGCATGTGCATGACAAACATACATACTTGCAGGAAAAACACTCATACACAAAAATATAAACAAATGAATCACTATAATATTTTCTGTGCAATTGGATTTTGTCCAGTAATGTCACATAGACTCATGCAGGATGTGGCCATTTCACAATGGCTTCTTTTCCTTGGCACTTGGATTAGTCAGGATTCTCTAGGTAACAGAACTTATAGAACTAATCTCTCTCTCTCTCTCTCTCTCTCTCTCTCTCTTTATATATATATATTTCACACACATATATATAAAGGGAATTTATTAGAATTATTACAGGCTATAGTACAGCTAATACAACAATGGCTGCCTATGAACAGAAGGTCCAAGAATCCAGTAGTTATTCATTCCATAAGACTAGATATCTCAGCTGATCTTCATTATACACCAGAATCCTGAAGAAATGGGCTCTAATGCCAGTGAAGGAATGGACTTGTTAGCAAGGGTGAGAGCAAGCAAGCAAAAAGAGAGAGAGCATCTTTCTTCCATGTCCTGTATATAGGCTGTCAGCAGCAGGTGTGGCCCCAATTAAAGATNTATCTTCCCACCTCAAAAGATTTATATCAAAGTTGTATCTTCCCACCTTAAATATCCAGATTAGCAGTGGATCTTCCTGCTTCAAAGGACTTAATTAAGAAAAAAAATCCCCAAAGGTGTGCCCAGCCTTTTGGATTTTTAGTCAACTCCATATGTAGTCAAGTTGACAACCAAGAACGGCCGTTACAGCATTATACATTTAATCTTACTCTATGTTTTTTCATGAAATGAAAATAATCAAATATTATCAATGAATAACATTCCTTTGTATTCATGAGCCACAGTTGATTTTTCTATTTACCTGCTAAATCCATTTTGATTGCTTTGACACCCAGTTTGGGTGGTTGTGAATAGAGCTACAAGATTTCGTATGATGTTTTCAATTTAATGAGCAAATTCTGAGAAGACTGTCCAGTTATTTTCCTCATATGTGATGGGTCTTACTTCTATTCCTCATGTCTTTCACTAAACAAAACACTCACAGTTTAATAAAGTTAAACTTATCAGTATGTTTTTTCATGGATAATGCTTTTAGCATTGTATTAAAAAGAAGTACTGTTAAACACAGAAGCATCTGTGTTGTCCTATTCGAAATTTTATGTCTCCTACCTGACACTTAGGATTATAATCCATTTTGAGTTAGTACTAAGAAGGTTGTTGATGTGTTTGTTGAGATTCAGTGTTTTGCAAGTGAGTGCCAAGTTTGGCTATTAAGGTGTTTCAACAACAACCAAACAAAAACTATCATCCATTTTAAAAAATTCCTAACAATGTTATAGATAAGTGGGTCTTTGTTTTTTTTCTACAGCACATGGTTCATAAAGTACACAGGGCCCTCTGACCTCCTTTACAACATCTCCAAATGAAATCATCTTAGCAAAGAGCTATATCTTTCAGGATCTCACTCTCATAGTTGAACTTTCTCTGTATTTGGTTTCTAAAACTGCTCTACAATGCACTCATGAATTCAAAGTTAGAGGACAGAATGTTCTAGATATGATCAGTATTTAAAGCAAATTGATATTTTACCCTCTTTCTTGCTCTCATTTTCTTTGTGTGTATGTGTGTGTGTGTGTGTATTACTGTTTTTTGTTTTGCTTGCTTCTATTGTTTCTTGAGAATTTCATTCAGTGTATTTTTTCTCACATTCTTTCTATCCTAACTCCTTCCAGATCATACCATCCATCACAGGTCCCACCCAACTTCATTTTCTCTCTCTCTCTCTCTCTCTCTAAAAATAAGCCACTAAAAACCACGGAGCTGGACTTATGTTGGCTAACTGCCCATGAGAATGGAGCATGCCCTGGGATACGATTAATATATTAGTGTCATTTCATAAAAGAAAATTGATTTTTCCCTCTTCCAGCAGATACTATTTTCAAATAACTTCTTTTCTATGGGTGGGACTTTGTGCCCACTTCCCCTCCTTCCTGCTGGGCTTTGTCTAGCTTGAGCTTATGCAGGTCTTGTGCACACTATCACAGTCTCTTTGAGTTATGTGTATACTAGCCCTGCTGTGTCTAGAAAACTGGTTTCTTAAAAATGTCTGCCACCTTTGCTCTTACAATCTTTCTGCACCCTCTTCCACAAGGATCCCTGGGCCATCATGGCAGAGGTGTGATAAACACATCCCTCTCAGAGTTGATCACTCAAAGTCTCTCACTCTCTGCACACTGTTCAGTTGTGAGTCCTGTGTTAATTGCCATCTACTGGAAGAAGCTTCTCTGATAGGGATGAGCAATGCATGATTTATGGGTATAGCAGTGTGTCATTAGAAATTATTTTATTGCTATTTTCAATTAGTAGAACAATAATAGTAGGTTTTTCCATAAGGTCTATGACTAGTCTAGTCTCAAGTTTTGGGCTTCATTACAACCTATAACCTATAACCTATAACCTATAACCTATAACCTATAACCTATAACCTATAGGTTCCATCTCATAGAGGGAGCTTAAATCTAATTAAAAAGCAATTGGTTCCTTCCCTAGCATATATGTTACTGTGGCACCAAGGGACATATATTCCAGGCAGATTGTTATAGGGTATTCTATATGAAATACACATAATCTAAAGTATAAAAGCTATTTCATATTTTATAACATATTTCACTGATTTCTCTCTCAGTATGTTGGTCCTTTGTATATAGGTAGGATACTGGTTTTTGTGTGTTGATTTGGTATTTTGTTACTTTGCTGAAATGGTTTATCAGCTGTAGACATTTCCTGGTAGGGTCTTTTATAAATAAAATCATATCATCAGCAAATACAGTATATTAGTTAAGGTTTCTATTACAGTGACAAACACTATAATGAAGAAAACTTGTAAGAGGAAGTGTTTAATTGGGCTTACAGTTCCAGAGGATCAGAGTCCATGATGGTAGAACAAAATCATGGTGGCAGGAACATCTGAGAGCTTATATCTTGATCAGCAAGCAGGAGGCAGAAAGAACACACTGAGAATATAGCAAGAGTCTTTTGAAATCTTAAAGCCTGCCACCTGTGACACACCTCCTCCAACAAGACCACACCTCCTAATTCTTCCCAAACANCTCCTCCTATTGGAGATCAATAATTCAAACATATGAACCTCTGGNGCCATTCTTATTCAAACAACATCATAAAGGTACTTTAACTTCTTCCTTTCCTATTTGTATCCCCTGTAATCTCCTTCAGTTGTCATTGCTTGAGCTAACACTTCCAGCACTACAATGCATGAGTATGGAGAGAGTGGACATTTTCTTCTTGTTCC
>LZPO01036561.1:2915-16603 GCA_001675575.1 Neotoma lepida | reverse complement strand
TTTTTTTTTTTCTGAAAAAGAAATATACTAATGATGTCTTGCTCAGTTTATGACCATAGAAAACATCAATGCACAAGGTTAAAAAGTGTGCAAAAGTTCCAAGGCTTAATCTAATAGCTTCTCGAAGATGCAGCAAATGCGTGGCGTTTTCATACACATCCTCCTAATTCCCCACATTTCATACATATTCCTTCTGCTAACACAAATGTCTGTGGCAGCAAAGAACTTCATATTCTCATAAGGAAGAAAGTGGGGTGGAGGGCTGCTGGGCATGATAGAGTGGAATCTGCATGAAGTACCTCCCACATAGAGGGAATCCAGTTGTGTAATTCTGGCAACCCAAACTTGGCTATATTCTATCACAACCCCTTTTGTGCCTGAAAGGAATAGTAAGAAGACCCTTCAAGGGCCCAGAACACTTCACCCAGCTTGGATGTAGTCTCAGTCTACATCCAATGGAATAACCTGAATCAATAAGGGAGCTACCCAAACTCCCAAGAGAATATATAAATCCTCCCTGCAATGTCCTGTTCCTCACATAGCCCTGTCAGATTTGGATGAAGCTTATACACAAAATAAACTTCATCAAAATTCAAAATTCAGTGATGACAGCATCTAAATAGAGTTTGATTTTCTTTGTGAGTGTACCCACCAAAACCTTTTCTTCCTGGACTGCAGTGAGATACATTTTTTTAAAAAAAATTTAATTGATGGTCACTGTAAAACTTATTCACATACTTCAGCAGGTAATTTTTACAGCCAAAGAACACTTCCATGCCCTATGGGTTAGGTAGATTTCAACATCTCTTACCACCTAATGATGTGTCAGGACTGTGGCTGATGTGTAAATGTAACTAGAAATGCTAATAGGAAAATATGTGAGAGCATTTTGTACATGAATAAGTATAGTGCACAATTCAGTCTCCAATGTACTAAAATGTTTACAGAATGGTCTTTCATGCATTTGCAATTCTCTGTTGGTTAATGGAAGCTGGAATCAGAGCCTTCAGGTTTTGCTTCCATCCAAACATTTTCATATCTCAGATTTTCCCCAGATTGTCATTCATTCCAGCAAAGGCAACACTGTGAAGTGCTGTGATCCTCAGTTGTCTCTTTGGTGTAGTGTTGGAATTTTAAATAATACAGGCAGAATGGAGCCGGTCATGGTGTGGTAAAACCACTGAGAAGAGAGCTCTGGATAACAATACAGATTTACACGCTTCTGAAGGTCAGCACTTCAGGAAACACCTTCTTTCCTATGAGGTGTTTATGATGGCTCAGTGTATAAAGGAGCCTGCTGCCAAGTCTCACGACCTGAGTTATATATCCAGAGCTCGCTTGGTGGGAGGCGAGAACTGTCTTTGCAAAGCTGTTATCTGGCCTCAACCAGTGCTGCACATATACAAATACAAGCAAAATAAATACTTAGTTTTCAAACTTAGTCATTTAAACTGAAAACTATGTTTAAGTGCAAATTAAATATATTTTCCATTTGCCAGAGCTCACTTTTCTTCCTTCAGCCAGAAACTGATGAACAGTAGAGGCTGTGTGTGAGAGAAGAACCCGGCAAGGGTGCTTGACCTTGGCTCAGTCACATGAACATGGTGGTACATGCGTGTTTCCTCAGTACTCACAAGGCAGAGGCAGGAGGCTCACAGTAAGTCTGAGGCCAGTCTGGGCTATACAATAAGACCTTGTCTCAAAAAAGTGGAAGAATGAAAAAGGAAGGAAGGAAGGAAATAAAGAAAGAAGGAAATACAGGATGATAAGGTTAAGGGAGTGCCATTAAGTACTGCTGTAGAGTAGATGACTGTAATGAGAGATGAGGTATAAGGAGAAGGGCGTGCATCATGCCAACAGAAGACACCGCACTCAGGACATGAGAAAGGCTGGCTAAACAGCACTGGAATAGCATGACTAATTCTGCATGTGTTACTTTGGCATCTTTCTTGATCTTTTCTAATATTTGGCACTGTTCACTATTCTCACAGTCCCCTGTTTCACCTTTCAGGATCTGCTTTCGACTATCCATGTGCTGTCTGACTTCAAATTCATTGTTGCTTACTCCTCAGGTGTACTTATCATTTCTACATTAACTCATGCTAGCCACAACTGTTCTTATGAAATTTAGAGTACCCACTGAATTTTAGTATGTCTGTGTCTTGCAGGCATTTCATGTGACAAAAACCTGGATATCACTCCACTTCATTGTGCCCAGGCAGTCATCATCATTGCATCTTGGCACCATTACTTCCTAGATGTTTTCAGTGAGTCTACTTCAGGCTTGGCTTCACAAGATTCAAGGCCAGTTTCTCAAGTCTCTTAACTCCATTATAGCCCAGCTTCATTTTCTTTCTTTTACTAAGGAAATGAAGGCATTATATGGGGTTACAGTTCTGGAGATGATACTGTCCAATACATCAGTTAAAAGCATGGCAGCAGGGGTGTGATGCTGGCCTGCTAGTCAGGAAGCAGGGAGGGAAAACAGGAAGTGGAGACAGGAAACCACAAAGCCCAACTCCTGGGACATATTTACTCAAGTGAGGATCCATCTCCTCAAGGCTCCCATAAGCTTCCCTAACAGCACCACTAACTGAGGACCATGCTCAAATATCTGAGCCTGTGGGGTGGGAGGGTGGCATTTCTCATTCAAACCACAGCATCCAGTCCCTGGACCTCATAAGCTCCTGGCCTTATCATAATGCAAAATGTATTTAGTCTAGCTTTAAAAATTTCCATAGTCTTTAACAATCTTGCCACTGTTCAAAAGTATAAAGTCCAATGTCACTTCTGAGACTCAAAGCAATCTCTTAACTNTCACACCCTTTAACATAAAAAATACAAATTACATACTTCCAACGTATAATAGCACAGAGAGTGTATTCCTATTATAAAAGGAAGAAATGGGAAGTTGGTATGGAAAGACTTGACCAAAGCATGAACAAACCCAACACTGCCAACACCAAATGCTATAGCTCCATGTCTGGAACCCAAGATTTCTCTTTCCAAGAGCTTACGTGGCTCCACAACTCTTGACTTGACACCTGGAATATGTCCGTCTTTTGGCCTGGCTGTACTCCCCAAATGCAGCCCTAAGTGTTTGCTTCCTCTTTCAGGTCAGAAAACCTATTAGGCTCTCTCCTTTCACAAGTTGGAGCCTTAACTGTCTGTGGATTTTCCCTTAGGACACGTTTCCTTTCNTGACAGTACAGAGCAGACGTCTTCTCTCTAATGGTGTTTATCTCTTCGCCAATTATAGCCTCCTTTTCAGCACAAGGCTTGGGTATAGCCTTCTACTTCCTAGTGTTCCTTCCTTCTCTAAGGGAAAAGGTGTTTTTTGTTTGTTTGTTTCCTTCTGTCACACTTATTATCATTTTAAAGTGTCGATCTGCATAAGAGTAATCAATGATAACCACATCACAGACAAAATGTTATGTTCCTTTGAAATTTCTTCTGCAGAGAAATTATGTGCAGAATCTGCAAAGCTAGAGTTGTAGAACCACTGAAGCCCTTTGAAAGTTAAATCCTATATTCTGAACCTGGAGTTACATGATTTCGTATTTGCCCTGCTGTATTATTTCAACCTTGTGCAAAATCTCAGGACAGGGGAGGAGTGCAACCAGTATCTTTCCCAAATTATCACACGACCTTTAGCCAACTCACTAATAGAGTCCTTTTTCCCAACTCCTTGAAGCCTCAAATACTGGTTCTCCACTATCTATGCTCTCTCAAAACTTCTACCTTCCNAGCTCCCGTTAATCTCTACCCAGAGCACTCAATGGATTTTGTAGCTTAAGGTCCCAAAGTCGTTCACTTTCTTCTAATGAAAACCAAACAAACAAAGCAAAACCACAGTCAGGCTTACTATAGCAAATACTTCTCTGGTACCAATTCTGTATTAATTAGTTTTCTGTTGTTGTGATAGAATGTGCTGAGAAAAAGCAACTTAGATAATAAAGGGTTTTAACTTACACTTCAAGACNGCACACAGTCCATCAAGGTAGAGAAGGCACATCAATGAAGAGTTATCTTAGAGACCTAGCTTTGTCCTTTATAAGTTATCCTCCACCTATATTCAGTGACATCTCCATNAACAAGAAGTTGTCATTGGATTTTCTTTTATAAAACTTTGCATAATTTTTGTTGTTATTTTTGTTGTTCTTTCAGGAGAGTTTTTATCACCCCCACCCTCATTTTCAACAACTTTTTCTAGGTCACATAGTGATTCCATATATTTAAAATAAGTCTCATTTTCCCTACTCAGGAGATTCATAGATATGCAATTGGCTCCGTATACCATGTAGAGACCTACAGAGGCTTCCTAGTGAGAACTTACTCAGGGTCTGAGAACCTGAGCTTGCTTTACCCAGAAGGGCTGCATAAGAGGATGATTTGACAGGAGTGGTTACCAGGTGTTTGGAAGGGTCTACATTTGGCTGTGTGGTGTGCTTTGATCTGGCAAGGGGGAAGTCTTTTGCCCTGACCTTTGGCATTGTTATAAAACGCACTTTTGAAGAGGCAGAAGGGACCATTGGGGTTTGATCCGGGTCCTCCCAAAGCTATCCTGTGTTTCTCTTTCTCCTCTTTGCTGTCTTTCTGTCTAAAAGTTTCTTATCCCTCTCTCCTCCTCATAGGAACCCTTTTAAAAGGTGGGAGCTGGCTTCTCACAATTCCATTTCCATACAAGTGGATTCATCCAATCATGAACTGAAAATATTGGTAGGATTTTTTAAATATTCATTCTGAACATGCACAATCTTCTTTTTCTCATTTTTTTTTACCAAAGCAGTACCAGATAATAGGAAATCTAGAAGTGATTTAAAACATATATATGGAAGGATGTGCATAGATTTTATTTCAATATTATCTCATTTTATATAAGGATTTGAATTTCTAAGGATAGAGTGTGTCCTTGTAACAATCCTCAGTGCTGAGAGTTGTCATATCTGACCCCTTGATACTGCATCCAGTGGAGTAAGAAAGGGACAGGCTTGCCAATTTCATAAAGCATGCTTCTGTACAAATCTTATTTCAGACCAACACTTTTTTCATGTTATCCCATGTTCTCTATGGTTGTAACTCCATTCTATGTCCGAGCTTCATGTCCATCACTGGCATCCCATTTCCCCTCCTGGTTGGATGTGGCTGATCCATCCTCTAGCCATCAAGCTCTTTCTCAGTTGCCCCCTTTAGCCTCTTCTTGCAATAGGTGGGTAACACCACACTTCCTTCACATGCTCTTTTAATTCTCTGCCATTTTCTGCAAAACAAGGCCATAAATTTGTTAGCATATACCTTCATTGTGGTTGATCAGAGTAGGAATGGAAGAAGGAAAAGAAGGTGTGTTGAGACTTTGGCTCAGGGTGTGAAGTGGCTAGGAAAAGAAAAAGAATTTTACTTTTCAGCTCAGCCTATTTTTTTCTTTGCTGAAAATACAATACCCTTGATATTTAAACTAGACAATTTCCTATGACAAATGTGAGTTTATATAATTAGTAAGAACCTATCGCTTATCATAAATTAATACACCTGTAAGAGTGAAGTTGGTTCAAATTCTGTTTTAATCTCAGTACATTTTGTTAGACAACCAGGAAGAACTAGGCTGACATGAAAAGCTCTAAGACTGAGAATTGAAACTTTGTCTGCTACTACAAGTATAATAGCAATCCTCTTTCATCAACTGTAGTGTTGCTGTTCATAGTCACAGTTATCAAGAATCCAATACAAATAAAATATATTACATGCAAAATCCCAGAAATAAACAATTCACAAATTTCAAATTGTGCACTCTTCTCATTGGTGCAACTAAATCACTGGTTCTTCTTTGTGAATTATCATTTTGTTCATTACATCCACACTGTATATTCTACCCTCCAGTTAGTAATTGTATAGCTATCAAATTTATCATACTAACTCTAATATCAGACTATTGTATTCAATTAACATTTATTTCACTTAGCAATAGCCCTGAAGTCCAAGATTAGATATTCTGCAAATTCAGATATAATGATGATTGGCCATAAAGCACTTTCCTTTTTAATTTTTTAATTTTTAATTCTTTTTTTAATTAAGAATTTTTTTATTCATTTTACATACCAGTCAAAGATTTCCCTCTTCCCCCTCTCACCCCTTCAGCCTCTCCCCCCAAGCCAAGCCCCACTCCCTCCTACAAGAAGGTAAGGTCTCCCGTGGGGAGGTACATTTAGTAGAGGTGGGTCCAAGCCCCTCCCCCTGCCTCAAGGCTGTGCAAGGTATCCCATCATAGGTAGTGGGCTCCAAAAAGCCCACTCATGCCCCAGGGATGGATTCTGATCCTACTGCCAGGAGCTCCTTAAGCAGGTCAAGCTACACAACTGTCTTGCCATGCAGAGGGCCTAGTCCAGTCCCATGCAGGCTCTTGGTCCCATGCACAGCTGTTGNTCTAAAGTTCATGAGTTCCCACTAGTTTGGTTTGGTTGTCTCTGTAGGTTTCCCCATTATGATCTTGATGCCCTTGCTCATAGAATCTCTCTTCTCTCTCTTCAACTGGACTCCTGGAACTCGGCCTGGTGTTTGGCTATGGATCTCTGCATCTGCTTCCATCAGTTACTGGAGAAAGGCTCTATGATGACAGTTAGGGTATTCACTGATCTGATTACTGGGGTAAGCCAGTTCAGTTACCCTCTCCACTGTTGCTAGTAGTCTAAGCTGGGGTCATCCTTGGGGATTCCTGGGAACTTCCCTAGCACCCAGTTTCTCCCTATCCCCATGATGTCTCCCTCTCCCCATGATGTCTCCCTCTGTCATGGTATCTCTTTCATTGCTCTCACACTTCATCTCTGATCCAGCTCAACCATCCTATTCCCTTACATTCTCATCCCCCATACCCCTACCCTGCATTGTGCACCCCTCATTCCCACTTTACTCATGGAGATCTTCATGCTTTCTTTTTTCCATTGTACAGTTTTGGCTTCTTTGTCAAAACTCAGGTGTTCATAGGTGTGTGGGTTAATGTCAGGGTCTTCAATTCAATTCCATTGGTACACATCTCGGTTTTTATGCCAATACCAAGTTGTTTTCCATAAAGCACTTTCTTTAAGTACCAGCTTTGAGGAAGTGTAGGCTCACATAACCTTCCAGAGTCCATTGTACTAACAATTATACCACAGAACTGTGTATATTCCCATAATTTTGTACAGTATGTTTTCATAATTGTCCAATTGCTTTATTATTGTTAACCTATTATCCATAGGTTAACATATGTTAACATAGGTTAACATATCCATAATAGGATAACCTATTATCCATGCAAAAGAAGATAGAAAAAGCATGTGGAGACAAAATTGAAAGACACANAATTGATCATAAAGTAGGAAAAGAATAGAGTGATCATTAAGAAGTGGTTATTAGTTTTGTTAAATTGTTGCAGGATAGAATGATCTGGGAAGGGAGTCTCCATGAGAAGTTGTCTAGATCATGTTGGCCTGTGGGTACATCTGTGGGTTATTGTCTTAATTTGCCTCACCTGAGATGGAAAGACCCACCCATTGTGGGTGGCACCATTCCCTGGGCTTGGGTCGTAAATTGTTTTAAGTGTGGAGAGTGGCCTGAGATCAAACAATGTGAATGCATTCTTCTCTCTCNGCTCTTTGCTCTGGATGTGATGAGTTGCTCCAATTTCCTGCCTGGATGTTCCCACAATGATGAACTGTTACCTGGAATTTTAAGCCAAACAAATCCTTTCTTCTCTTAAGTTGCTTTTTTCTGGTGTTTTATCACAGCAACAGAACTGAAATTAAGACAAAAACTATGTAGGGCTGGGCAGCATCCACAGTTTTAGGCATCTGCTGGGTGTTTTGGAAGTTATTTGTCATGGATAAGTAGGGACTATTTGCAAAAGGTTCCTTGAAAATAGTTGTTGTTTTTTAATACTCAAGCAAAATCTGGAGTCCTGAGTGCATAAAGGAGGTACACAAAAAGCACTCATGGGGAACTCAGTTGAGAACAGATTCTCCACACTGTGAACTGCGAATGCTGTCAAGGCAGGGCAGGTGCTGACTTCGTTTAATGAGGCACTATTTATACATCTGCTCTTTAAGGGAAAATGGGGAGATAAACTAATGCTGATCTGTCAAAAGTCGAGTGCTAATGTATTTAAAACAAAAAGTAAGAGAAGAAATCTTGTAATGACCACCTGCAATGATTAAGGGAACGGTTAAAACTCTTGACTAAGCTAGAAAAGAAACCGAACAGCACACACATACACACAACTGTAATTCATACAAAACTTAAGCAATCAAACAAACAAAACATAATCTTAAATTAAAAAAAAAAACAAAAATCTAGATCAAGTATTTTCCACAGTACCTGGAGCTTTAAATAGCACCAGAACATTTGCTGGTTACAGGTAGGAGATAGTTTACATCCTTGACCCATCAAACCACTTTTCAAGAGACCAATTGAGCTCCTAGCTATGAATGTTTTTAAAAGAAGGAGTCAACATTAGAAATACAGGAGACAAAATAAAGAAAAAACAAGAAAAAAAACAAAATTAAAATCATATGTAATTTCTTGTTCATTGGTGATAAAAATCCTATTAAACTTAGGAACAGTAACCTGTATGACCCATACTTGTGGGACTTTTTAAAATTATTAAGCACTTTTTATATCATATCACATGTGATACCTTCTTTAGTTAGAATAAATGTTGCTCCCATGCTTCAAAAAGAATTGCAGCTAAAATTTACCAATATATTCTTCATACTCAAAAGACAGAAGCAGATGAAGCTAAGGAGCCAAGAATTACTATGAGAGGTGTCTCAAAGAAGAAACTTCATTTACAGCCTTTCTTCCTGGGGAGAAGGGAAGGGATTATTCTTTTCATCAACAAACTCTGCTAAATTTAACTCATCTCCAAGTTTCTTTGTACAGGGAAGAAGTTAGTTCCAGATTCAGGGGCAGCAGGTACAAATGGCCTGAGGTATTGGAGTGCCTTATTATGAAAGTAGNTAGAAAGAACTGTGTTCAGAAAACATGAGAATGAAGATGGNAGCTAGGAAGCAAGGTGAAGGTTGAAAGGCAAGATTCTGGGGGTCCCTGAGTGCCATCCTATGGATGGTGATTCTGGAGCAGTGGGAAGGTACCAGAGCATTTAGAGCAATTTATCTTTGTAACAGGATCTTGGCTTCTGTGCCAAGAATCTACAGCAGGGAGGCTTCTGGGAGAAACAGGAAGTGCAGTGAAACTGCCACAGCACTGGGTAAGGTGAGAGGCAGGGGAGCTTTGGAGGAGGAAGTGGATGTAGCAGAGGCCAGATTTAAGCAACTTATGGAATTAAGAGTGCTTCTAAAGCTTTTGACCTCAGCAGCTTCAGCCACTGGAGATGGAGATGGAAAAGGTCTGCTGTAGCAAGTGTGTACATTTGACTGAATGTGGACAAGAGNCATAGGCTGCCATACACACAGGACTGAGACTCAGGAGATTCCAGGCAGATGGTNGAGGGGAGGCAGAGGTTATCAGTGCTACTTAAAACAGCAAAACTAGATAGGATAATTAAGACACCATATCTCCATTCCTTTGTGACTTCCCACTACCCTGCAGCACATCTTTCCACCAGGGACTCCACAGCCAACACACTTGGCTGGGACCCAGGTAGGCTACCTCCTTAACTTCATCCATTCTGCTCTTTCTAGGCTGCTCTTATATTTGTATCCTTCTTCCTGCCTGAGCCTCTCCTCAAAACCAATATCTGTCCACTTGGGACTTGGCTTCTTATTGCAGAGCCAGGAACTAGGATTCCCTTAGTTTTCCTTAACCACCCCTTCAGCCATTCCTTATAACCCNTCTTCATTGATTCTGTGCCAATCCACATAACCACACTCAAAGATCCCATAGACCACCACATTTGGCTAGGACCCAGAGTGGGCACTAGCAATCAAGGAAAATAATTGTACCCCTCAAAAGTCAGACCAGACATCTTCTCCAAGAAACACTTTTAAAGAGGACACCAATAGCACAGGCACTAAGNCAAACAATTAATAAGTGGGATCATACTGTATAGCAATGGACACCATCATTTAAGCAAAGGAGCAGCCAACAGAATGGGAAAAAATCTTTACCAATTATATATCCATTAATGGGTTAATATCTAGCATACACAAAGAACCAATAAAATAGAACATCAATAGAACAAATAAACAAATTTTAAAATGGGGTATAGGACTAAACAAACTTCTTAAAAGAATAAATGAAACACAAATGATGGAGAAACCTTTTTAAATGTTCAACATCTTTAGCCATTAGGGAAATGCAAATTAAAACTACTTTGAGATTTTTGTCTTACCTCAGTCAGAATGATAAAGATCAACAAAAGAAATGATAGCCCATGCTCATGAAGATTTGCACTTAATTTTTTCTGGTTGAAGTGAAAATTGGTACACCTACTATGGAAATTTTTGAGGTTCCTCAAAAATCCAGAAATGGATATATCAACTATACCACTCTTGTGCATATACCTAAAGGACTCTACATACTTACTACAGAAACACTTGATCATCCATATTCACTGCTGCTCTATTCATAATATCCAGAAATTGGAAATAGTCTAGATGCCTACAAACTGATGAATGTACAGTGAAAATTAATACATTTAAATACACTTACACAATGGAATATTATTCAGCTGTTAAGTCAAATGAAATTATGAAATGCTGGTAAATGGATGGAGCTAGAAAAAAATAATCCTGAGTGAGCTAACACAGGCTCCAAAGACAAATATTGCATTTTCTGGTTTGTGAATGCTAGTTTTAAGCTTTAGATATGTGTATTTCAGTCTGAATAACCACAGAGATTGGGTAGCTAGTAAAAGACTCAGGAGAGGGAGTGAATATTCCATGGAAAGAGAAACATAGTATTATACAGAGATAAAGGGGAAACTAGAATGTGAGTATTAGATGTATAAAGGACAGAGTATAGGCATGGACAACTAACACTAAAAGCCTGAAAAGCCATATGGAAACCTATTACTGTAGAAGCTTTCATGTGTGTGAGTGTGTGTGTGTGTGAGTGAGTGTGTGTGTGTAAAATCATATATAATAAACAGTGTCACCATACAGTGGATTATACATACAATGCCTCAACTAGAAAATTTATGTCACTAAGTAAAATCTCCAGTGCCCAGAATGATTTACATCTTGTTGAGTTTTAGGCCAATGGGGTCCCAAAGACTCTACAAAAATCAGTCTATTGTCAAGGCTTTCTACAACCTGATGGTAAGGCCCTATTGCTGAAGATATCACCAACTTATATCATCAAACATGGAATAAATTAAGCTGGTACCCAACTAGAAGCTTCATTCCTAATGACTGATGTTCTAGTACAATAGTAGCACAAATGTTGTGGAAGTAACCAATCACATTTTGATTGGATTTAAGGGCCATTCTATGAAGTGAAAATCATATCTAACACTGCTAAAGTGGCTAAGAAACTATGACTAAATAGGCCCTGGTTTATAGGAGAAAACCTATTACTATTGTTCTGCTAAAGGAACACAGCAATAAAAATGATTTTTATTAACATATTTCTATAGCCATAGATCAGTACATTGCTCATCTCTCATGAGAGACGATTGTCTTGTAATAGATAGAAATTGACAGAGACTGCTTAACTGGATGAAATGCAGAGAGTGAGAGACTTTGGAACACTCATTCCTGAATGGAATGTCTTTATTAAAGCCCTTTCTTTAAGGCTCATGGATCTATGTAGAAGAGGAGGCAGACAGATTGTTAGACCTGGTGGATGACTCCAAGGTAATAGTATCTTCTAGACACAACAGGCCTGACACACATATGAACTCACAGAGACTAGGACAGTATGAACAAAACTTGTACAAGTTCAAACCAAACAAAATCCTAGCACAGAGAAGAGGAAGTGGGCACAAAGTCCCACCCTAGCCAAGAAGGTATTTGCAACTGATACCTGCTAGGAAGGGGAAAATCCATTTTGTCCAATAGAATGTCATTGGATATATCAACCACATTCCAGGGCAGGCTCCAGGCCCAGTAGTAGTTGGACAACACAAAAGTCCATGGTTATTGTGTGTNCCTTTTTTTTGTTCTATTTTTTTGTGTTATTGGTGGGGTTTTTTATTTTCTTTCTTTTTTTTGAAAGAGAGAGTGAACATGCAGTTGGGTGAGTAGGAATGTGGGAAGAATCAGTGAGTTGTTTTGGGGGAAGGAAAGAATATGATCAAAATGTATAAAAAAATAAGTAAATTACTATAATTTTAAAAATTAAAAAAGAAACATATACACATATACTTAAAAAAAGAAATCATGTGGCTGAGTTAGAAGCTTCATGCACCAGGGTGAGATTGGAACCTCCCTAAGTGAACTCAAATGCAGAAAGTTGTGGTTTAAACTATGCTTTACATCTTGCTCTGGCTCGTTGTTCCAGCTCACACCCATAATTCAAGCACCTTGGAAATGCAGACTCACAAAGCCCACTCAGACCTGTTGCATACAGGTAGGAACCTGGCTGAATGTATGAGTGGAAAAGCTTGAACCACACTGCTTTGAGCAGCCAGGCTAACTGCACACAGACAGTCTACCTATGCTTGTGCCACCAATCTTGAAGCTGTGCTTCCCATAAAGGACACAAGGTAGCAGAAAGCCAGAGCTAGTCACCCAAGACACAATAGACAGATCCCAATGTCATGTTTTAAAAGGACTCTTTCTGACACTTTAGCAAAGAAGATGAAATGCACCCAATCTCCTTTCTGTTATGATCTTGAGCTCTCTAGAACTAGGCATTGCTATCATCAGCTTTCAGTGTCCTCTATGGCTTCTATACTTTTGTTAAGGCACTGGCTTATAGTCTGTCTCCATCTCCCACTTTGTTTTGCTGCAGCCCTAGAGTACTGACCTCCATCACTGGCTTGGAGTGGTATTGATCTACTTGACTCTTTTTTTCTTGTGAAGCTCCTGGTCCCCTGACCTATAATACCAGGGCCCAGCTGGAGAGAGGTATTCCCTTTTATTCTGTGGAATCTTAATTTTGCACAATGTTCCTGTAAAGAGTTCTGTAATTAAATATATCTGATGAACCTAAGGGAATCTCCCCTCTCCTCTTAAAGAGTAGAAATACATATTGATATTCTGTACAAAGAATTTAATGAAACACAGAAGACTCTCTAAGATCTACACAGTACCTAGTGCTAAATGAAGACCTTCAATTTCTATGGAACTCAACGTTCTGTGCACACACCATAGGAAGTAACAAACGCCTAAGACATTTACCTAGAACAAAATTCTTGCCTCAGCCTTATTGCTTTTGTTGCCTAGTGAGGCAAGAGAGAGATGATAGTTAATTCAAAATGTGCACTGGGCATCTGTACCTTGCAGCTTCTAGCATCAGCTGTCTCTCAGTTCAAAGGAAGATCCAGCCTTTCCTTAACACTATTATCACTTAAAACGTTTTTCGAAATCTGTGCCTTCACTGTGATTGCAAAATATATGTGGTGTGAAAGTCATAGCAGAGCTTCTAAATTGGAATTAGTGTAAACCAACTGTTAAGATTTGAATAAAAATTGAGTTTCTAGTACAGTGCTGCATGTAGCTAAGCTCCCATATTTCTATAGTAATGATCTTACCATCAATCTATCATCTGTCACCTGCATGTCTGTCTATCCATCCTGTAATGAACCATTAGCT
>LZPO01036560.1:6282-16628 GCA_001675575.1 Neotoma lepida | reverse complement strand
AAAGCAAAACTGTACTAGCAAGTGATTATGAAATTATCTATTGGTTTTAAACCATGTCACTTTAAAGGAAAAAAATGTACATGAAACTTTTCTAATATTAAAACCATACTGAACATACATCAAAGACACAATTCAGGCCTCTCCAGGTAGCATAAGAAGATCAGCATGCAGGAATACTGCCTAAGAAAAAATAATGATAATCTCAGCATCAGAATGTACTGAAATTGTATTTCCATGTTGTCTTCATGCTAATATCAAGAGCAGTACTGATTGAACCCCTCATTTGGATGATTGCTTTGCTCCTGATGTGGAAGTTTTGAGGGTGGCCTCACTCTTGTTTCTGTGCTATGAGTATACAGGT
Organism: Neotoma lepida; assembly: GCA_001675575.1. Classification (NCBI taxonomy): domain Eukaryota; kingdom Metazoa; phylum Chordata; class Mammalia; order Rodentia; family Cricetidae; genus Neotoma; species Neotoma lepida. The sequence goes on along the minus strand of LZPO01036560.1, from coordinate 16,267 downwards.
AAATATACATGAGTATACAGGTAAATATACATGAGTATACAGGTAAATATACATGTTTTGTTAGAGTCTCTTCTTAATTAATTACGTAGAAAATCAAGGAAACAAATACACACACATATCTTCAGTTCATGGACTATAGTCTTTCAGAATTGTTATAACTATTTTCAATATCTTTATTAATTCCTCAAGAACTTCATCCATTGTATTTTGAACATCCCTCCATCTCCTCCCAGTTCCAACACCCAACTTTGCATCCTTGTTTTTTAAAAACTATTCAGTCTCTTTGGTACTGCCTGTATAATCTCTGGTGTGTGGACATGGGCAGAATAAACTTTAAATTTAAAGTGCTTGTGAATGGCTTACTTCAACAGAATGCAGNTATACCAGTGACCACATCCTCAAGATAACTAACTCTTCCCTCTCAGTAGCCATCAGTTACCCACAATTTCTTAGTTAGCGGTGGGAATTCGTGCCCACCTTTGCCCTCTATGCTAGAATTTTGTCTTGACTTGAGCTTGCACAGATCTTGTGTATGCTGTCACAGCCATTGTCAGAATTGCTACAACTATTAATGACACATAAATAACAACAGATCATAGACATTTCAGGAAGTATGAGCCAATGAATGATGGCCAGTCTTCCATCACAAACAATCCAGGATATAGCACTGGCATCCAAGTGAGGCAATGTTGGATCCTATGAGAGTAACTCTGGGGTGAGTCTGATTCATTGGAAAAGTAAGCCACTCATAAGCACTTAAAATGGAAAGCTTATGAAGAAGTGCACTGTTGTTGGGTCATAGGTGACTGTGACACAGTAATAATGTCATGCCAGTGTGGTCGAGAAGTACTTGGCTGGGAAGATGTGTAGAGAGACAGCATAAGACAGATGAAAACAGTGAAGAGGACTATCAGTATTTAAAGTCTAAGAGGACAATGACTAGAAAAGAAATGCACTGGCATACAGGACATGCAAAAAGAGGCCATTGTTATCTAAGAGGGGGTTGACNTGTCCATGGACAAGATAGTCAACACTGTCACAATCTTGTAAAGAGGAAAGTATAATCAGTAATAGCAACCAGGCGCTCAGCGGCAACCTCAAAAATTGAGGCAGATAAATGGTTAGCAACATGGGTTCCAGAGTCAAGTAGCCTGCCACATCTGACTTCTGTATCCCTGTGTGTATGTCTGTGTGTGTACATGCATGTGGAGGCAGTGGTCTACTTGTCTTTCTTGATAACTCTCCACTTTATAATTTATTCGTTTATTTTTTACATGTGGATGTGTGTGTGTGTGTGTGTGTGTGTGTGGTGTATATCATATGCATATACATGCTCATGTGTGTGATACTGTGTAAGCAGGTACATGTGCACATGTGTGTTTGTGCATGTGGGGGTCTGGGGCCCACCTTACCTTATTCACTAAGGTAGAGTTTCTCAGTTGAACTCAAGTTCATCAATATGGCAAGTCTNGCTAGCCAGTTTGCCCAGGGATCTAGCTGACTCCAAGAACACTGTAATTACAGTTGAGCTGCCACACTCACCTAACATTTACATGGGTACTAGGGATATGAACTTCAATCTTCACCCTTGTGTGGCAAGGCATTTATCTATGTAGATACCTCCCTAGTCCTTCACCTTAATTTTTGAGACTAAAGAAAACTAAGTCTCTCAGTAAACCCCAAACCTCACAACTCAAGCAAATGGACAATGCAGCAAGCACCAGGAATCCTTCCGTCTCTCTCTGNTTCCCCAGCACTGAACTCACAGGTATGCACTGTCATCACTGTCTGTTTACATGGGTGCAAAGGTCTGAATGCAGGTCTTCACACTAGCACCGCAAACTTCACCAACTGAGCCATCTCCCAGCTCCTACCACTGTATCTTCTTCAAACTGTAGAACCTCTTTTAGAACCTGCATTCCAGTGAGTAGAGAAGCATAAAATAAAAGTGGATACACAGATGATAGATTGATAGGCATGCAGCTCTCTTAATATCACAGCAAAGGTGCTAGGAAACAAATGCAAATAGCCGGACTTTCAAAGAGTTTGAATTCTAGACAGGCTTGAATGTGTGTGTGTGTGTGTGTGTGTGTGTGTGTGTGTATTTATGTATGTATGTATATATAATACCATTTAGCACCACATCGCTACTCAGATTTATATATATATATATACACATATATACAAGACTTGCCATATTGATTTTATATATATAATCATATTGATTATATATATAATATATGTGAGGAGAGATGTGGCACTAAATGGTTCCAGGGCTGGAATGTTTTACCTATATACCTAGTAAAGATGTGCAAGAGAGGGACTCCTGTCGAACTCTGAGGAATGACTAGCAGCAGATAGGTGCAGATGGAGAAAGAGGCTTTCTGAAATGGAAACAAAATTGAATGGCCTGTGGGGTATACTAAGTGTTCCTGGTTGGCTGAGTTTATGTGGGAAAATAGGGACAGACAGACAGGGAAAGTAATTGGATTGGGGTCAGAGATTACAGAGTCTTCAAAGACAAATTTAAGATCTCTTTGATACCCTGAGGGCAACATGGAAGAATTCAGAAATAAAAATAAAGGGGTTTAAGTGATATGGCTTTAAAAAGGAGAGCATGCATCACGGATCATGGTGACTTTAGAGCAAGACTATAGCAAGATACAGGCAGAAAACAATAAATGTACACACACACACACACACACACACACACACACACACAGTAAGAAAGCTCTTGAAGTCCACTGAAGTCCATTTGATGTTCCAGAGAACCAACTGATAATATTGCTTTAAATTTTTCTGAAAACAAGAGAGTCAGTCTGCTCCATGTTCTCCATTGCACATTAACACAATTTCTTGACAAACCTGCCTTTTTCATTTGACAGCAACAGAAATAAGATGCTGAGGAGACTGTTGATTCCTTCTAATTCAACAGAACATTGGGCCTTGGTCTCTTCACCCTGGTTTGTATTCTTCTCCCACACTGTGAAGCTTTTCTTGGGGCTGTGATGTCATCATGTGCTGCCTCCCCCTCCTACCCATGAGATGGAGTGCAAGAGTCACACTCACAAGCACACACATCACCATGGAAGTTTCAAGCCTTTAAAAAGCATGCTGATAATTGTGCAGAACTAAAAATATCTGCAAACAAGCATCTAGGTAAAGGGTCCATTAAAGGCATGTACTTGCAATTACCCTTTCTCAAAGACCCAATGGAGTTCTATATTTTCTTTTCTTTCTCCTGGTGTTTAAGTTTGCATATTTACAAGGGTCATGAGAATTACAGACGATAAAAGTTTTGAAAAATAAAAGCAGATAAAGGTGGTGCCTGCCTTCTCAAACATGGAAAGCCAAATGCCAAATATAGCACAGGAAGAAAAGGAAATAATTGGACTTACAACACAGAAGGAAAACCTACAGACTAGCAGGTGGAAGTGAGGAGACAGTGGGGCGAAAGTCTACTTAAGAATTAGATGTCCAGTCAGTTCCTCCAAATTCTGCCCTGTCAGATGGCTGTGCCTCCTCAGCCTAGAAGAAGATGGTGTTAGGAAACACTGTACACAACTGAATGCAGACTGAATATTGACTATCAGGGAAAGAAGAAAGCCATACTGAATGCTAGAACGTGGCTAACACTGCCTAGGCCAGTGTAATGAAGAGTATTTTCAACAATCCTCACAAATCTAAATATAAAATACTGACAAGCAGGTGTTTTCCAAGAGAAGGGCCCCAGCTGAAGTTCATGGTCAAATTGCACCCCAGAGATTAGTGGTTATAGTTTCACTGCTCAGCTCTTAATATGAGTGAAAAGCCAAGGTGAAACATTGATGAGAAACTTCTAAAATAAAAAGCAGAAGCCAAAACAATGCAACAGACAAGCATTTCAAGGGAGGCACAGGAACCCAGTTCACACATCATCACTAATGTCCAGAAGAGGNCAGAAGACTCATGAAACAAATGGTCTGCTCTGAGAAAAAAACACGGGGAGGAAAGAAGTGCTGTGGTACAGAAGAGGTGAGAGCGCTGGAAGGTGACATGAGAACTTTCCACATAAGGAAATGCACAAGCACAAAAATTAATGAGAAAATCCCAAGACTTGGCATCAATAAGATAAGAGTGCTAGTAAAAGGAGAGGAAGACAAACATGTACAAGTCAAAGGATACAGAATTCACCAAAGTTTAGGAGTATCAAAGTGAAACAGTCCACTGAGTATCGATCAGAATGAAGGAAAATGAAACCAGTCTGTTCTAGTTTCATTTCCATTGCTGTGATTAAAAAAAAAAACAAAAATCCTGACAAAAAGCAGCATAGGGGAAAGAAGGGTTGATCTGGGTTACAATTCCAAGTTGCAGCCTATCATTTCAGGAAAGTCAAGGCAGGAACTCAAGCAGCTGGTCACATCACATCCACAGTCAAGAGAGAGAGAGCAAACACATGGCTTTTGTTTCATCCCAGACTGTTTTTCCTCTCTTTTACTATTCTGGACTTGCTGCCTAAGAAATGGTACCGCCCACAATGACCTGGGTTTTCCTACATCAATTAAATATCAAGATAATCAATGGCAGACATGACCATGGGCCAAACTAATCTAGAAAAATAACCAACTGAAACCCTTCCCAGGTAATACCAGGCTGTGTCAAGCTAATTAAAACTGAGCAGCACACCATGTCACCATGGGACACAAAGGAAGGGAAACCAAAAATACATTGNGTTTTTGAAATATCATACCCTAACCTAGAATAATGCCTTAAAAATCCTGAGGAGAAGCTTATTTATAGAAAAAAAATAATTTTTTAAATCACCAGTCTTAAATGGGAGTTAAATTAATTTAAAAACATTTACATTTTGCTCATTAGATTCCAGGTTTCTAAGCAATCCATAAATATTCAGTCAACATTTTTTTAGAGAGACAGNCTCAAAAATTTCCCACCATGCACCTCTTATTGGGTGTTTTGCCAAGCTAGAACAGTAATACAAGGAAAAGAAGAAACCCAGTGCCAAAACCCCAGGCTCCCTTCCACGGGGAGAGGCAAAGGGAATCCCATGACATGAGCTATGGAGTGAGCCTAGAAATCAATCAAACTGGGGGGTGGGGGAGTTTCAGATGAAACAGCTAGTGTCTTACAGGGAATTTATTCCTTGGGTGGGAACTTAAGAATAAATTATGATAGGTCCATAACAAATTAATCAAGGAGATGATTAATTAATGGTAAGGGGAACAAAGAGCCTTGCATTCAAGAAAATCAATGTTGTATATCCCACAATCTGTCCAAGAACACTGCATATACAGGCATACTGACAAAAACAGAATACTGACCTAGCAAGAGTGTAAAGCAGTAACCAGCAGCCAAATTAACTTACATGGGGGGAACAATCTACAAACTGTTAAAATTGGAAGTATGATGACGTATTAAGAAGTATACTGTTAACAGAATTGAGCATGGTTGTCCAGGGGTAGGAAGTCAGGAAGGGTTCCTGGGGCCCATTTTTACATAAAGCCTTTTGAGGCAGTGATGTCTAAGAGTTGGAGCCACAGGTGCCCTGGGTTCTAATTCTGGTTGTTTCACATCCAGCTGTTGGCGTCTGACCCTGCCAAAACTGCTTAGGACTCTTTTACTTATAGCTATGATTATCTAGCCTGGAGCAAACTGCTAAACCCTCTCTGCCTCAGTTGCTTCTTCTGTAAATGAGGATAATGTCTTCCTCATAGAAATTGGCAAGAATTGAGTAGACGCAACTTGAATTTTACCTAGGTCATTAGTATTCATGCAAATACAGTATTTTGGAGCATCCTCAGTCAAAATAAATAAGACTAAAATAATATGCTATTTCACTGTATTTGAACTCAATTTGTATGTGCTGGCCCAAATTTATAATTTAAAAATTTCTAAGAACACACTAGTATTGTGGTGTACTGAATACTTTGATAGTGGAGTATAGCCCAGCCTCTTAGTGTCCTCATTTATTATCTATTCACATATACAGAAAATTCCTCCACTTAAAGAATATTGGAGGCACTTTATATCCCAATCTCCCGTTACTTAACAATTTGAGAAATTGATGTAAGGTATTAATATGTCTTCTAGAGGGAAATGAATGAACTCCCATTTATAATTCTCCCCTTACCCAGAGAAATTATTTTAAGATCTGTCTTCATATTTTGTGAATACTGACTAATTTTTAATAATTCTTGAGCCTGTATGAGTATGAGCTAAAATCCATTCACCTAAAGAAAAAGCAAGAGGCCATTCAATAACNCTCAAGACAAAATATCATTTCCCTCCTNCAGATGAGGCCTCTGTCTGCTGCATGCTCATCAGTTAGTGGCTGGGATGCCAGCTAGCACACAGAGCTTTCCTTTGCTCAGTTACAGCTTGGCATGGGATGCCAGAGCATAGAAATGTGCTAACCCAAGTGATCAACCAAAGACGAGTGTTCCATGCGGCTTTCACTCCCTGGCTGTCACAGATTATGTCAAAAATAAAAGACACCAGGATGAGCTGTGCTGGCAATAAGCCCTGTGTGCATATCCATACTGCCAGTCATGACATTGCAAGTTCCTCTGACTGTTTACAGTGACCCCTAATAAAGACATTCTCATCTGACTAAAGCAGTCTCGGGGATGGTGATCTTTCTCTTTCCTGAGGCAGCCTGGAATACTGCCTGTTGATGATAATTACCAACAGAACAGAGAATCTATCACTTGCCTATTACTTGGTTAACATATCCACAACAACAATATATGAAAGGAACACAAGATGGTGAAGCTTGCTAGAGACCTGGGAGAGAGTGTTACGGTACTCACCGAAGTTTGCATGTCAGAAAGAAGATCATGTAGTTACACTAAGCAACTGTTTTCAGAGGCAAANGAGATAGGTCAGATTTACTGAAATTAATTTCAGCCACAGGTGCCAGTGTCAGGGTCTCCTCACACCTACAGACTTTTGGATGCTGCTTGATAGAAGTATTTTGAAGGTTTTTATGTTGGCTCTGANCTTAAGCAAATGATGTCAACTCTCAGCTTCTGTGCTGGAGAATTACAAGGGGAAATTTACTTCTGCACATGNCTCTGGAGAAGTGCCAGTTGCTTGTTTGCAACATCAAACTTGATGGTAGAACCTGGTGGAGTCTATCAAGGAAAAGGCTCAGTGGAACAGTGTTTACACGTTGAATGTTCTGCACACAGAAGCTGCGGGAAGGGTTCTGAGTATGGTGGCAGATGTCTGTAGTCCTAGAACTCAAGAGAGTGAGGCAGTAGACTGCAAGGTTGAGATCAGCCTGGGCTAAGCAGAAAGCCAAAGGTCAGCCTGGGCAACACAGTGAGATATCTTCACAAAAACCAAACAGAGTTTCTGCAGCAACTCTAGGTGTTTCTCTGGCTATGCAGAAGCTTTTTTTTTATGGGATCCCACTTGTAATTGCTGGCCCTAATTCTTGGAAGTTCCATGCACTCATATTTAGGTCTTTGACTTTGTTCCTTTTGCCTACATATCTGCTTTTGTGCTGGTACCGTATTGTTTTTATTACTATGACTATGTAATATATACTGAGATCTGGAATGGTAATCCCTCCAGCATTGATTTTTTTTTCTATCAGGATGGTTTTGGCTATCTGGAGTCTTTTCTGGTTCCATATGAATTAGAGCAACTAAGGAATCCTGACAGTGGGAGAGTCTTCCCCAGGAGAGGGCACATCACTTGATTATCTGATAGCAAATGGCAAGCATTGAAAAATGTATCTACAAGTAATATCATATAGACTGAGTAGATTTCTTAAAATATCAATTTTGGGGCTGAGGAGATGGCTCCATGGGTGGGAGGGGCTTGTGTAAGACCTGTCTCTTATACACATCTAGATGTGTATAAGAGACAGATGTATGTGTGTGTGTGTGTGTGTATAAAGCAACTAAAATAGGAAAATAGGCTAGGCATTTATAAGAAAGCAAAGGGGTAAAATTATGTAATTATATTGTAATATATAAACATACAAATAACCAAACCAAACTGAAACAAACAAACAAACAAGAATGAGGACTGATTGAGCCAACTGATAGAATGAAAGGCTAGAAGTAGGGAGAGAGACAAAGAGAAAGGAAACAGAGGGAGGAAAGAGAGAAGGAGAGAAAGTGGAGGGGAGGAAAGGAAACACTGGGAGAAAGAGGGAAGAGGGGAAGGAGAAGGGGAGAGAAGGGGAGATGCTCCAGTGTACATGTCTGCACCTCCGAGCCAGAGGGGAAACTGCCAACAGCAGTGCTGTGAAATTAATCTTCCCAGGGAGCACTTCACAGTGACTCTGCTTAGTTCGGGTCATACACAACCCTCTTAAAATAAGGCACCTGCCAGCCTCAGATCCTCACCCCCAGGTACTCTGCACATATATCCCTCTTGAAACAATGCACTTAGCAACCTGATATCAACTAGGAGCCCCATCTGCATCAAACTACATGCACACCCCTCTCCAAACATTGGAATATGTTTCTTCCCCTATTAGACATCCATCAAACAGATTCTAACTCCAGCTGTGGCTAGGTGAGAGGGATGGGAGGCTGATACAGTCTGAACTGGACTTGGTGCATGTGCTATAAGACAAACTGTCTTCTAAGGGAATTTTTGTGGAGAATCTTTCTTTTACCATTTTATGCATATGCATAACTGGGTGTTCATGTGATTATTAACATCCAGTGTGCTGGGTTTGTGGCATATGCTTTTAATCCTAACACTCAGGAGGCAGAAGCAGCCAGATCTCTGTGAGTTCCAGGCTGCCCTGCTCTACATAGTGAGTTCCAACCCAAGGCTATAAAATGAGAACCTGTATGAAAAAAAAAAAAAAAGGAAATCAGATGCTTATGGGCAGGGACATACAGTAGAGGTAAGGTTATATAATTTAAAATCTGTTACTCAGAACAGGGAACCATGAACACCAACCTTGATAGCTAACTCATCCTTCCATTTGAACTCATAAAAGAAGTCCTAGGCAACAGGATGAAGTCTGAGTCCTCTCACTCCTGGGGCCTGTCACCTTATAACACCTGCTCTACCACTTTTTAAAATCAAGTTTCTTTGCTACTTCTGCAAGATCTGTTTATCTTGTTTCCATTCTTGAAAAAAAATGGCAAGAACTGGGAAACACTCCACCCAAACCCTGACACTGGATACCTACCAATATCAGCTGGGCGTGGTGGTGCACACCTTTAATCCCACCCCTAGGAAGGCAGAGATAGTTTTTTTCTGAGTTTGAGGCCAGTCGGGTCTACATAATGAGTTCCANGACAGCCCAGGCTACACAGAGAAACCCTGTTTCAAACACAAAACAAAACAAAACAAACAAACAAACCAAAACCCAGAATACCAGTATCCATAAGTCCCAAAGCACATCTGCTTCGTAGATCTAATCGTTGCCTCTAAACTCACCTCAGTGGGATTTGTTTTCTACCTGGTTTAAAATTCAGGCCAAAATTTTCTTAACTCTCACTCTTAAGTACACAAGAAATAAACCACCAAAGTACCTCTGAAGAGAAGGCACACCAGTCTATATGTATCTTTGGCTCTCAGGGAAAGATTACATAGAATTATGCAAAGATTGTTCAGGAAAGATAAAAGTTACATGTCATGTAATCGTGAAGGAAATAAGTTTGGGAAAAAATGACTGTTCTAAGTAGTCATGGGAACCCCAGCCATCCACTTCCTGCACATTCTTTTGTGGACCAGAGGCTGTGCTATGCAAAGGAAATGAGAAGACAGTTGTTCTGTCTTATAGTGCAATCACAGTCTTGAATGGGAGATGGTGGCAGAGGTGCAGAGGTGCAGAGGTAAATGGAACTAAAGGAGGTGCGTGTTTGGATGCTAAGGGACCTAGAACATCCTCAGTGGAAAAGTGAGGCATGAGTCAATTATTTAAAGAGGAGGTATTTTAAAATAATCATGAAGGGGTGTGTGTGTGTGTGTGTGTGTGTGTGTGTGTGTATGTTTGTGTGTGTGTGTATGT
>LZPO01036559.1:0-16649 GCA_001675575.1 Neotoma lepida | reverse complement strand
TATATATACTAAAATACAAATAAAATATATCTTTTTATAAAACAAGATTATTATATGATTAATAGGAACAAAATAGAACATGATAGTAAGTGTGCGTAAGAGTGCAGAAATTGGGAGTGGAAAGACTTTTCACTGACCTTTAATTGTGTAAGTCATGCATTTTAAAATACAAGTATTTGAAGCAATCCTGGTCATTGTCAGTAACATAAAGACCAGAAATTTAATTAACAGACAAGAAGCTTCTCATTGTCAGATGGAAAGCTGTGTGTATGATCTCTGACTTCTGCCTTTCTGTTTCTGTGACAGCCAATGTAGAATCCTCAGGATGGGTAATGACCTACAAGTCATCTCAGATGTAGTCACTCTGGTGATTTGGGTTAGGCTTTTGACCCAACTCTGCAAATACTAAGAATCTTGTGAGTCAAGGAATTGTCCACAAAGGACATAGGGATACCTAAGGAGTGCTCCTCACTCATGTATCAGAGGCTGGCATGCAAGACTCCACAGTGATAGGCATGTCTTTGAACCGTATAATCATATAATTACGTGAAACGTGAGCTGTGTGTTGACTCTTTCAGAAGAGCACACCAAGAGAACAACAGTTCAGTGATCTAAGACAAAAAGAAGCAGCCTTAAAAATCAATTCCATGGGGGCTGGAGAGATGGCTCAGCAGTTAAGAGCACTGACTGCTCTTCCAGAGGACCCGGGTTCAATTCCCAGAACCCACATGGCAGCTAACAACTGTCCATTACTCCAAGACCTGACACCCTTACACAGATATACAANCAGACAGGCAAAATGCCAATGCACATAAAATAAAAATAAATAAATTAAAAAAAATCAGTTCCACAAAATTTTGTGAATGTTTATGCTTAATCTTCTGTCTCCTGATTAAGGCTGTCATATGCTCTGATGTGAGCTTAAAGGCACAGACATCTANGAAGGCATGCCCTGTTGTGGAAGTGTCCAGAGCAGAAAGCTGATTCTACGTCTTTGTACCACAGTGCTTCTTTGGTGGTCTCTGCACAATNCTCTTATACCCCTATTACTATCAGCTGATTTCACAAGTTAGAAAACCTCCTGGTAAGTTGGTACAAATTTTAAACTATCCCAAACAGGTCCCTCTGCATTGTCAAACCTCCTATGTTTTAGTGAAAAAACATACATACAAACAAAAAAACAAAAAGAAGCATTTGGTTATGTGGCAGTGGTAAGTAGAAACAGGCATCCTACAGCACATCCCTAGTATGATCCATTCAGGAACATGTCTCATCACTCAGAATCCCTGATGGCATGAGCTTTTCTGGTATTCAGTGGATGAGCCTTTTCAGAAAGGGGAACCTGAATGGATAAAGAAATGAGCCATCTGCTTTGAATGGCCAAGCAGCTGTTAGTCCTTTGTGATCTGCTTCTCTGGAGCAGAGTTATTAAACTGCTAATTCCAAATATATTTCCTCTTAATTAAACCAAGTGCTGAGACTTCCATGGCAGTGGAATAGCAAGGTGGATAATGATGGAACAATTAATGAAGAAGGTATACTATATGTTTTCATGGTCAACGTTTCTCTCTTTAACCTTGGAAAGTATTTTTTTTCTTAACATTGCCTTAGAAATTCTGTGCTTAGCTTCATATTATCATTCTACTGTCATTATCTACAAGTGCCTCACTGTCGACAAGTCTACTTTTCTGAAATGTTACAGCAGTCACAGTACTCATTCACATATGTATTTAAGTCCACAAGCACACTGCTACTGAGTAATTGACATGTGTTGTTGGCTCTCAGCACAGACCTCCTTCTCTGTGGAGTTACCCACATAGATTCTGGAGCCAGCATTGCTGCCCTTCAGCATATTGTAGCCCTGAAAACCTTGGGAGTTATTCTAAGGGGGAATATCAAATTAATAACATAGATCTCTAGCAATCTGTGAGAGAAAAATATTCAATACCATAACTTTTAGAAACAAACTATTATATGTATATAATTCATTCAACTACATGACATATATGTATCAGTCTTGAATAGATATTTCTGCATTAGTCTTTTCTTCTATATCAGAATATACACTCTACTTTTGACTTCTTTGTAACAGTTTCAGATGCATATTTCTGTCAGGATTCTGGTTTGTTTACTAGAAATAGGTACTGGGAAAGAAAATACCCCTTCCAGGTTATATAGTCNTAAAACATTGGACCCTTACCTATTTCATCTTCAAATCTAAAGCAAATTATAAATAAATCAGAACAAAAGTAATAATTTCTGTTTAAAATTTTATTATTATTATTATTGGAAAACTAGAGTATTGTACAATCTCTTAGAGGAAAAATTGGAGCAAAAAAGCAGTTCATCAAATGTTATTTATTAAATCACTCCTTCTTCTATGAAACTAAATCCCACACTAGTAAGAAATTGGCTTCTTTGACACTGCTGTCTCAAGTTTTCCCAAGTGTATTTCCTTAAAGATTCTTAAACTATTATTGACAGGCATGTATGGATTACCTCAATTTGAATTTTCTATATGTTCTACCTCATTGCATTTCTCTCTGCTCCCACTAGGACTGTCGTTCAATAGATTCTAGTTGTGCTCTGAGGGAGGGAGCTGTGTTCTGGACAGGTAGCACTTGTGACAGACTCATATTTAGTATTGACAGTTCTCACACTACGGAATAGTCAACTCTTCTACACAAATGTAGTTGTATTGCCCATTAAAACATGGTATGTGCAATGTTTACTTCTGTGTGCCAAATGAACTGCATTACGGATGTCCTGACAGTGCATAATACATTATTTCTAGGTGTGCATGAGGGTGTGTTCAGCCAGTGAGTACAGAAAAGCAGCTGGTGCTNCCATTATGGATAGTCATTATTCAATATTCTGGCAGCTCAGATAGATCAGAATGGGAAATAAAGACAAAGTCCTTCTTTGTTGTGGAGTAATCTTTTTATACACTGTGAAGATGTGTCACTCAGGTTGGTTTAATAAAAAGCTGAACAGCCAATAGCTAGGCAGGATTTGGGGGCAGAGAGGTCACTGGCAAGAAGGATAGAGATGCAATGAGAAGCAGAGCAAGCAGGATGGACACTATGGAGATAAGGTAATAAAGCCATGAAGCAGAAAATAAATTAATAGAAATGGGTTAATTTAAGCTATAAGGGCTACTTAGAAACAAGCCTAACCTATCAGCTGAGCTTTCATAATTAATAAGTCTCTGTGTCATTGTTAGGGAGCCATCAATCATGATGAAAAAGTCTGATTACATATGGCACCAAACATGGGGCCATGTTTATTCACATAAGGCCTGAGGAAAAAAAAATTAAAAAATGGAGTCAAATGTGGCTTCTTGGCATGGTTTCCTGGTGATCGAGGTGTCTAGGGTAGGCTGGTCAGACTGAGACTGCCTGTGTGCTGCAGCCAGCCACCAGCACTATGTGTCGTGTGGCTAAACTGAGCCACACCAGTGGCTGACATAACAATTTAAGATTTGGGGCGCACGATCAGAGAATTCTGCAGATGCTCAGTAGAGACATATCCAGATGGAAAAAACTCTAAACAGGTTACAGTGTGTTTAAAATAAATGTATGTAGGCTTAAGAAAGAAAAGAAACTGTGTATATACAATCATAGAAACAAAATAAGTAGTTTATAAATAATAAAACAAAGTCTTTAAAGAGAAAATAAAATAACAAAAAAAGAATAAGCCATGTAGGGATGAGAAATTCATAGGGAGTCTGGATCCTGTATGGTGTTGTATTGACTTTAAAATTTTTTTATTAGTGATGAGCAAACAATAGCTGTTGAGAGATACTGGATTATAAAAACTACTAAATTAAACCAACCTATATATTTTTAAAATGTCTTAACTTCAAAATGGAAGTCAAAAAATACGATATGTTGGGGAAGAGGTTATGCTTTTGTTTCCACAGAAAATGAAAGGCTGTGGATTCATTCAAGGTTGATAGATATAAGATTTGTTTGGGGGAGATCCCCTGAAAATTCTGGCTACAGACCTAAAGAAATAAACATAGAAAAACTACAAGACAGGTGACATATATTTTACCTGCTCAAACATAAAACAAAAAAAAAATCATCTTTGGCTGGCTAGTGTACAACACAGTCCATACTTGTGTTAATACAGATATGTATGTTACCTTTGAAAGTTTATGTATTTTCAGAGCAAGGAGCTCAGATACCAATGAAAATGGATGGTCCAGGTGATTCAGCATCTCAGAGTACCTCTGTTGCANTTTCCTCAGAGTTCTGCAACCAGAAGAGCTTCAAGGCTACTGGCTGAGATGGTCCAGCCTTACAGACTATTCCAGCCAGGACTTCAGATAAGCCTTGCACTTTCTCATTACACAGAGACTGGACAACAAATGATACAGCTTAGCTCTCCCAGGACTTGACCTTTATCTCAATTTTCTCAGGGTACCCTAAAGATTCCAGTGCCCCCAGACAACAAGAAGTAGTCTAGAGAACACAATATCCACATTCCCAAGAGGTGGTGGGTGGTTTTTGGTCATTCAGTGGGTTATGGATATTTGTCATCATTTAAGGGAGTTTGGTTACAAATTGTTATTGGTCATGGTCAGGAAGAAAACTAAACAAATGATATTAGATTCAAGGATCTCTTTCAAAAGGGAAAAAAAAGGGATATAACATAAAAATGATTAGATAAAATGGGGGATTGTTGAGTCTACTTTTGAACAACTACTAGCCTCAAATATTTTACATTGGTATGGATTTTGGTATATTGATACAAATTTAAAGTTATTTTTGTTATACTAAATGTATGGTTCTATTCTTGTTTGAGGTATTGTGCTTATGCAGCTCATTTTGAAATGTAATGTATAATTAAAAATACAGATTAATGGTCATCTATAGTAATCAAACTTGTAGTCATATTAGGTATGTTTTCAAGGTCATACAGAGATATATTTTATATATATATATATATATATATATATCTTCAAACACTTCAAAGACCTACAAAATATGACATTTAAGATGTTTAATAACCTAAGGCTTTTCATGACAGTGAGACTCATCTGCTCCTGGCAGCACCAATTTACTTCAGAAAGGATGATGGCCATTGAAGAACCTCCATATGGAGTTTGCTTTCATTGTGGCAAAGCTAGCCATTTGAGCAAGAAACTGCTCTTGCCTCAACTGCTGACAGTATGTTGTACAAACTGGACAAGCAGGACACAAAGAAAAGACTGCCAAACTCTGCCAAAACAGGGAGAGACAGTCCTTCAAAATTCCTGCTTCACAGAAAAGTCTGCTAGATACTCTAAGCCTGTAAGCCAAAGACAGATGCCCCAACATTGCAAAAGAACTTTGAGTGACTGTCCAGGCAGCCAGATGTCTCTGCCAGTTCTATAGTTTTTGAAGTGGCTTGTAGTGCACTTTCTGTTTACTCAGGTAATATTACATCCTTCTGGGGTCTTTGATAGAGTTGAAGACTAGATAATTATAGTTTTCCTTAATTATCATAAAAGGTAAATTAGGTACAAACCTTTGGACTCACCAAGATAGGATTAATAATGGAGGATTTTCTCTGAATTTACCAAATGCAAATGGACTATACATTGTAAATGTAATTCTTACTGGATAATTGTTCTTATTTTATGTAGTTTCATTTGTTAAAGTTAATACCTTTCCTTTCTATTTAGACAATACCTGATAATTGTTCTTATTGTATGTAGATTTACTATGTTAGAGTTAAAACNTTTCCTTTTTATTTAGACAAAAAGGGGGAAATGTTGTGGAATAATGTTTTTGTATACTATGAAGATGTGTCACTCAGATTGGTTTAATAAAAAGCTGAATGGCCAATAGCTAGGCAGGATTTTGGGGGCAGAGGGGTTGCTGGGAAGAAGAAGGGAAGAGATGCCATGAGATACAGAGAGAGCAAGATGGATACTACAGAAATGAGATAATAAAGCCATGAGGCAAAAAGTAAATTAATAGAAATGGGTTAATTTAAGTTATAAGGGCTACTTAGGAACAAGCCTAATATATCAGCCAAGCTTTCATAATTAATAAGTCTCCGTGTCATTATTAGAAAGAAGATGGTTCTGACGAAAAAGTCTGATTATACTTCTTTCTCCTTAATATCATCTTTCACTGCCTTTGAATGTAAGCACTTCTACCTCCTAAAATTTGAGAATCATCTGACTGCATATCAAGCTAGCACAATTGCCAGATCTTTGACATCATGGTGCATTGTATAGGTTCTCCTGGTTCTTCAGGAGATGACAGATAACAAATGACAGATTCAGGAACCACAAGGCCCCTATAATCCAGAAATCCAGTTTCTACAGCAAATCTCTCATACAAACACATGCAAGTATACATGTGTGGGAGCATCTGCCTGCACATACACATGTACATACACATACACACACACACACACACACACACACACAGAGAGAGAGAGAGAGAGAGAGAGAGAGAGAGAGAGAGAGAGAGAGAATCAAACATCAAGTTTTTGTCCTGAAAGATACTCTGACCAAAGTAGATGTGTTACTGATGTGTAATGTCTCAATTTGAAAGCAAAAAAAAAGGATTTTGAGAGAAAAAAAAAATCATTATTTGGATGTAGCCTCAACTACTCAAATACAAGCCAAGACTGAGTAATTTTAAGGGTAGAATTTCAGTGATGTGCAGGTGATAACATGTATTCTGAGTCAATGTTTTGACTGTATGATTTCGATTTTGCATATTCTATAAAAAATTGCAGACTTGTAAAGTAGAACATATATGAAATAAGGAGAAGGAGCACTGTTGGGAGTGGAAAGGTTTAAGTAGGGGCAGAGTTGAGGAATAGTCAAAGTGAGAGGATGGAGAAATTGAAAGCACAGATAAATGAAAAAAATACAGAATCTGCTATTTTGTAAGTTATTTAGAAAACATGGATGGATAATGCTGCTTCCCTAAACCATTGGTTATTAATCAAGATATTTGGGGTATTTCCTCAGGAAGTTTAGGCTCAAAGAACATCCTGAAAAAATATAGCAGACTGTTATCATTGCTTTTGGTTCCCCACCAGAGCTAGATATAAGATTCTATTGCTGAATGCACTTCATACTTTGGAGTCAAGACACAGAGGAATCAGGCTGGAACTCCCTCCTGACTGCCATGCAGGCTATTTCAAAAGAAAAGTAATCAATGGTGTTACCCAGCTATGAGTTGTGCAAGCTACAATACCAACCTGCTGGGAAAGATGTGCCTTCTGGTGCAATATTGGCAGGACAGGAATTCATGCCTGGAACTGTAGACCAGTTCAAAAGTCTGTGACTGGAACTTTCACATAAAAGTCTATTCTTATATGGACACGATATCAAATTGCCTTCTAAATATGTATGATGTACTCATATATCCTTATAATGCTTTCAGTCTTGGCCAGATGAACTGTTGTTTGTAGTGGGGGATGGTTAATGCAGAGACTCATAATAGGACAAAGTATTGNGGAAAATTAACTGTTGATTGCTTAGCTCTAAACAGATTATATCACCCCTTCTAAGGCTCAGGGAACATGTGGAAGAGGGTAGAGAAATAGTTTAAGGTGTAGAGGAATGCTGTAAAAAGCTCTCTTCTAGACATGGTATGGCTAAGGC
The DNA here is from genome assembly GCA_001675575.1 of Neotoma lepida. Lineage (NCBI taxonomy): Eukaryota > Metazoa > Chordata > Mammalia > Rodentia > Cricetidae > Neotoma > Neotoma lepida. The sequence continues at coordinate 9,031 of LZPO01036559.1, read as the reverse complement.
ACTCATGAAGTCACAGCAACAGTGTTAACTGCATGAGACTTGTACAAGACAAGAGATGTCAGTATTCCATTATGGCTTATAAACCCTCACTCCAGCTTGAGGAGCTACAGACAATGATTGTTTTGGGAGGCAGAGTCACATGTCTTAGTAGTACACTACTAGTGCATTGTCTCCACTCAAGCAAATAACCACCTTACCCAGCTCCTGCAGGAAAATCTAATCAAATGCAATGAGCTGAAAAGAAACAAAATATGGAAGGAGGGATACTTTGGGGGAAGAAGAAAAAGACTAGATTCAGCTGGAGAAATGAAGGCATTAAAGAGGATGATGGAGTAGATATGATCAAAGCACATTAAAGGTATTAATTGTGAAAGAATCAAGTTATAAAAAAGAAAAAGTCAAACTGCATTTCTCAAGCTAGGACATGTATTTCATCTAGAATGTTCATTTTAAATTAGACCTCACAGACTACCTGTGAAAATTTTTCTTGCCAGAGTTTGTAAAGTGAATCTTAAATGGTCTTATTAATTGAAAACACCAGGCCAGGTATTGGGATAAATTCTGAAAGGTCAGAGAAACAAAACAAGCTACAGCCAACCTCACCTTGCCAACTCCTCAGCTGATCTTGTTTCCTCAGACTGCAGGCTTCTGAGTCCTCACCCGAATGAATCTCAGCTCAACTGCTGCTCAAAGCCTGAAAGCTTAAGAGGCTCCTAGCTCCTAGTCCTCAGGCCTTACATACGTTTCTGTTTTCTGCCATCACCTCCTGGGATTAAAGCCATGTGTCTTTCCCAAGCAAGACATGGAATCTCATGTCCTGGGACTAAAGGTGTGTGCCACCATGCCTGGCTTTGTGTTCAGTGTGGCCTTGAATTCACAGAGATCCGGATGGATCTCTACCTCTGGAATGTTCGGATTAAAGGCGTGTGTGCCACCATTTTCTGGCCTCTATGTCTATCTAGTGGTTGTTCTGTTCTCTGAATCTAAATAAGTTTTATTTAGGGTGCACAATATTTTGGGAGACACAATATAATCACCACAGGAGTTTCTATCAATGGGTGTTTTTGTGGTTTTGAAAGTGAGAGCCAGTCTACTGACTACCATGGAGGTGATGGTACATGCTTTTATACATCTAACCGGCAATAGAAACTATTTGCAGGTGGAAGGTTTATTTGGCTCATGATCTCAAGAGAGTCTTGTCAGTCATGGTAGGCAACATGAGGCAAAATTTGTGACGTTTACTGCTGGGGATCCTCACATCACTGAGGCAAATAGGAAGCAGAGAAAGCAGGCCAGAGTCTGAACTGGACATAACCTTTAAAGGCACACCCTTCAAAGTCTACTTCCTCCACCAGGGCCCAATTCCAAAGGATTCTAAAACCTCCCCTAAACAATGCTACCAGCTGAAGACTAAGCTCAAAACACATGAACCTATGAGGGGCATTTCACTTTCAAACCACAAGAGGATACTGTAATGTGACCAGCTAACCAAGTTTAACCAGGTCATGTATCTGTCTAACTCTTCTTTATAAGTGAACAAATGTAACTAAATTTGGGGAGAGCACAGACTTTTTGCCTAAAGGCCAAAAAGAAAAAAGGAAAGGAAAGGAAATGAACAGTTTTCACCAGATGGAGGTAGAAATGTAATTTGAATAACTAGCTTCTGCTTGGATCTCCTCCACACAATGGATGGGTGATTAAGTCTTGAATGAGTCACTCCTCAGGACCACCCACTTTCTCATTTCCAAGTCAAGCTTGTAAAGATTATGGAAAAGAGTCTAGGCTCTTAATTAATACGCTCACAGACAGGTATGTGTCGAAATCTCCAAATGCAGCACTTCGGAGAGGTAATGATGTGAATTTCTAACTGATTAAGAGAATCTTATGTATTGGCTAAGAGAATAAAATAATGTGAAGATTGTAGGCAGTACAAAGGCCAATGGAGGTTTTTCAGGGTTTTTTGTTTGTTTTGCTTTCTCTGGCTATCTTTCTGTAGGAAGATGAGAAAAAAAATCTATACAACATCACTACCAGGCATCCTTATAATTCTTCCTTTCTCTCATGGTGATACTGGACCTTAGAACCTTAAACTATATTTCAGCTTCCTTTGGTTTAGGGCCTGTGATTTATCTTTTCCAGTGTGATTCACTTTGGGGCTTGCTGACTCTAGGTTGTTTCTATATCTAGTCTTAGAGCAATTTAGCTCATCTCCCTTTCTTGATTATAGTCCTCAATATCTGCAGATTGTGCTATAAAAACAGTATTCTGAGCTGGGTTAGAACTGCCTGGTGCAGCTCTAGCCTTGTTNTTGTCCCTTCCTAGATAGGTAAAGTCACACATGAAGAAGAAAGTATCCAGGAAAGGGCCTGCCTGGCTTAGTTCCTTTCCACTGGAAGCTGAATGTTCTTCAAAGATTTGCCCAGTGTCCTCTGGAGTATGTCACCTGGGCTTGCAGTGGGGAAAGTGAGGAATGTGCAATCAAGATTCCATGTGCCCTGGGTGGTCTGCTTCTTTTCCTAACAGCAGGGAGCAAATCCATTTGACCAAACTCCTGCATGCCAGTGTGCCTGTCTCACTACTCAGAAATCTAGGTAGCTAGTGCATGGAAATCTGAATGGTAGGTAGTCTGGGATGCAATGAACTCCAGTGTATGTCATCAGTTTTCCGGTTTACCATGGATGAGTTTTGCTATTCTGCAAGATGGAAATAATCCTTTTCCGTTTGTTCATTAGTGAGCTTTGTATTGGAAAAACAACAAGAACAACAACAAAACCCTAAGTTTCTAACTTTCTACTCTATTAACAATCAATCTGTAGTATTAGAGTTTCCGAAACCTAGTCTGGCCTAGATTCTAATCCTTATATAAGCAGATCCATTACACTTCCTCAACATGGATGAATAACAAACACACAAGCAGGAAAATGTGAGTGAGAACAAAGAGCAAATATTCCAAATCCTTTGTGGTGTTAAGAGTTCTGCTACTCAGCATTATTCATAATAGCCGGAACCTGGAAACAATCTAGCTGCCCCTCAACTGAAGAATGGATAAAGAAAATGTGCTACATATACACAATGGAGTACTACTCAGCAGTAAAAATATCAACGCCATAATGAAATTTGCAAGCAAATGGATGGAACTAGAAAAAAATTCATCTTGAATGAGGTAACCCAGACCCAGAAAGACAAATACAGTATGTACTCACTCATAAGTGGATATTAGATATAAAGCAAATGATAACCAGCCTACAATCCACAGCCCCAGAGAAGCTAGGTAATAAGGCGGACCCGAAGAGGTACATGCATGGATCATCCTGGGAAGAGGAAATAGATGAGATCTCCTGGGTAAACTGGGGGTGGGGTGGAGGGAGGGTAGAGGTGAGGGGATAGGTGAAGGGAACATGAGGGTCAGGATGGCCTGGCTGAGTTGGGGGAGGGATGGAGAAGGAGAGCAATGAAAGAGATATCTTGATAGAGGGGGCCATTAAGGGGTTAAGGAGAAACTTGGTGCCAGGGAAACTCCCGGGAATTCACAATGATGACCCCAGCTAAGACTCCTAGCAATAGTATAGAGGGTGCCTGAACTTACCTTCCCCTATAATCAGATTAATGACTAGCCTAGTTGCCATCTAGAACCTACATCCAGTAACTGATGGAAGCAGATGCAGAGATCCACAGCCAAGCATTACGCTGAGCTCCTGGAGTCAAGAGAGGAAAGAGGGATTATAGGAGCAAGAGGGGGAGGGGGTCAAGATCATGATAGGGAAACACACAGAGACACTGACCCAAGCTCTTGGGAGCTCATGAACTCTAGATCGACAGCTAGGCAGCCTGCATGGGACTGACCTAAGCTCTCTACATGTGGTGATAGTTGTGTAGCTTGGTCTGTTTGTGTCCCCTAGCAGTGGGACCAAGATTTGTCCCTTGTGCATGAGCTGGCTTTTTGGATCCTATTCCCTATGATGGGATGTCTTGCTCAGCCTTGATGCCGGGGGAGGAGCTTAGTACTGCCTCAACTTGGTGTGCCCTGCTTTGTTGACTCCCATGGGAGATCTTACCCTTTCTGAGGAGTGGATGGGAGGAGGGGGTGTAAGGGAGGTGGGGGAGAGAACAAAACAAGAGGAGGGAGAGGAAACTGTGGTTGGTATGTAAAACAAAAAAATAATATAAAAAAAGAGTTCTGCTATTATTCAATGACTTACAGAAACTTAACTTTCCACACCTGCTGTGCATATTCAGAAAATGTTGCAAGGTCCTTATTTTTGTCCTTCCTCTGGCAGGAACTCCATCATCACANCTGGTTTGTCTTGCAGGGATAACTTTACAATGGTGTTCAAATCCAATCACACACACAGCTCTCCCTATGCATCAGTTTGCTCTGCCTTCCCTTTCTGCAGCTGACAATTCCATTTCCAGTCATACACTAGGGAGTGGAGGACCAAGTGCTATTCATTTAATTCTGCTGGTGATAATCCCACTACAGCTCTCTTTCTACCGTATGCCCCNCTTATGAGGACTCAGGACTTCAAAATCCTCTAATTCAAATACCCCGAAAATTAAAGATTTCTAGATATTAGGGATTTTATTGTTAGAGTACTATAAAGTCACTGAGCTGTGCAGCTTCTGAAGTAAATTTTTAAGCCAAGGAATGTGATTAACTAAAGAAATCAAATAAAAATAAAGCATTTGTAAGATTACCTGACACCTGTGGTTGCTGCTGCAAGCTAGCTATTGAGAAAAAAACAAGCATTGTGTGGACTAGATAGAAAAATTCCTAACAAATGTACCCCAAATCCACCACCCACTTGAGGCTCCTATCANCAACTTAATACTCTCAAAACTCTACTAAGTATATTGGACAAACAAGCCCTTCAGTACAGTTAGTACATTTCTAGATGTTTGATCAAGAAGGGAAAAGAAAAGTTTTCTCTGGCCATGTATACAAAGAATGTCTTCTGGTTGGTATTCTGTGTTCAACAAAATTATGAGTTTAGACTGCCTTGGGGGAAACAGGAAAATCAGATTTTTCCCCCAACTAATGAAAGATACTTAACATTTATGACTCCAATGATAAAGAACTTATATGTTAGGTTTTTATAGGCCTTAGTTTAACTTCATATCTTTTTGTTAACTAGCAAGCTAATGCAAGTCTCTTAACTATGCATTACCTAGTACTAATTGTATAACACACTAATCAAATGAGGTAATATCTCTCCATAAGTACTATAATATTATGTTTCTCATTTTTTAAGGATGTTTGTTTAGTTATAATTGTGAAACCTGAGAGGCTTGGCTCCTCTACCTTCAAGAATCCTTCCCTTATAACAATCCTGTAGTTCCCAAGTCAGTAGAACCTCATGGAAAACTAAGTGCTAAGTGCTAAGTTAGCATCTGATGTCCAAGGACAATTCCCAGAGTGTCCTTTTTAAAATTCAAATGACAAAGCACAGCTTGGTGTGCAAGCCTGTAATCCCAGCACTTGGAAGTCTGAGGCCAGAGAACAGCCAAGGCAACTTAAAGGAGGAGGAGGAAGGGAAGGATGAGAAAGATGAAGAGAATGGGGGAGGGGAGGTGGAAAGTGAAGGGGAGAAAAGGAGAAGAATAAAGAAGAAAAGAGAAAAATAAAAGTAAGCTCTATAGGCCTACAGAGTCACAGTTTCTCTATCTTGAATGGTCACACAATTTCACAGCAGAAATTATGACTTATTCATATATCTTATCTATGGAAGACCTGTACACAATCCACATAAGTAGTTTTGTGGGGTTAGTGAGACAGGCCAATGGGTAAAACACTTGCTATACGAGCCTGATACCCTGTGACCTGTCCTGCACACACACACACACACACACCCTGCTGCTGCTGTTACTATTACTACTAATTTTTGAAAGAAATAGTTTTCTATTTTGCACCCATTTCTATAATTCAGTGCTAAATAAATATAGCATATTCCAACCAAGTGCAAGTGTTTTGTTTTGTTGTTTTTTTTAAACGTATCTGTTATTCTTTACAATAGGACTTCGATTCCATTATTTTCCCAGTATAACTAAAATAAACATCCGCAGGCCATCCAAGACTGCATAACTGAAAACATGAAAGACTGCGATTCATCAGCAGGTGGTTCACCTCTGCTTGAGTCAGCCTCTGCTTGGGCCAGCTTCCATAGACAACACTGCCCTTTGGGAATTTGACTTCAAACTGAACCATTATGCAAACCCACCCTGAGGTAGAAGGTCTGTGGTCTTTCCTTAAAAATCAATTAGACCCATAATAGTCATGAACAACTGGGGACTGTCACTATTNAGACTTCATCTTATTGCCTTTACACAAGGTGACATTTCCCCAGGAATTTATTTCTCAAACAACAATGTGAATTGAAAGTCCTCTTAGCTTTGAGAGAAGCTAAGTCTAACAGTCATTTACTTCTGCGGCATCTTCCATGGATTTTCCTTCCCTACTTCCAGAAGTAAGGAATTCCACTCTTCTCCTCAGATGGCGGCCTCCTTCATGGAGGACGTTGGTTATGTACCTCAGATCCCTGGAAATTAAAGTTATTTCCTGGACTATCTTTTGGCCTTTGGAAGATTCTTCGTAAGTATTATTTTAATGTACTTACTTGCTATAGACCAACCAATTGTCAAGTTATTCTTTCTAGTGGCCCAAAGAGTCATTCATAACCAGTGATCTTGTTGCACAGGACATAAATTGTAGTAAGAGAATATGTTTCAAAGGGTGTGACTTCCCAATGGAGCTAACTACCTCTCAAGAGGGTTTTAATGAAACAGGCAAGACTTTCCCTTTCTTTCTGGCTTCCTGTTCTATGAAGCCATCTTTCTCTTGTTCATGTTCTTTCCAAGAAGTCATCCACAGTTAGACCTCACCAGAGACTGAACCATTGCAGATGCACAATGTTGAAGTTTCAGTCTCCAAAATTATGACCTAATAAATCCTTTTTGCTTTTTAAGGTGTCTGGCTTCAGACACCTTGTTATAGCAATGTGGGAAAAAGAACACACCATTCTTCTCATTTTATTATATTATGGATGAAGAATCANAGACAGTTCTTTTCTGTCTGCCTTTATGGTTTTATTCCTCTGAATGCCTCTGGCAGTTTGTCATTTTTATTGACAGAACAAAAAGAAGAGAAGCATCCTCTCAGTAATCTGCATCAGTGACACATTACACATGTCTGTTGAGTGCAATGCCCACCACTCATCTTTAAAACATGCAGCTCCATAAGACTATTCTATTCCCCAGCCATACGAGCTTGTTATTACAGCCTGTAGCTGAGGAACCCTGACTGTACTCGCCCAAGGCACATTTCCAGCACACATCAAACACTCCCTCAGTTCAGTCTATGTTTGTTCCTGCGCTTAGTATTCAGTTGGAAAGCTCTTATTTTCCCTGTCTATCACCTTTCCATCGTTCTTTGGGATAAACACTGTCTACAACCATTCTCTGAAAGGTCACAGGGACACAATGGCTACTGATGTCCTGAAAGAAAAAATTATTTCTTTCTGCCCAGAATTTATTGTATACTCAGTACTGAAGGAATTAATTGATTGATCTTCCATGATACAACATAGTTTTGGCCTTTTCTTTACTTGCAGCCTAAGAAAGTGCTTTAAAATTAAGAGCCTAGAAATGCTTTTAAAATTCTGCTGCAATTAGAAACACAAAATGAAGATTCAGGTTTATGTGTGCATGTAAATATTAATGTATCTACCTTTTATATCAAAATAGGCATTAAACACTATATATATATGTATATATGTGCACACACACACACTCACACACAGAGATGCTCTTTGATTTCTGATAATGTTGTGTTCTAACAAAAGACATTTGTAATGTACCCAGGCTGCTGAACACCACAGCTGAGACTTAAGCAGTCTCAGGACAAACGTTTTATTTGATTTGTTGTTGAAACACCACCCAACACCAAGCCAATAGTGAAACTGTTGAATAGCTCATGTAGTTTATTAAATGCTTGGCTGAAAATGGATACACCCAGTGTGCTAGTACCCACCATGAATATGTGTTAAAGGGCAGTGTTCATTAAACGCATACCAGCTTGGTGCTGTGGTGATGGTGGATAACATGAGTTCTTGCCATCATATCAAGGACAATGTATACTTACATTTGCTAGAAGAAGGATGGATGGCTATGGAAATATTTCAGGACTATGGAAGGTATAAAACTGGGTGGCTTGCCCACTTTCCAACCACAGACAACTAACTAGTTCTTCATTTTCTATATTTTGTATTGAAATTCATGAGAAAGAAATGAATTTATGCCGTATTTAAAGCAATAATGGGTTGAGATTTACTAACAGATACACAAAACTGTATTTTGAACCATTAAGTAGGCAAGATGTAGAGGTAGGTTCTGACATCAATTTACTTATAGACAGAAAACAAAGGTGACCAAAGCCAGATTTGCCAAACATACCAAGCACTGCACAGTGTGGTCCAATTTAACACTGGTGACTAGAGACCTTTGCTTCACCTTAAAACACGAACATACAGAGTCACCATGATGAACCCTAGCACAATTTCTGCCCCACAAGTATGTCTCTGCTTCTGTCTTTGAGGTATAGGATCTAGACCTGACACAAGCTACTCCCTTTATTCACCAACTGTCCACATGCAAAGCAACTTTGACATTGCAGATGTGGAACCCACAGCTCATGTTTGTGCCACCCAGCTGCCATTATTCATAGTCCCCTCATCTGTAAGATGAGATTATTACTAAGTCCTGTATGGGTGTTGTGTGTATGGGCATATATGAGCTATTAAGATTAAAGTATGAAAAAGTATGATATAGTCCCTCTCACAAGATTCCCCATGCCCTATATGGCTGTAATTGGGAAGTACTTTGATGTAATAATTCTAAGTTACAATGTACATGGGAGAATTGGTACATTATTAAATTTTCATGCACATTGCCCCCTAAGAAGTAAGGCAAACATGGGAAATGCTCCTCCAGTTGGTAATGGAATTAATCTGAGTTGTACATCACAAAAATGGACTCAGGA
>LZPO01036558.1:0-16665 GCA_001675575.1 Neotoma lepida | reverse complement strand
GCGAGCAAGGGCGGAGCAAGGCTGGGACTCACCGTGCTAGGGACGGCTGGTTTCTGCTGGGCTGGCGCTGGCGGCAGGCACTGAGTGTCAGTCGCCTGGAGCGCGGCTTTATAGCACGCTGATGGACGGGGTCAGTTGGAGCAGCCGGGGGCAGGGGTGGGGGGCCCCTGGTCTGCCACCTTGCCTTATTTGGTCGCCTTAGCACCATCTAGGATCGCTGAGGCCATTCTTGGAGCCAAGGGCAGGGGAGAGGATCAGCCGGGGGGCTCCCAGACCATGTAAGGAAGGGGAGGGGGCAGCCAGAGCAATGGCCAAATAGGGAGCTAGGGAGGGGCAGGCCGGCGAGGGGTTGGGGGCAGGGGAAGACCAAGTGACTCCAATGCGCCCCTTCCTCCGCGCTGGGGTGGGGGAGCTCCCTGGTTGTTGTGTGGGTTTATTGCTCTTCAGCCCGGCCAGACTAAGGGACCGTTAAGTCACGCACACGCAAGCCGGAAGGCTTGGCACGCTGCCCTTGGAGAAGGGTCCTGACAGCTGGGCTGGGGCTGCAGGGAGAGACAGCAGCTTCTCATCTTACAGTACTGGGAGACAGAGGAGCAGAGTCTAAAAAAGAGCAACTTTTGAGTACCTGGATGCAAAAGGGGCACCTGGGTAGGGCACCTTCTGGTCTCACTTAGCCTGAGCTGGGGCTAAGCTCACCTAGACGGGAAAGCCAGGATTCACCAGTCTTAGACCCACCCCAGGCATGGTCCTGAGTTGGCAGGGAAAGGCTGAGTAGGATTGCCTGAGGGTCTGTTCAAGTCCAGCCCTGAGGTCAAGTAACTCTTGTCCACTCTGTAGGGGTTTTGTTCAAACTCAAACTTAGCATTTAGGCAAGAAAGAGGTCCTCTGCTTCCAAAGTAAATGGAGGCACCGATCCCAAAAAATAACGCAGCCACTTGCTAGCAGATAGATGCGCATCTTTAAATGGGGGGAGGGGGCGAGATGAAGTTCTTCATTCCAAGTAAAGACACATCTTAAAAAGCAAATGCTTTTGGGGGACGATCATAGCCACCTGGGGTATGAGAATTTACCAGCCCTCCTACTCAAAGCGCTCACTAGGGGCAAACAGCATCTTCATAACCTGGATGAGTTAGAAACACAGCGTTCCAGTCCCCACCCCAGAATCGGGTTCACTGTACAGCCCATGATTAGTATTTACAGTAAAATGTGAGAAGAATTGCTACAAATGAGTGTCATCTCCTTCATGGAGAACAAACTTTGAAGGACCTGTGCATTTTCAGAAAGAAAAAGAAATAGCCTGAAATGAGGAAGTGGGTGTAGGGGATAGAAGGACACAGGTCACTAGCTTGCCCTGGGGTGCCCTGTATTCTTGGTTCTTGACTAGTGCCTGGACTTTTAATGCTTGTGCTTTTCCTTCAGTTCACACCAGTTAAAAATAGAAAACTGGGCACCAGCATCTCTGTCTAGAGTGGGCTTGGACTGATATGCTGAGGAGGACTGCTGATTAGATACTTCTGGGGCTGGGGAATGCTGGGTCCTCCCCTCAGAGCTTCCCAACCATGTTTGGGATGGTCTGGGGATGAAACTGCTGGGCAGCTGGGCCATGGAGACAGGGGAGAGGCCTGCCGGGCTGAGATCAAGCCCTGCTGTACCATCAGCACTTTACAATGAGAATGTCCATTGACAGGATGCAAAGAGCAGAGAACGGGAGAGTCAGAATGAGTGACGGGCTTTAAATCCTGCCTCTACCACTTAACTCCATACTGCACATTTGATGTTAAGCAAGCCAACTAACTCACTGAGATTCCATTCCTACCCCTATCCCTCCCCCAAAAGAGGCCCGATAACTCAGTTCTAACAGGGGTTATCAAGGATTGTCCCAATAAGAGACAAGCAATATAAGTCCATACACAAGACAAACAACTTGAGCCACTACCATTCAATAATGACACTTTTAGAGACAGTGGTAGCTTTCTGTTTTGAAAAATTGGGTCACTGCCATTCATTCCTCGATTCAGCAATGTTCCATTCTTTATGAGATAAACTTCAGTGATAAATAATACACAGCAGGACTCATCCCCGTGGCAATTGTGGAAGTCAGAGAGACTTACAGTACATGCTGGGAGGAAGAGGTGGTCTTACTCTGTTATTAGAAACGGCGGCAGGGGGCTTCTAAAAGGAGTTTCATAGATAGCCTTTTTGAAATACCATTTAAGTTTTTGTTTTATTTCGGTTTTTGGTGTTTTGGGGACAGTTTCATGTAGACCAGGATGGCCCCCAACCAACTGGATAGCAGAAGATGACTTCGAACTCCTGACATCCCAACTTTTACCTCCCACATGCTGGGATCCCAGGTATGGGCCACCAATCACCTCTGGCTTAGTTGTTTCTAGAGTAGAATGGATCTGAACTTGATGAGCTTGTACGAGAGAGTTACTGCTTGGCAGTGGCTGATGAGAGATTCCTGTGGTCACTGCATATGTGATGAAGTTCTCCAGAACTGGGAACAGTGATATTTTAATATTTCATTTGATACTTTGCAATGCTGTTAGGGCTACTCACTCTAAGTATTCGTAAATTCATTGAGGACCAGTTTGGGGAGGCAATACTCATCCTTAAGACAATTTAAAACTATGTTTTGCAGTCCATTCAACACATTTTAATTTTAAAAATTATTTATTCATTATTATTAGTGTCTCTGGGTGGCAGGAGCATGTTGGTGCCACAGTATGTGAAGCAGGCTAGAGGGCCACTCTGTGGGGTTGGGTCACTATTTCCACCTTCACATGGATTCCAGGGATTGCTCTCAGGTCTTGTACAGTATACACTTTGACCTGCTGAGAACTCTTGCTGGACCTCCATTAGTCCTTTAGCACTTGAAACAAAATGTATTTTCATGTATATTATATAAATTATCATGTACATTACAGTAAAAAAAAAAAGGAATACTTTTCCTTAAAGGTGAAAACATTCAAAACCTTTTCTTCTAACTTTATGAAATATACTATACATTGTCTATAGTTACCCTACTGTGCAACAACAAGGACTTGCTGTCTAATGTAACTTAGGACTAACGAACCTTTTCCATCCCTGCCCAGAATCTACTCTCTCCAGCCTCAAGTAACTACCGTTTGCTACCAGCATCTATGAGATCATCTTTTGCAGATTCCACACAAGTTAGAACATGTGGGGCTTGTCTTTCACTTGTCTTTCACTTAACACAATGATCTAGGTCTAGTTCCATCTGTGTTGTCATGAATTTCCTTATATACACACACACACATACACATACACACACATGCACATGCATATGCACACATCACATTTTCTTTATTCGTCAGTTGCTGGGCACTTACTGTTTGCATTTCTCAGCTCTTGTGAATATTATTGTAATAAAACACTGCTGCGCAAACATCTCTTTAAGATACAGACATGGTTGTCATTGGAAATAGATCCCTTGGGGAGGAGGTGCCACATCATATAATAGTTGTAATTGAAAGTTTTTGAGGCACCCAAAGTTTCCCTTCATGGCTGCACTAATGTCCATTCCGTCCAACAGTAGGCCAGAGTCCCCTTTCCTCGACATCTTTTGGCTTTTTGATAATAAGTCATTCCCCATGGGGTGAATGGATAGCTCATTGTGGCTTTGATTTGCATTTCCCTAATTAGTGACACTGTTTCCCTAATTGCTCATATGCCTGCTGGCCATTAGCCATTTATGTATGTTTTCTTCTGAGAAATACCTATTTGAATCTATTGCAACTTCAAATTATTTTTGTTTTATTTGCTTTATTTAAATTGGCCATTGAGTTCTTTTTGTTTCTCATATGGATGTTAATCCTTTGGCAGACAGAGTTTGCAAATATTTCCTCCCGTTCTATACATTGTCTTTTTCCTGAGAATTGCTTCATTTGCTGTGCAGATATCTTTTAGTTTATAATCCTACTTGCCTGTTTTTTCTTTCTTTTATTTCCCATGGATTTTGAGTCTTGTCCTTAAGGATTTATAGCATTAAATATTTACTATTGTATCACTGCTTATTTCCACATTTTAAAAACACTAAACTCTATTTCACATATTTTAAAATGTAAGTTAATTAAGTTGGTAAGAATCTTTAGCTTTTCATTTAACACAAATTTTCAGTGATTTATTTAATTTGGAAACTGAGATAAGTGAGTATATAGTTCAATAGTGTTAAGTACATCCGCATTATTATGCTGTCGGTCTTCTAATTTTATTTGTTCATGATTATTGTAACCAAGATGATTTTCAAATCCAGGAACAGCTGCTTCCTGACGTTTGAGAGAGTCCTAGTCCTCAGAATCTGGGACTCTCACCTGAAGTCACAAAGATGAACAAATGATAGAAACCTGAAGTGAGACACCCACGTGAGCTTGCTTCCTAACCACTTTCTCAAGCCTTCGGGTCTCCCAGATTGCTGTTTTTCAAAGGGGGATGTTAGGATTGCCTGTGGCTGGGCTGCCTAATAGAAGTTCAAATTCTGGTATTCCACCCTTGAAGAGGAACGAATCTGTATTTGGTGAGACCTCACCCTATTGCCCAGGTGAGTTTCTCCTTTCCACATTGCCTGGCTGTGCCTCCCCAGCCCACAGAGTTTTGCTGGGTGCAGCCCAGACTGTCACTGTTGGCCAGAGTCCTGCTTGGCTGACCTTGAGCATCCCAGGGGAATAGCAAAGCCAAGCGAGTCCCCAGGGCTGTGGAGGGCCAGCAAGGTCCTTCCCAGTATAAGAGGCCACGAGGGTGACGTGCAGAGCAAGCTAAAGGGACAGAAGGTGGGACAGTTCCCTGTGTCCTTGCCTGGGGGAAGCCTGTTTGTGGGCCATCTGCTGGGATCTGAAAGCGAGCGGCCCAGCCTCCTCCCCTGCACTGGGGGATTAGCAGTCACTTATCTCAGCTGTTCCTCCATTTGGAGGTGTTGTAGTATTTACAGAGAAGACAGAAACAGACCAAGCCACACTTAATTCCTCCCCACAAGCTGCCCTACCCCTCCGGTCCCTCCCGCATTCCATGTGCCTTTGAGGAGCCTGGGAGAGGCTCTCTCCAGACCACAGCAGGGTAAGGGTGCCAGCCTTTCTAAACATTTTTATTTTATCTCCTTACACATTTGTTCATCTTCATGCCCTCTGGCAGGGGCTCAGTTTCAATTTTCATTAAAAAAAGAAAGTGATGTGACTGGGAGAGGTGTAGTCGCCTACACATCCTGGTGCTCAGGCATGGCTAATCTTTACGGCTTACTGCTTGTTTTTTATGCAACCACCAAAGAGATTAACCTATCTGGGAGGGTATTTTGACCCCAAATCGATTCTGTTCTTGGCAGATTCCAAGATTCCAGAAGGAATCCCTGCTTTCTGACATGATAAGACCAATTGTAATGAGCCATTTAAAAAGATTCTGAAAGGCAGACAAGAGCAGGAGGAAGGGGAGGTGGGCATGATGGAAATACTGCTAGATTCTGGAGTCACCTGGGCTTAATTATCTAAGGATGTGTTTTCATTGGCCTGTACCATATAGAAGACAGGGAAATCAGAAAGGACTTCTGCATAGCCTTTTTATTTCCTTAAAAGGAGTGTGTCCTTCAAGCATCAAGTGCTACCCTTGTAGGTTCCTTCTTGGAAGGTGTCCTTCTTAGCTCAGACTTGGCTTGCTCCACATATTAACAAGTAAGTCTATTTATGGAGTTTTGATTTTTCAAGTGTTACCTGGAGCAAGCCTACTTTTCTTGGATAGCCCAAACATGGCAATGCCCAAGTCTTTAAGCTTCATTGACTGTCTGCTAATAGAAGCAGTCAGGGCCATGTGTAGCAAGTGAGTTTCCAGTCATCTGCATGACGTGAAGCTCCTCTATTCCCTGTCAAAGAAGAGAAACACATCAAACACAAGATAATGGTATGCCAATAAGGCTAATCATAGATGTTTATTGAGCACTTCTTAGAGACTAACTCTGTTTCGAGACTTTCTTCTGTGTGCGGTCAACTGGGTTAAGTTGTAGATGAAGCTCAATAGACTGCCAGTGGCAGGGCTCATTCCATGGGCCTGTTTTTCCTTCCTTCCTTCCTTCCTTCCTTCCTTCCTTCCTTCCTTCCTTCCTTCCTTCCTTCCTTCCTTCCTTTCTTCCTTCCTTCATTAGAGAACTTCTCTTTTTTGAGGAAATATTTTTTTAATTAAAATTTCCTATTTAAGTCATTGTGCATGTGGCATCTGCACATGAGTGCTAAAAATGTAGATAGAAGTCAGGGACAATTTGTTGGTGTCAGTTCCCTCATTGCATCATCTGGATTCTGGGGATCAAAGTCAAGTTGTAAGGCTTGGTGGCAAGCACTCTCCCCATTAATTCAGCTTGATGGCACATAGACCTGCTTTTTTATATGGTATCACTAGTGTGTATTCAGGGACTGAGTAAGAAACAGGCCATTCCCTCTGTTGTGAAGACAGTGTTATGGATGACCACCTCAGGGACATGATCTTCTCTACAAACTGCTTAGGAGAATTTCCTGTCCAATTCTAATACCAAGAATCATTGCACTCAGCAAACAAAGGAGCTTGTTTTGTCTATGGTTCCTGAAACAACACATGTGGTGCACCTGTTAACACAAACCAAGATGGCTGTGATCTATTGCACAAAACCATCCCGGTGTTCTGTTTTCTTTCTCTTTCACTTTTTACTTTACTGTATTCTCATCTCTCTTTGGAAGCTACTATAGTTCTTTTTGTGGGATAAAAAGAAGGAATAGATGGGAGAGAAAAGAATGACTTGATGGATATGATGACGAAAATACTTAAAATCAGAACTAGGCTGTTCATTTCACAAGTCATCACTAATCTGATTATGAGTTACAAATGCATACAGTCTTCTTCCATCACAATGAAAGTATACATCACTTAATGAAAAGACCCANTGCCCATGTACCAGATATGTTTTCTTCTCCTCTTTTAACACTCAGGTGCACAAAATAATGGGTTTTGTTGTGACATTTTCATTCATGGTTGGTTTTCCTCTTGATATGGTAAGTATAAAAGTGCTGATCTAAATTAACCTTCCTCCCATTATAGAAATATTTGCTTATTGCAGTGGATTAGGAAACATTAAAAAGTACAAAATAAAATGACGCTTCTGGGAGAACTTCCCTAAAATGAAACTAAGTGTGACATAAAAGCCATTTGGTCTTGCCTTTTGTATCTCCTTACAGCTGCTGGGCTGAAGAAAGACAAGCGGCCTCCCTAGGCCTGGTAGTTTGGAGAATGCCCACTTGTTCTTCAAAGAGAGATGTGCAATGCCAGGAATTTGCATTAAAAGCATTTCTTATTCCTGCCATTACAATCTAAATGATCTCCAGCTAACAGCTGAAAGCAAAGAATGCTGAACTGGGAGCAGCATCTGACTTTGGGATTATATCATTCACATCTCCTTTATATATTTTAGTTCAGCTGTTGAGCTCTCTCAAAATGGCAGTCGGAAAACAATGAACTATTACAGACAAAACTAAGCTATTTGTGTATACTTCCGAAGGCTTTGTCTTCCTATGAGGAGTCAGAAAGCTACTATTTTACAGCTATTATGTATCTGTATTTCTTAACTCTTGGTTAAGAATTTAAATAATATTTATTTTTATTTCTCTCTCTTTTTTCTTGAACCCTACAGATCCTTTGCATATATATTATGTTTTTGTTGTTGTTGTTTGCTTGCTTGTTTGTTTGTTTCAAGACAGGGTCTCACTCTGTAGTTCTTACTAGCCTGGAATTCACTATGTAGACCAGGCTAGCCTTGAATTCACAGGTATCTGTCTCCTTCTGTCTCCTAAGTGCTAGGATCAAAGGTGTGCCACTATGCCCAGGACTTTTACTTATATATTATGGCTTCTGGTTTTATGTTTTTATGGGATTCCTGATTGGGCAAGCAAGTGGGTCTCTGATTTGTCTGTAAATTAACCCTTATTCTGACTAAATGTGAAAAGTTGACCTTTAGATCTGTCTGCTCTCTCTCACACAGAACATTCACATGTAAACATGAGAGAATCAGTTGTGGTGAAAAGGTTGTTGGTTCTGTTTCCTATATTCCACTACGATGTGACAAGGGAAACTCAAGTACTCAAAATACCCAATTCAGCCACAGTCACAGAGAAAAGTTCCAAAACACCTTAAGAGTGGCCTTGAATGAACAGATATTTCTTTCCAGAGATATATGTTTATTAAGAGAGTCTGGATAATATTTTACAATCACCAGCCTGAGCCTGAATTAAATACAACATCATGTGGCATGCTAGGAAAGCAAAGGGCCCTATTGTCAGAGCATGTGCTGTTTCTAAGAAAGTATTTTTTACCCTCCTGGTCACTCTGATTATTATTTAAATTCTCAACATAAACTATGAAGATGTCTAAATCTCAGTAGCGAGTTTTAAACAAAGATTTCCAAGTATTTTCTCTGGTGGACTCAAAGATCAATAATGCTCGACATCCCACAGCTTTCATTTTTGTCAATAATTTAGCAAAGTGTTTCAGATGAATAGACTTTATTTTTTTTTAACATCTATTTGGTGTGTATGTGTGTTCATGTGCTGTCATTCATGTGTGGTGGTCAGAGGATAAGTTGCACAAGTTAGCTGTCTCCTTCTACCCACGTGGGTTCTAGGGATCCAACTCGGGTTATCAGTCTTGGCAGCAAGTGTCTTTACTCAGAGTCATGTTGCCTGACTAAAAGATGAATAAACACTTTCATTGAAAGAACATTCTCAGTACAATCAAAATACTGAAGCTTATCATGCAAATGTAAATATATGAACAAGAGTAAAAATCCAATTCTGTGGCTAAGTGACGCCCCTTTGAAATTCAGATGTGGTTATGCAGTCTATTGATTTGATTGATTCTCACCACATGGCATGTCTAGACACAGTATTGTACCAGCTACTGAGGGAGTGCTAGAATGGATGAGACAGAGCATGAACACAAGGAAAATGTTTTGCACAGATAGTATTTAACACAAGTGTGTGTCACATGTATCAAAGAAGAATTAAGTCAAGGGTAGGGGGCTGGAAGATGGAAGAGAGTCTTTCTCATTAGAGCACTTGGAAAGGCTTCAAAGTCTATGCAATTTGAATCATGCCTCTAAGGGCTGGTTGAGTAACAGGTCCTTCCCAATACTAACCCACATCAATTTGATATAAATTTCCATGTAATTTAGAGGAAAAGACAAGAGTGCTAATGGCCAGAAGCTTCCAAGACAAAACACTAGGAGAAAGAATTACTGAGTAAGCTTTATCATGTTATACTATGTTTATGAGAACATTTTCTATCATTACTATGTTTATGAGAACATTTTCTATCATAATCATTTTTTATTAAAGCACACTAGTTTCTATAATCAAACCCACAAGATAAGACCTGACATATTCAGTACAGTACGTTACTCGTGAACAAATGGAAAAAATTAAGTTCAACATTCAAGACCAAGATAGCTGTTAATTTATCTACAATGTCAACTTAACATGACAAACTGGAGTAGTTGTATCCAAAGTTGACAGCACAGCTAAAGCTTCCAAAAATTCAAATTATATATGTGTACACATGTATTTATATGAAAAAACTATAATATCAGTGTGTTATGCATCATCTTTGTAGCAACAGCTTTTCCAAAGTCTGTGGTCATCTGAACAAAATTGTAGAGACATCTGTTGCATTCTAGTTTAAAAAAAAAAAAGCCCAGAAAACAGCACAGTTCTGGGACTGCTATGGTACCAGGCACTAATTTTTAAAAATTTGCTTTCAAGGGCTGGAGAGATGGCTCAATGGTTAGGAGGACTGTCTACTCTTCCAGAAGACCCAGTTTCAACTCCCAGTACCCCTGTGTCAGCTCACAATTGTCAATATCTCCAGTTCCAGGGGACCTGACACCTTCACACAGACACACATGCAGGCAAAACACCAATGCACATAAAAATAAAAATAAAATTAGCTTTCAATCATCATCTGGAAAGGAAATGTTCTCAGGTCTGATACAGTGCGCCCACTACTATGTTTATACACATGGATGTGTGGTACTTACTGCCCTGTATCTATATTAGAGGACACAAATGAAAGGCACCATTTGAGATTTGATTCCACACCTCCAGCAGAGGGCCCATGGGGTGGTGTGATAGCTCAGTAAGGAGATGCACTTAGGTAGGACCTTTCATGAGTAGTGTGGTACTGTGATCACTTTTTTAATGGACACTAGCTAAAATCTGTTACTTTTAATTCCCTTACAACAAAAGTCCGAGACCACTAGATTCATACAAAGACCTTCAAGTGGAGGCTAACAAGACTCAGCTCTGCTAGCTCTTAACTAAATCTGCCCCCGTTGACTGGTGAGAGAGTAGGGAAGGGAGGGGGTGTCAAGTACTGTTGCAGAGCTTTGGACCAGAGTCAAAATGCAGCATAATGAACAAAGCAGAAGCATATATGTTACTGTGCCTTAAAGTGACTTGCTCTTTCAACAGACACTGGTTGACCTGTGAGACCACATCCTGTTCTCTGAGACGACAGCACTGAGGTTCCACATAGAGTTCAGCCTAAGTGCTACTGATAGCTACAAAAAGTGACCCTCACAAATGGGAAAGTGTGTGTGTGTGTGTGTGTGTCTCTCTCTGTGTGTGTGTGTGTGTGTGGTGTTTTAGAAGACAGCTGCATCTTATTTTTCATAAATTTAAAAGCCAGACTAAACCTGATAGAAAGTTCTTCCCCACTAACCTGAGTCATCTGCCGTGGCTGACTGAAATTGTTTTCCAGGGAGACCTCAGTGCCATCAGTTTATAGAAACCTTTGTCTGCTGGTGGCTGCCTCTAAACTCTAACCCACATGAGGTTGGTATGGAGGGAGAAGGAAGAAATTACTGTATTTTTCATTTTATACTTAGGCATCATTTGAATATATTTACAACAATGTGTTTTCATTTTATGAGCTGAAGAGAAGAAAGCAGTCTGACTTAGGCTCCTCTTGCCAAATGTCAAACATTATTTTTGTCTTGTTTATCCAATGCAAAGCCTGCACAATAACCTCCATGTACTTGAAGAAACACATCGCAACTCTGAGTGTTGATTTGGATCTTTCCCACCAGTGTGGTTATTTTTAAACCTGTCTTCAACTTTCCTCTGTAACTCCACTTCAGTTCTTCATGTGCAATAAAATGTCTTCTAGTCAAATTGCTTAAATGTTGTGTTTCTGGTCAACTGAAAACTACATCAGTTGGAGGATCAAGCCCATCTAGACACTCCCACACAAAACTGCAGAGGTGGTTGCATTTGTGGTGCTACTTCAGAAATTAGTTCCAGAATGTTCTGGTTTGGAAAAGTGACTCTTTGTGATGTGCCACAGTGTAGATGACAGATTTAGATATTGGGCTGAACTAGGATGTGTAGGCGACTTTCTCTATCCCACCAGCCAGCTCCCAAATAACCACACAGAGACTTATTTATTAATTATAAATGCTTGGCTGATAGCTTAGCCTTGTTACTAACTAGCTCTTACAACTTAAATAACCCATATTTCTTAATCTGTGCTCTACCACATGGTGGTACTTTTTTTTTCTAGCATTGTATATTCATCTCCCGCTTCCTCTGTGTTTGGCTGGCCACTCAGCCCTTCTTCATCTCCGCATTCTCTTTTTGTCCACAACTCCTGCCTAACTGCTATCTGCTTAGCTATTGGCCATTTATCCCTTTATTAAACCAATGAGAGCAACAAATATTCACAGTGGACAGAAAGATTGTCCCACAGCAAGGATGATTCTACCTGAAACATGATTTATATGAATTAATTGTTGGTATTAACAGGATACCTGTTATCTAGATATTTCTCTTTAAGGTTGAGTATAGATCAAAGCTCTGGTCCCAGCCTAGATGGAGCATCCTAGTCCTCCCAGGCCTCTGTTTTATAGTGGTGGACACCAGTGAACAAACATAGGGAGGAATGAAGAAGGTGGACTGTGTAGGAACTTTGGGGCTTAGGAAACAACATACCAGTGAGTTCTGGGGTTGCCTCACATGTCCTGAACTAACAACAGGTACGGACAACATCAGCTTTAAGAGAAGTCTGTTCTCCTGATAAAAAGACCAAGAACAGGGTGACCCAATAGTGGAAAGCCGTTTTGGCAACAACTGCCCCTCTCATGACAAAGTAATGGGAAAACTATGTCTCCAACCATTGCTTCAGTCGATACGGGTGTGGGCTATTCCCCTTCCCTATCTGGAGCCATTAGGTTCTGGTGCTCAGATATCTCTGCCTGACCCTGTGGCAGGGGTATTTAATCTGATGCTGATCTTCACTTAAGGCCTAGGGGAATGGCAGTGTTATTCTTCTCCCACAGAAAAGTGTCAATAGCCTCCAAATTGACCCTTCATCCCCACCTACCATCCACAAGATGGGGCTGGGCAAATTGCAGTCAGCACTTCACATATGGTGTCAGCAGGGTCCAAAGGGGTTCTGAACTTCCATCGACAATGAGACTCAACAGGAAACAAAGCCAAGGAGCATTCTTGTCTCCCTATCACCCTCACCCAGTTTTAGAAAGTAAAACAAGAGCATAATATGTAGAACCTAGCTGACCCTCTACTTTCTTCCTCTCTGATTTCAACAGCAGTGGGGAGCTGACCTCATGTCCTCACCCAGAAGCAGCAGAGCTGTGGGGGTCAGTCTTCTGCTTTCTGCCTCTCTGTGGACAATGGAACCTATCAGGGAACTAACTTTCTTCCTTTTGAAGAAAATGGAATGGCAGGAGTCAGGGCTTAGCTTTCCTTGGGAAGGTGTAGTAAGGTCAAAGGGATCCGAACTTCCTCCCACCCGTCCTCTGCAATGAGATAGTGTGGCTAGGGACTCTACTCTTGCCAGGATAGAGTCAGAAATCTAAACATGTACATGACCCACCCAGCTNTCTGTAACTCAACTGAAGGATTTGCTGCTAATAAAATAAGGATGTCATGATGCAATGTCAAAATTGTCAGGATATAATTTTAAAAATTCAGCATAGGATCGGGGATATAGCTCTGTGGTAGAGTGTGTCCGTACTATATATGAGGCCCTGAGTTCAGCCCCCAGCACTTAAAGGAAAAATAAAATATAAAGAGAAAAGACAAACAATAGACAAGCAACATCAATACAAATCTGATGCTGGAATTATCAAACAAGAATTTTAAAGCAGTCATTCTTAAAAATGTTTCAATAAGCAATTATAAATTATCTTGAAATAAATTAAGTAAATAGAAAATTGCAGCAAAGAAACAGCAGATAGATAAAGATAGATTAGATTAGATTAGATTAGATATATGTACAAATGTATATATTATATATGTAACAAAATAAAACAGGGGTTGGGGACTTAGTTCAGTCAGTGATATGCTTGCAGCACAAACATGAGGTCCTGAACTTGAGCTGCAGTACCCACAGCAAAAGAAAGCCAAGCATGGTGGCTGGTGCTTGTAAAGTCAGCACCCGCAGAAGTAGGAGGATTCCTGGGGCTTGCTGGCCGATTGGCCTAGGGCAATCAGTGAACCTGGGGTCCAGTGAGAGATCTTGTCTCAAAAACTAAAGTGGAAATCTCCTGAGGAACATCTGTTTTTAACCTCTGGTCTCCACACACATGTGCATGAGCACATATTTACACAGAACATGCACATCTATACCCCAAACTGAAAGAAAACAAACAAACAAACCAGTATCTAAACATGGTCACAACTCTAATCTCAGCACCCAAGAGGCTGAAGCAGGGGGGTTGCCACTATTTCAAGACAGCCTGGACCACAGGATGAGTTCCAGGCCAGTTTAGAGGCCTTTTCTCAGATGAACAAACTAATTAAACTCAGTGAAAATGTGAAAAGGGAAAATAGAACCAGTAAAATGAAGCACAGATCAGTAGGATTCATGCAATATGAACAGAAAAAACTGCACTAAAAATATAATCAATCTTAGGATGCGGTGGCTCAACAATAAAGCTAACACTTGTCATTGTGGCTGAAATTTCCTTACAACCTGGTAAATACAAAGAAACTCAACTTAAGGCACACCATCCTTAAACTTACATCCGGGTGACCTGCAGGGCAGCAGAATGAGATCAGCCCAGCAGTGTCTGACTGGGCATGTCTGGAATAGAAGCACGAGGGTTTTCATTTCCCAAAAGCTCCAAGAGGATCGTGAACACTCTGACTCGTTCAAAGGCACATGTTTATTGAGATATCATTTCTCCCTCCTCTCTTCCCCAGCTAGTGTGGCTGCTGAAAACATCTGGACAGAGAAAAAGCACAAACCAATGAACAGACTCACAGAGTCCTGAACCTCCCTGCTGCCTCTGTCACTTAGCAACCATATGATCTTAACTTACTCTCACTAAACTTGAATTTCTCCACAAGTGAAAGAAGAAAAATTGCATTATCTACTCATAAGGTTGCTGCAATGCCTAATATTAAAAGTTTATCAGCAATAAATGCATTATATATATGATATCAATTTAACCCTGAGTCCCTCCTGTGAAGGATTAGTTCTCCCATGAATAAATGAGGAAGCTGGGATTCAGAGACATAACTTACCTCAAATTGAAACTCATTAGGACAGGCTTAGAATTTAGACCCAGTCATTCTGACTCCAAAAGCCACACAGTTAACTACAAAACAATACTAGTACAATAATTACCAGCTATTTATGGCAACAGTCATATTAGGAATTAGAAGGAATTACTCTAAAACTAGAATTTGAGATTCCAAAAATTTCAGAGTATTGTCTTATTTTTGACGTATCTATGACATAGGAAACTTGCAGTTATGTGTGTGAACTCAACCTTCTAGACCAGTGTTTCCCATTGTGTACTTCCAATGTGGGATCTTCATAATGTCTTTACGTCAGCCACAAACCCACAGTTTCTTGGAGGACAGAGATCCGAGACTTGAGCAATGGCATCTAAAGTGATCATGAAATGAGGAAAATCAGTGCTGTTGCAAGCAGAGTTTTCATAACCCAGGAGTAAAACTTTGGATCCACACAGACACATACAGCTTCCACCGAGTCAGCAGTTCAGGTCCTTGTTTTGCAGATTTGAAGAATGAAATTCACAGACAACCAGAAGGATGTGCTCAATAGGGAGTTTTTTAATGTGATAAGATGCCTCAGTGGGTAAAGATGCTTGCTGCCAAGTCTAATGACCTGGGGTTGATTCTCAGTACCAACAGAAGGAGAACTGACTACTACATGCTATTCTCTGTCCTCCACACAAGTGCAGTGGCATGTACACACACACACACACACACACACCACAGAGGTAAACAAAATCAGTAAGAGACTTCATTATTGAGAGAAAGCTAAAAGAAGAAACATTGAAGGTCTATTGCAGAGCTCTAGGAATCAAGCAAAAGGCTCAGGGAGGGGATACAAGAGAAGGTGGCCAGAAAGATTAGATCATCTCCCATATGGGAAGGGGCCCTAGGAGAGGAGAAACCTACAGAGCTATGGTGTAGAAGCTTCTTATCGGATTTGGCCAAACCCAGCCAAAGACTGGGGTAATTTATATTGAGATTGGTTTTTTTCTCTGAATTGTTACCAGCTGAGCCAAATGAGAGCCCACACAATCTACCCTTGTCTCCCTGGGCCAATCAGGGAGATGATGATGTACCATTCATGAACTGCTTGCTTAATTAAGGAGGCTAGGAGAATGGTTGAAACCTCTCTCTGCCCACCTCTGACTTCTACTTTGGTAGCTGCTGCCCTTAACTGCCTGCTGGTCATTAGACCTGGCCAGTGTTGCTACTTGCTGAATTTGAAGGTGTTACTGGTCTCAGAACTAGGCAGGATCTGCTAGCTATTAATTGGACTATGCCCTCTTTGTTCTCCTCTCTATGTTACCAGCTTGTAGTTTCACTGTGACAGGGTGCTAACTTCTTTCACAGCTACCAAGACATAGCTGTAGTTTGTCTTGGTATCTCATATCCAGCTTCCTGTCTATGGGAGTGGTTTCCTTCCTATAGGTGGACGTTGCTTGCCATATACGTAGATGGAGAGTGGAGGGCACCATCAGCTCCCATCCTTAACTGAGTAGCTATTGACAGTAGATGGCTCTGGGGAAAAGAAAGTCATTTTTCTTGAAGGGTAGCTCCTTGTAGGTTGACTGTGCTTCAGTGGATGGCCCCACACCCCTGAGTACACAGGTAGCACAAATTGGACTCGGTGTGTTATTGAAATGATACAGAGTTAGGAGGAGATGCACAGGTGAGGTTGGTTCTGGGAGGAATTAAGAGGGAGTATAGGGAGTCGATATTATTAAATTACACTGTATGCATCTATAAAACTCTCAAAGAGCTAATAAAACTCTTGTATTGAAAATGTTTCCATCTGTTTAGTTAACAGCACTAGAAGAGCAAGTGTATGTGAAAGGACAACACTGTTTTGTGTATATTCCACAGGGGGACTCTAGGGGACCTTCTGGTCTGCCAATATAGAAGTTGTTGCCAATGTCCTTCCCCTTGTGCGAACAGCTTGGCTATCTCATACCCAGGTGCAGGCCCCTTTATTTCCCATTGCTAGTGTTCCTGACCTCATCATACTAACTTTAACGTCCCTTTGAACTCTACCTGTTTTTACCACAACAAACATTGTTTGTTATTGCTCTTCTACTTCTTAGGCTGACCTAGTGGTCCT
>LZPO01036555.1:0-16720 GCA_001675575.1 Neotoma lepida | reverse complement strand
TGCATATTTATATGAACTAAATTCTGCAAGAAAAATATTGCACAAAATCATATATTTCAAAATAAAATGTTTCTGTCTCAATATACATAATTCCCTATTTCTTAATTAAATCATAATAGCAACTGGATGCTGCAAAGCCTTTCTAGTCCTTGAAGGTTTAAGAAAGAGACAGTGACAGGACCCTGGGCTGGACATGGGGAATTGCTCATCGAGAACTGGGTTTCTAAAACTGACTACCTGCATTAGGAGATGCTTGGGGAGAGACTACATTTAGGCATTCATAATTTACATTCCTGAATTTTTATTCCGATTCTCAAATATCATCTCAGATCCACGAATCCCTGACACCAAACCATGGAGTTCTCATGAGAAAATTTACTCATGAAAGTGATGAATTTGTCCTGGAAATCTGAATGGAGAATGAATGGCTGTTGATTCTAAGAATGTTCACAGCCATCTGCTGCTGACTGGGAGGTCTTCACTTTGCTTCACAAACAACTACTTCATGGGCATTCCTGGGTCACACCATTAGATATCAGCATAGGATCCCAACAACAACACTGTCATTCATGGCTTCAACTAAAAAGAACAGGGCTGTTTCTAGAAAATGCTGTTACCAAGATTTCTGTTTTTACTGTAAAAATTGGACTTCCATCAATGTGATTGCACCCCAGCCTATAATACCCTAAGTTATTCCTGAACTGGGGGAGTGGCCATCCATACTGCAAAGGGACATCATGTCATGTGGATGGTCAAAGCAAGGACTTAGCCTTGTAGTATCTCCAAATCTGTCCTTTAAAAGTGGGATCTTAGCAGCATTCTCGTAACTCCCATAATTACTAGAAGAGTTAATGATTCTGTACTCAGAACATACTTTAAATAACACAGCAGTTCCTAACAGCATCCTTGCTGTTGGCTCTTGAGCTAGTACCATCTAAGCAAGTACATTCTTACTCTATCTTATTATTATTATTATTTATTATTACTATTAACATCTGCAGTTCTTTTCCCTTTTAATTGATTCCCCAGGGCTGGGTAATTATTTCCCTCCATACCCTTATTTCCTTAGATAGTATACCTTTTTCCTGACTGGTACAAAAAGTCAATAAATACTTTCTCATTGAAGGAGTTATTAATTTTGAATTGCAAAAATAATCATGCCATAATCTGATGTGTAAGATAGGCTACATTAGGTGATCACCAATATATGCCACTTAGCAACATCATCACTTTAATGAAACTGCAGCTCCCAAATTTATCCTTCTATGTTTAGCCCCCTGAACTGCCACGGGTGCAAAGCTTAAGTGAAACTAAAGACAAGTCGTGGCTGGGCTTAGCGGCATATAAAACACAAGATGCTGAAGCCAGAGCGATGAGTTATCCGAGTCTCCTGTAGAGGAGAAGTAGCTTCTTTGAGAAGTGTATTTGGGAGCTGCAGTTGGTGCTCAGTAGTTAAAATGACAGCGCAAGCAGAAAAGTTGACTTTAAACAGCAGGGAACTTACAAATATTTGGTTTGGTCTGGGCAAAGCAAAAAGTACTACTTTTTTTATTTTAGAACTCAGTCTATTGTCCCTTACTTCTTAATGTATCCACCACAACACTGGGAAGCTGTGTTTACAAGCTGACTTAGAATACTCAAGGTTTTAATGGTGTGAAGCACCAACACCTGCTTCCAGGTTTCTGGACAGTCTTCACCAATAATGCACACAACTATGTTTTTTTTTTAACATAGAGTAAAGTCATTGTTTTGCTTGTTACAGTAAGGCACAGATCACTTTAAAGTGTCTTAATACAGTATTTGTGAGTGGCTAAATGTTTTCAAGCAGCCTAGTGTTCTAGTGGAGCATCTTACAAGGTGACTCATAGTAGAGAATTAGAAATCTGTGGCCGTGGGTTTAACAAGGACATGGACTGGAAGCCCATGAAATTATACTCCTTAAGTAAATACTTTTGAGTATGGCCTTGAGGTTAAGTGGTTCTGAAACCATTTTTTTTCCCCCAAAATAGATGATTTTTGAAAAGCAACTACCACATTTGGGGATGTATAAAATAGTGGCATGGAGGGAACAAATAAACTACCCCATACCACCAGTCTGCCGTGAGTGACCTGCTTATGTTTTCTGATGTGCTCCAAAGCTAAACAGTAACTGTGAGGGAGGCAGGTTCCACAAGGAATTACAAAGGATTTATTCTGATACTCCTCTGTCCTAAATAATTCTCCTGTGCCTGCCCTTTCTTCCTTCCTTCCCCACCTCCCTTCCTTCTGCCTGCCTGCAATAGAACAGAAGGTGTGGGGGAACAAGTTTACAGTGGAGGAACCCAGCAGGTGTCCAAAGTCAACACTACATGGAATATGCTTGCAGCTCACACCCCCTAAGACACTGTGAAAATGGCACTTTACTTCTCTGATTTTCTCCTTCAAACCTACAATCCCAGTGTAATAATGAGAAAAATAGCAGACAAATTCTAGGAGCTGGTCATGGGGCAATACATCTGACCAATATTCCTGAAACTTCCAAGCTCATCAAAACCAAGAAAGTGAAGTAAGTGCCAAGGGGAAGAGGAACCCCAGCAGACATGATAATAGAATGTAATTTAGAACTCTGAGGGGATAATGGGGCAGAAGGGGGACATTAGGGAAAAGTCAGAGCTCTGAATACCATGTAGAATATCAACATGGTGGCAAATGTAGCATACTAACATAAGATACTAACAACAGCAGAAACAGGGTCCAGGGTAGATGGGAACTTAGTACCATCTTTGCATTTTTCTATAAATCTAGAACATTTAAAACACAAAGTCAATTATTTTAAAAAAGCAAACACAAGGTAAGGCTATGAGCATCTTCATGGCGAATCAGTTACGAGAAGACCAGGACAGTTGCTTCTCTGGACTCTGCAGGGCATCTGGCTTTCTCGAGGTGGACCACAGTCACCATGGCATACAGAGACCGAACATTGTCTGAGCGGCTTCTTTGTAAACAGAAGCTTTTAACTTCACATTGTATTTCAGCACTTCATGGATTTCACTGAGTGAAAGGTCAATATACACATTTACACTGTTTGGAAAACATGGCTGCAGTGTCTCTATGAAAGCAAATTAGTTCCACTAGAGAGCATTTAAATTTGAAAAAAATGGTGAGCTTAATTCTGTGATAGAAAAAGGCATTATTGCTCTGAAAGACAAGATAACTCCTCCTTCAAGGTTTGCATGTAGCATCGCACATGATCTGTATGCTTAACATAGTTGGAAGATTAAGGCAATTAGTGAGTTAACTGTTTCATCAGTTTCAGGCTATTTTTTTTTATCAGTTTTGACACCAGTTCATGCTCAACCAGATTAGTACAGTAACTACTGGTTCTATGTAGGAATTACATATGCACACTTAGTTTAAATAAAATGAACGGCATTAAGCACCAAATACTGGGAAAGCTTATGTTCCAAACACACTTTCAGCCTATTTACAAATTAGTACCTGATTTAACAGCACAGTAGAATTCATCTTACGCCGGAAAAGCAATGGATAACACAGTTCATGAGATGAACAGGTGGGGAAACATTCCAAAGGAAAACACTCAAACAGCAGTAAGAGTTCTCATTCCTATGAGTGATTCTGTTTACTGTATGCATCACAGGGAATTAATTCCACATGTCTCTGGAGAAGCCAGGAGGCAGGCAACTGACCTTTACTGGTTCCTTAAGTTTGGTTTTCACTTCTCTTTTCTTCTGAAATGTTTGAACCTTGTTGGAAGTCACATGACATGTGACACAGTGACACTACTTCTTGGAGAAGTCCACCATCTTCTGAAGGCTCCTTATGCTCTTTCCCTGCTTTCTCCCAGGGAACAAAAGTGGACTGGCGGCTCCCGAGGCTGGGTAGCAGCAGCTGCTCTGAAGTCTGACTTAGTGTTTCCTTCACCTCTGCCTCGGGGGAAGCTGGCTGGAAACCCATTCCTGAAGCAGAAACCGGTTCTTCCCCCACAGTGGGGCCACTCATACTGTCAGCACAGAGGGGCTTTTCACTGTTCTCCTCTTTCAGGATAAACAGAGAGTCTGTCAACCCACTAGAGGAAACTCTCTTCCTGGGGGATGGAGGGAGGTGCTTGCCATGGAGGGCGCTGTCGTCCTGCCCGAGGTTCCACTCTCCTTGATCACCAGAAGCACACAGTAGGGCCAGGTTATTCTCACTGGGAGTGTTGGACTTGTTCTGGGAAGGGAAATAACAACTTCGGAATTCTTTTAATAAATTACAGTGATTTTTCAGCAACTTGATCGCTGCTTTGAAAAGTAAGGCTCCTATGTTTTAACTAGGAAGGTGAGCAAGGCTCAGAGGGGGAACAGTGGCCAAATTCTGACAATTCTTGCCAGTTCCATGAACAGGCATGGAGGGGAGTGGGTAAGGACATGAAAAACTCTGGTTCCTATGTATCTAAACTGTCACCTGTCACATTCAAACTGTACACACATAACACAAACCTTTAGGTTCTCTGCAGTCAGAATGGGGTCCACTCAGGTATTTCTACCTCATGTTTTTTAAGAGCACTTAATTCAATACATTTAAAACTGTTCATTTTTAAAGCAAGAAAACAGAAAAAAAAAGATTTTAACAGACATATGCATTACAGTTTTTCTTTAAATCTCTGGAATTTTTTTAAAGTAGGAATATTTCACATAAAAAGTCTTCACAAGGATGAGTAGAGAGATGGGAATACAGCTGGAGAAGGGCATCAGCTAGTAGCATCCACCAGAACAGTGGGTGAATAGGGGCAGTGAATACTGTGGCAATTTTAGTAGCAGAAATAATTCATAAGGATGAAACTTCTACCATTGTTTGAAATTTGTATACCTTCCTACTTAGAGGTTAAATGCTTCCATAAACTAAGATCAGGCGACAACAGCAAGGGCAAGAGTTTTCATTGAACTCTGTAAGTTAAAGTCAACTAACCGTAGGTTTGTAATCAATGTCATCCATGGATCTGAAGAAATCCAGGCTCTTTGCAGCTGCTAGCTTTCCTTGATCAGAGCTGTGTGTGCTCAGCGTGTCCAGGATCTCTCCCAGCAAGTCCATCTCACCTGAGTAAGGAGCCTTCACTCGCGCTTCAACAGAGTCATCACTTTCATAGAAATAAGGTGTTTCTTCGCCATCTTCAGAAGACACCCTGGAAGGAGACACAAGGTGCAGCAGTTGGCAATTACCCACACAGCTGGGTCTGAACAGCTCACTGATTTTATTCAGTATTTCAACAGAACAAGGTTAGAACTGAAGGTGATGGGGGGGTGCAAGCTTTTAATCCCAGCACTCTGCAGGCTGAGGCAGGAGGATTGCAAATGTGAGACTAGTGTGGGCTACAGAGGAAAAACAGGAAAAGAAAGGGGAGAGGGAAGAGGTGGGGGAGGGAAGGACAAATGGAAAATAGAGGAAAGAAAAATTGAAAGGAGAGGAGAGTGTGAGGAAGGAAGAGAAGAGAAAAAGAGTAAAGGAAGAAAAGAAATAAAAATGATAATTAGTCCATGGCCAAACTTGTGGGAAGCCCACAGAGGCTTCCTAGTGAGAACTTACTCAGGGTCAGAGAACCTGAGCTTGCTTTACCCAGCAGGGCTGTGTAAGATGATTTGGTCACTGGTGTGTTTACCAGGTGTTTGGAAGGGTCTACACTTGGCTGTGCCGTGTGCTTTGATCTTGCAAGGGGGAGGTCTTTTGCCACTCACCTTGGCATATTACAAAAAGCCCTTTTCAATAAAGGAGGAGGCTGTTGGGTATTGACCCAGACCCTCCCAAAGCTGTCTTGTGTTTCTTTCTTCTCATCATCCAGGTCTCCCTTTCGATCTGATGTTTTCTTATCCCCCTCTCCTCCACCTAAGAACCCTTCAAAAGGTGGGAGCTGGTTGGAGCTGGACTCCCACACAAACTCTCTACAGTTATGCATATATCTATTTCAAATACTGAAAAAACTTGGGTACATGCATTAAGAGCAAATAAATACAAAGTCATGACTCACTGAAGCCAGACTTCTCATCAGTCTCATTCTATGGGATTTGGGAATTTACTAGAAACATTAGATTGAACATGGAGAAAGTTTGCAACATTCCAAGGTTACTTTTCATATTTTAAAAGGTTTTCCTTTTCTTATGTCTTAGAGAAGAATAAATACTCTCTTATATAGACAGATTTACTTCATGTGGAGAATGTCCATTTTTTTTACTATATATCTTAAAATTGCTAAAAACTGAAGTTTATATAATTTCCCTATTTTGTATTAAGTAACATAGTTCCACATTTCTCTCCTGTGATGGTATCTTCACCTTAGGCCCTCCCTCAGCTCAGTTTGTTTCAAAATGACTGCTATCACTGTCCCTAAGTCACCTGTTCCTTTCTGTGTGGGGTAAGAGTTTGTGCTCACCTGTGTCACCATTCCCACTCCTTGGACACCACTGTGGATCCCTCTGCTTCCCAAGAACCAGACATTTCAAGTCTGTCTTGCCTGGCCTTCTCCCAAGCCCCACTCTTCACAGCACTGCAAGGAGCACCATTTCGGTTTGTTGATGAACATTGTGAGGAAGCAAAACCCGAATTTTAGTAGTGCCTAAACTCCTGCCAGTGAGCCACGCCACTAGACAGGGCCCTGCAGTGCTGGACTCACTTGCTTGCTCGCTCAATGTCATCGTCATCATCATACAGGGTACCATCGAGGCTCTTATGAGGCCTTCTCAAGTGTTCCTGGAGAGAAAAAAATGGACGATAAAATGAGTTACTGATTTAAAATGTCTCCTTAACAATTATAAAAGGACAGTGTGATTTTATAAAAAATGCTTATAAAAGAAATATACTTCCAAAACTCTTGAATGTCATTCACTAACCTGACTAATTAGAATAAGGAGAAGTAGAGGTAAAGTAGTATTTAAAAAAAGAAAAAACTCAACACTTCCTAGCTCCTCACGTAATAACTGGAAATAGATACTCACATGGACAGTCACAGTTTCTGATGCCAGCATGTCTGATTAGTACCAGTCATGCATGCACAATGTAGCTATCATATAATTTTAAGAACTACCAAGAGCTGTCCATTTTATTACCGTACTACATCCCCCACAATTCCTACGTATTTTAGAGATGCTTTCACTTCTAAATGTTCATATAAAACTCCAGGCAGATTATAATGCCACACAAATGTAGGCTCTGGCTCTGCAGTGGTTCTGGAGTGCCTGGGCCCGAATTTCTGCATTTGTAACAAGTATTTAGGTGATGTCAGTGCTGGGTCTGAGGAACCCACTCTGAAGAACAAGATCTTCACTGTAACAGCTTATCATTTGTACCTGAAGATTCTGTATTATGTATTTATTAGATGTTCTAAAATATAAAATGTTTATGTTGATTGGTTAATTTGTTTGTATGTATATGCATGTCACGGTAAACATGTGGAAATCAGAGGACACCTTGTGGGAGTTGGTTCTTTCCTTCTACCACCTAGGTTCTTGGAATCAAACTCAGATCATCAGGCTTTGCAACAAGTGCTTTTACCTGCTGGGCTGTCTTGCCAGCCCTAGCTATGTATTCTTAAGAAATATGTTTTTAAAGATTTAGTTTATCTTATGTGTACGAGTGTTTATCTGTATGTATTTGCACCACTGCACGCCTGGTACCTGCAGAAGTCAGAAGAGGGTGTCAGACCCCTGGGAACTGCAGTTACAGACTGTTGTGAGCCACCTTGAAGTTTTGGGGATCCGAATCTGGATCCTCCATGAAAGCAAGAAGTGCTTTTACCTGCCGCACCACCGGTCCAGCTTGAAGATTTCTCTTTACCACAACCTAAAACTTGTGACTTCTACAAATTAACAATTATCTCTCAATCTTTTCCATCATACAGACCATATCCATAGTCCCCATTTCATGGGTCAGAATCACAAAAGTCAGTGCTGGTTGTGGCTTTTGTGTCTCCAGTCTCCTGGAGGACTCTCTGTCTCCCACTTTACTTTGTGCCAACTGTGCCTTAGAGCATGTTATTCCACCTCATTTCCTGGAAACTGGCAGAGATGTGGCATCTTACATTCCATTTCTGGCTAACTGGTATTTGTTTCTGGCAAGCATAAGCCATGGTGGTGATTGCATTCTTATCGTGTACATTGGTAAGGATGTGATGTTCAATTTTGATAACTCTAAGACATAGTTTTGGGTGTGGCTGGCTTGTCCACTCATTTCCAAGTACCTCCCCAAGTTTTCACTCGATGGTCCACTCACCTATCATAACCACTGCCAGGTCCATTTTTCATTAGGGGCTGTGTAATTATTATTTTATGGAGTATTCCCTTTCCATTTGTTGTGCTTTATAAAGAACTTAACTATTTAGCACTGTACCAACATACAATGTAGACCAAAACAACAATAACAAAAAAAATACAACAGCAACAACAACAAAGCAGAGTAAGTTGTTGATCTGCTCTTTTGTTTCCAGAGTAATGAGCCACTGCCCCAGAGGTCTCCAAAGGGATGACAACATAAGGTTATTTTTAATACTGTCATGGCTTGTACATATTTGGTACATTTTAACCCAACATAGTTATTACTGGTGTTCAAAATACCCCATCTTTGAATTTTGACTTAAAAAGTCCTTATCTTCAAGACACATATCTTAAGATAAGTCACAGGTTAAAAGACACAGTGTTGGGTTTTTCCTTGAAAATAATCTGGTACAGGGTGACTGGCCTTGAGTTCATCATTGCTGAAGCTATGAAGCTGAGGACTTCTAAAATGTTCTCTTTATTATTATACATGTCTGAAATGTTTCCAATATGAGCTTTACAATTTTTAAACCATCTGTCCTTTGACCATTTGAAGCTGGCCCATGTCTTTTCTGACATGACCTCAGAAAATAACTTTGGATTCTCCAAGTGGACAATGGCATTCAAAGGCCAAAACTTGGTGTCATGGTGCTCAAAATCATGCACCATCATTCTGGGTGGTGAACAGTAACCTTGAATTTGGAAGCCTTAGTCACACACCCTAAAGAAGGAACTTCCTGTCTTCACGTTTAATCTCCAGCCCACATCTGTCTCCATTTGTTGCACTGCAGAATAAGTAAGTCTCTGGGTCCTCTGAACTGAGTTCACCTGCTCACTCTTAGTGCCAATGCTCCTAAATGGCAGCACCGAGGGACACACACAGAATAAGCACTTGTGACTTGTGATACGGAAATGTGTAACAATAAACCTGAGAGCACATCCAGAGATGCTTGATCATTTGTCCAAATCATATACATCATCCAAAACAGGAATAGCAACAACAGAGGAAGTGACATGGTCTGCTGCACGGCAGATCCTGGTTACACCAAGATGCTCTAATCCTGGAGCTGCCTGCAGGGATCATAGCTCTCAACTATTGCACTCCTTGCATAATCTATGTAACGCTCGAGTCATGACACCAACTTCGAAAGTAAATCTGAGTATATTTCACGTTTCCTACCTAGAGAGGCCTCTATCAGTTTCCATAGGGATGTTACTAATGAGTGTACTTTACAAGTTACTCATAAAGAATTTTAGAAACACACATAAAACTAATAACCATTTTCCTCTTTGTGGCTGTTGACTTGTGTCCAATGAAGACACTGTAGCTGTCACTAGTGCCTGCACTGTCAGTCCTCCTGTGCTTCTGGCTGTCTATGTGCTGTCCTCTGGACTGGTTTTTGTCTTATCTCATTGGTTCCTTTATTTCTTCATGGCTAACCTTGGCTGTCAACTTGAGACATGTGTGAAGAGGGAACAGAAGAATTGCCTTCATCAGATTAGCCTGTGGGCACATCAGGAGGGGGGGTCTTAA
The DNA here is from genome assembly GCA_001675575.1 of Neotoma lepida. NCBI lineage: Eukaryota > Metazoa > Chordata > Mammalia > Rodentia > Cricetidae > Neotoma > Neotoma lepida. The sequence continues at coordinate 6,907 of LZPO01036555.1, read as the reverse complement.
TTGCTAATTGTTGCAGGAGGGCTCTGCTCACTGTAGGCGGTGCCACCCCTGGGCAGGTGGACTTGGGCTATTTAAGAAAGGTAACTGAATGTTGTGGAATATTACTTGAACTAGCCAAAGATGTGTTACATTTGTTTATGCTGTGGAATATTGCTTTAACTGTGTAAAGGTGTGTTACATTTGTTTATGCTGCACTTGTTTAATTATACAAAGATGTGTTGCATTTGTTTCACCTTGCCTGCCTAAGGTACCTGATTAGGCTAATAAAAAGCTGAATGGCCAATAGCTAGGCAGAAGAGGTTTAGGTGGGGCTGGTGGAGAGAGAGAATAAGTAGGAGGAGGAATCTAGGCTCAGGAGAAGAAAAGGGCCAGGGCCAGTCAGCTGCCAGACAGACAGACTTGGAGTAGGACATACAGAATGAAAGAAAGGTAAAAGCCCTGAGGCAAACTGTAGATGAAGATAAACAGGTTAATTTAAGATATAAGAGCTAGCAGGACAAGCATAAGATAAGGCTGAGCGTCATAACTAATAAGAAGTCTCCGTGTCAGATTTGGGAGCTGGTTGGTGGCCCAAAAGAAAGTCTGCTACAGTTGAATGTCTGCCTGGGAACTAGCCAGCAGGCAGCATTCCTCTGTGATTCTGCTTCCAGCTCCTGACTGAGCCCCTGCCTTGGCTTCCCCATGATAGACTGTTACCTGTAAGTGAAAATAAACCCTTGGCTCCCCAAGTTGCTTTTGGTTTATCACAGAAACTGAAATCAAACTAGAACACTTAATTAGCTCAATAAAATATGCCATGATTTCATTCTTTAATATAGCCTTATCCTTTGGAATATGCAGTTGATAGTTCCTGAAGAAATGAACATCTGTGTATATATGGCAAGTAGGTTCTTGTCTTAGTTAGGGTCACTATTGCTGCGATGAAACACCATGACCAAAGCAACTTGGGAGGAAAGGGTTTATTTGGCGTACACTTCCACATTTCTGTTCATTATTGAAGGAAGTAAGGACAGGAACTCAAGCAGGACAGGAACCTGGAAGCAGGAGGTGATGCAGAGGCCATGAAGGAGTGCTGCTTACTGGCTTGTTCCTCATGACTTGCTCAGCCTGCTGTCTTAATAGCAACCAAGGCCACCAGCCCAGGGATAGCACCACCCACAATGAGTTGGCCCCAGTCAGCACTAATTAATAACTGCTTTACAGGCTTGCCTGCAGCCTGATCTTATGGAGGCATTCTCTTAATTGAAGTTCTCAGGTGAGTTTAGAGTGTGTCAGGCTGACATAAAACTATCCAGCACAGTTCTGTTGAGTATTTAACTGGCTGACACCAGTCTCTTCACTGTTCATAAAGGGCACAATGTCCATTCACTCTCACGATGAAGACTAAAGAACTATCTTTCTGTGCCAGGTATTAGGCTAATGCTGGGGCATAACAATGAGCAAGAACAAGGCTCTGTGTCCTTGTGGATGTCAGTCTAGTAAATACAAACTAAACCAAATCACACCATAAGCATAAAAGGTATTACTCAAACTAGCTTGTACCAAGCTATCAACGCCACGAAAGCACTTAATAAGAACTGACCTAATCCGAGAGCAAAAAGGCTCCGAAAGGTCACAGGTGTTAAGCAGATGATAAAAAGAGGTAAACACACACACCACGTCCCTGAGTTGGGACAATCAGGGGAAAGGTGAGAAAGTGCACCCTAACTTCTGGTTTGCTGTCCTAAGAACTTGCTGCTTTCTGGGACCATTAAAACTTGCAGTTACCCTTTTGCTCACTAGGTGGCACACACATACTAAAAAGACAGCTGGATACACGGAACTCATGGGGTTCCATAGAGGCCCAATAGCTTTAGCAGGAAAAAGTGGGAGATGAGAATATGGGCAAGGGAGGTAGAAAAGAACCAACGCCAGATTCACAGTCCCAGATAATGTAGAGCAACAAAAAGCCATTGACTCAAATATTTTTAAATACTCAAATATTATTAGAAGTTGGTACTGTACACTGGCTCTTCAAGTTAAGGCAGTAGATACATCTGTTTTCTTTTAGTTCTGAGCATTTCTTCATTCCATAAACATGCAGTAAGCAACAACTTATGCATTTTACTGCTTCCAGAGAACATATACAATAAATGAAAAAAAATACTGTCTCTACATGAGGAATATACCCACTGCAAACGAGAAATACACTTACTGCAAACACAACACTAGTCATTTCAGAGTTACATACAGGTGGGCAATTAGCATCTCTCCTAGGATCCAAGTATCACATAGGAAAGGCATCCATTTGGGATATAAAATGGGGGCTGGATGGCTTAGTGGTTAAGAGCATGAATTGTTCTTACAGAGTATCAGAGTTCAGTTCCCAGTACCTAGGTTGGGTGGCTCACAACTACCAGTAATTCTAGAGGCAACTGACACTTATGGCCTCCTTCACATACCCACACACAGAGAGATGCACACATACATATAATTAAAAAATTTTTAAAAAAATTTGAAAAGAATATAAAGCAGTCAAAGCTTCCATCGCTTAGAAACACATAAAAATGAGACTCAGAACTGAACATCACAAATCTTAATAATCAAACTCCTGGATTCTGTACACATATAATTGTAAAATACAATTTTGCTTCCATGAAAATATAAAGTACGCATTTAGTATATGTGAAAATTTACAGTCAGCATTCATAATGAGGGTAACTTGCTGTGACTGGGGAAAAATGTTAAAACCCTGAAAAAGAAAGTCTATCAGTAAGGAATGAAAACTGTTAGAGGTTCTCTTCCTGATGCCAACCCTCTAGGAAGAAAGAAAGAAAGAAAGAGGACCAATGAAGACAGGAAATAGAAGAAAACATACTCAGTCTCACGGAGAAGGACTAAGTCCCAAGACCACAGGACTGAATGTNTGAAGAGAATTCAAGAAGCACATTTAGTCTAGTAGTAACAGCACGCTAAGTGTTACCTTCTCTTCAATGCCTTCTGGAAAGCATCCCAGACTGTAAAATGGCCCAAACCCAGGAGCCTGGTAAGCTTGCAGTTACCCTTGCAATCGCTAGATGGCAAACAATGTTAATAAGGCTAAATGCAGCTTGAGCTGAAATTCTTAAGGTAGGAGGGTAGGGTGGACAGAGAGGGTGGGGGCGGGAGAATTTGGAGGGATAGGATGGATATAAGCAGATGAAACAGAAAACAACTTATTTGGCCCTCACAGAATTGAGATTCTGATAACATGTAACATTTCTGAGATAGACTCACTATGAAGCTCAGACTGGCCTTGGCATCACAGCCCTCTCTCTCTGCCTCCACAGGACTAGGGTTACAGGTGTGTGCTGGCTTGCCTGGCTTACTACATAGATTTTTTTTTTTCCCTTAACATAGCCTACTCTTTTTAAAAGATTTATTTGTATGTGTATGAGTGTTTTGCCTGCATGTATATACGTGCATCACCTGTTGCCTGGTGCCTGAGGAGGTCAGATGAAGACTTCTGATATCCTAGAACTAGAATTACAGTGCTGTTAATTATAGTGCTGGGAACAGAACCCAGGCAGGTCCTCTGCAAGAACAGCAAGTGTTCTAAACCACTGAGCCATCTCTCCAGCCTCTAAAATTAAGTATAATTTTTGATACTGTACCATTTTGGAGTTGAGGCAACCAAAATCCAGAAATACTGTTTTGCTGACCCAAAGTCTATAGCAAAGATCTGATCTTATGCATAAAATCCATTTGTAGGATAAACATGTCATAGCACAGAACTATAATGGCAGTGCCTCGAACACGCACAGCAACTTTAGTATATAAAAAGAGCATTAAAAATATTTTAAAAAATATTTCCAGGTGGTAACTGAAGTGCACTTAAAGACTTCCTGAAGTTTTACTTCAGTATTAGGCGTTTCTCATGTCCTATTTCCATGATAAGCTTACTTTACCACAAACTGTGCTGAACGCTTTCCCATTTTGTATATGAGGAGAGCAAATGTTACAAGCAGTGACTTGGTAGGTTGTGAATCAGAAAGGGACGTGGCTAGGACTCTGTCCCAAGTATGTAGACTCCACAAAAATTTCTATTATATTTTAATATATTAAATATATTTTAATTTAGTATATTAAAATTTCTGTAATAATTATAATACTCTGCTGGGTCAGAGTATTCTGAAGCGCCCTGTGAGAGAGAAAGACCGCCTATAAAGGACAGGTCTCAACCTCATTTCAAAGCAGGAATTGTGCCAGCAAGATGGAGATGCTAGTTCTCCAGGAAGGAAGCACACAGTGAGGCAGGGCACCAGCACTGAGGCCTGAGGACTGAAGAACCTTCTGCTGGTGCACTTGGGGACTGGAAGAACTAACAAGACACCTGACTGGTGAGAGCAAATGAGTTGAGCTGAGGATGCCTGTTGTTACTGGGTAAGAAGCCAAGGCCAAACATGACAATGTCCCTCCTGAGAAGGGGAGCACTATGGGACCACGGCAGCTGTGAAGATCTTAACATGGTCCTGACAATACAAGGATCCCCGCCCCCCATCTTCCATCTACAGTGATCTCACTCTGTCTGCTTTGGAACCTTGTTCTGTTCTCTACTTTGACTTGTCACCATCTGTGTACTTCCTTGTGACAGCAGTATTTCATCTAATAACATTCCCATCTACAGACCTGACACTAAGAATCTTACACTGTAATTCCCTTTACTTCAAATTCTACTTCATTCAGATGCAGAAAACTTAGGAGAATGCCACCCCCATTCTAACAGTGACAAAGACTAGATAACCTAGAAAGTAAATCAAAATTCCTTTGGAATCCATGAAAGAGACCAGATTCACAGCAACCAAGTACACTGAGCTTCATGTATCAGAAGGCCTTGGCGAAGAGCGGGACAAGGAGCTGCCACAAAGAAGGTAAGAAGTTGCTGAAAGCTTAATAAATCATTAAGTAAAGGACAGGTATGGGCTAACGTGTCAATTTAGAGTAGCTAGGCCTCTCCAAGACTGGGAAGGGAGGAGTGTTTGCAGTCCTTGCCTCTTTCCTACATACACACACTCCTGTAAGAGGAAAGACAGCCCTCTGTGGTCTTCAGGACAGCAAAGAGTCTGCTGCACCATGCAGCCATGATAATCACACATTTTTCTATATCTTTAATTTATAGAAAGCTAAAGTCTTCCCAAGACTATTAGGGCAAATGGAGAAGCAAATTCTCTACCAGTGTGAAGGAGCCCATGTCTACTCCACTGGGGAGAGACCAGGAAACTCCCCCCACCCAAGAAAAGTAATGATATAAAGAAGCTTGTGCACAACAGGAAAAGGGGGTGTGTGGCTCCAGTTTGAACAGGAATGTCCTTTACAGGCCACTGTATTGTAGACTTGGCCAGGTCGCAGGTGCTTCTGGGGGAGGAGCTGGAACTCTCAGTTAGTGAGGCTTGGTGGGAGAAAGTAAGTAGGCAGGGATTTTTCTCTGTGAAGATAGGGCTTATCTTTGGCCCCTTCCTTACTCTAAAGCTCCAGGGCTGCCATGAGGTGAGTAGCCTCCACCAGACTCATTTGCCATCATGATACTCTGCCTTATGTGAACCGAAAGCAGTGGGTGTGGGTGAATGGATCTCTGAGTCTATGAGCTAAAGTAAGCCTTTCCTGGTAAATGGTTTCTTTGAGGTCTCCCTCACAAGGACAAAGACAAACTAACAGATGTTAAAAAGCCCACACTGGAGGTATAGGTACATGGCTTGCCTAACACTGAAGCTGCATCAGAGCACAGAAAAGCTGCAAGGCTAGGAATAAGTGCAACCCTGGTCCCATGTGGCTCATAGTCCTTGTCTAAGGACTATGGAAAGCTTAGGATGATTCAGGAAAACTGAGAGAACCTAAACTTTCTCCAGAAGTATTAATATCAAAACACAAGATAATCGCATTCCACAAAACCAATTCCAGTTCAAATTCTGATAGACATATGCTCTTATAATAATACCATTACAAAGTAAAAAGCACGCTAAATTCTAGATGCAAACACTAGTGCACTTTGCACATGAGGTCCGGCATTCTATTAAGAATTATGAGACATTGAACAGGTAACAATGCATGAGTAGTGTCAATAGGAAATTTTTTAAAAGAGCCAAGTGGACCTGACAGAAAAAAAACTGAAATCATTACGATATAATAGATGAAAAATAGTTCTGACAGACCCATTAGCAGATTTAACAAAGACATGGTGCATTTTGAAACAGGCAAAAGAAATGACCACAACTGAATAAAACACAAAAAGAAAAAAGAAGTGAAATGAAAAACATTAACAAGAAAATATGGTGTGGAATACCCAAGAGCTGAGCAATATTATCATCACACATCAGGTCATTCTAAGAGCTGAGCAATATTATCACACATCAGTTCATTTTGTTTCCAATACAGAGTAGACTTTCTCTCTTTCTCCTCTCCCCCTTTCCCCTTCTGTCTCTGTCTCTCTGTCTCTGTCTCTGTCTCTCTNTGTGTGTGTGTGTGTGTACGTGTGTGTGTGTGTACGTGTTTGTGTGTGTGTGTGTGTGTGTTGGATTTTTACTACAAATAAAATGGGAAAACATTACCTAATATGAAACTGACTGTAGTGAATACTGGAAGCAATGCATGTAACAAAACCCTAATTTTCATAATAACCTATGGAGGTGGCCAGGGTTACCATCATTTAACAGCTCACCAGGCTTAGAGAGTTAGGAAAGATGTTTATGTTCATAAACCATCCATAGGGCAGAGCTGTTGTTCTTTGTCTGTGTTCGTCATACTATAAAGCCTGGGATCTTTCCATTCCCACCTATCAAGTGACGAAGTCAATGGGCAGACAGTGGAGAGAGACTGAGTATAAAAGTCTGAGGAGTCTTCCTGCATCTGTACATAATGGTCCTCAGGAACCTAAAAGGAAGTAACGTAGCTT
>LZPO01036554.1:0-16732 GCA_001675575.1 Neotoma lepida | reverse complement strand
GTGTGTGTGTGTGTGTGTGTGTGTGTGTGTGTGTGTGTGTACACAAATAGGAGGCAGGTTGAATTTTTAAAAAATAAGACACTTTGCATACATTTTTTCTTCATTAAATTTTCACAATACAATTCTAGGCCATGAGTTGCTATTCTGAGCATTTAGTAGATGAAGAAATCAGAGATGATTACTGCTTTGCCCAAAATTACACAAAAGGCAAGCCTGGACTAGCGATCAGATCAGCTTGACTACAATACCATCTTTCTCAGTTTACTATTACAGTATCTCTGGAAAGATTCCTCTTTGCTGAGTTTGACAAGTCAAACCACAGCAGCCCTGTAATCTACAGCAAAATGGAGCTTGCTGTTAAGTAACTGTAGCTTAGATTTAAGTAATCCAGTAAGTACTTTAAAGTAGCTCCAAACATTCTCTAAAATAAATATTATAGCATATCTTTAAGAACATGAATAAATGAATACATGACAATATGTCTCTATTTGTCAGAGTTCTCTAGAATAATAGAGATTAAAAAATGAATCTCTTCTTATATAAAGAGGATTTATTAGAACAACTTAAAGGTTGCTGNCCAGTTCATTCAACAATGGCTGGCTGTGAACAGAAAGTCCAAGAATCTAGTAGTTGTTCAGTCCATGAGGCTGGATGTCTCAGCTGGTCTTCAGTATACTCTGGATTCCTGAAGAAGAATGCTAGTGAAGGAATGGACTTGCTAGCAAGGCCAGAGCAAGCAGACAGAGACCAAAAACTTCTTTCTTCCATGCACTCTTTTAAACTTCTAGCAGAAAGTGTGGTCCAGATTAGATGGGGCATTTTCCCAGCTAAAATAATCTGGATTAATCTTGTGTCTTGCTACCTCAAGACACATAGCACTGTTACTCCCTACATCCCTGACATGGTCTTCCTACTTATCATCAGAGTTGACAGGCGTCTTACCACTCTGTATCTTGCACCAGGGAGTTCTTTCCACACTGTGTCACATATTTTTTATTGTTGTAACTAAAGCTTAATACTAAAACTAAATTTAAACAACTGTAACGTAAAACACTGAATCTACAATTTAAAAATCAAGGATGTTGATGGATTTAAAGATGAAGATGGTGATCAAAGGAAGTCTCTCAGCCTGCATAGAAGGNAGGATGTAGAAAAACTGCTAAATGGAGAGGTCAACAGAGAGGAATGAGATGTTTAATGCACTGTATCCTATGGTTTGTTGTGTAACATTGTTCTCACTAAACGTTCCCTGGACCCATTTATGTTCCAGAGATTAAAAGATTTCCAGGGCAGGATATCTATGTACTAGTGATCTACCAGTCTCTACATAATCAAGCTTTTAATAAAAATTCACTTTATTTTGTGACCAAATAGTATTCAGTACTCAATACAGATTAAAAAAATAGTCATTTTCTGCATTTCTTACTATTTTTTATTCATTCATGTGTATCATCTGTTTTTAAACAGTTTATAAGGAAAAATGCTATTCTCCTAATTAGGTTCATGCTTGTGCTATTAAAATAACATTGAACTAAGTAAGCCACACACTATGTGTGAAAATGATGTGATCTCAAGTAGAGAGAATATGCCCCGGAGCAGATTACATTAAAACTGTCCTGATCTCTGCAATTCATCACTGACCTCTTTCTTTAAATGTACTCAAGGAAAAGAGGGATGATGATACAATTGTGGGGGGAGGCTGGTGTTGCCTGGGTGATCCATACCTCAACCATCTGATTTACCTAGACAGATTCTCTGATTTCATCTCAACTACTAAATGCCAAAATAGTCGTCCAACAGAGACAAATCAGCTATGTCTGTGTTATTTGTTTTGTTCCCATGGCATATCATGTGAACTTTCCATTACATACAGNTGAGTGTGATTGATTCTACACATTAATACCTTCCTCGGAAAAATTTTTGGCAGAAAATGATGATTAACTGAGGATGAGAAGAAACACAGGACAGTAAAATGCCCATGCTACATAAATAAACAAGGTAAATTGCCTACTGCATCCCAGGTCATATGGTGTAAGCCTTGAGAGATCCATATTTATGCAATTTAAGACCCTTACCACTGCTGCAAGAGGGCTTGTTCACCATCTCTCCTGGTTAAGAAGAAATAAACTAAGGCACACAATTGTAGATTGCATTTAAGAAAGAACTTTGCATGTCTGAACTAACCAACCATTCCCACTTGTGAGAAGACAGCAGAGAACTATGCATGCTCAATGACAGAAGACCATGCCTTTGATTCCCCAGATCACTGACCACATTAATTAACACAGTTGATAAAATATCTCACAGACTTCTCAAAAGTCCTTTTCTCAGGTAATGCCAGATTGGGTCAAATAGGAAATGAAAACTAACCATTACACTAATCAAACCCACAGTATGATTTAAATGTTAAGATCTTACATCAATAACCATGAAGGTGTTATTTGAATAAAAAAGAAATTCACAGTGAAAATCTGAAAATACTTTTTCAAAGCCTAGTTCACAAGATGGAATTCATGCACACAGTACCCAAACCTGTGGCTTGTTAGATCAGAGCCCGAAGGGAGAACATACTACTATTACTCTACTAAATGGACACAGTTAGCAACTGCCTGTAAATCATCATCTTTATAACATAGATAAGTTCACCTGTCCACCCTGATGAGAAAAGCTCCCCTCACAGTAGTTGGTGATTAACACAGAGACCCACAGCTGGTCACTGTGCAGAGGATAAGAGACTGTGGAGGGTTTGGCACATCCCTCCCAGCAATGCTCAGATGTCATCATAGCAGAGGGTGTAGAAGGACTGTAAGAGCCAGAACAATTGCATACTCTGAACATTACAGTTCAGTCGAACACATGAAAACACAATTGCTGGGACTGACTTGGACATGATTGGTCAAGCCATCCAAACCCTTGATCAAGCCATCCAAACACAAGAATGGATGGGGAAGGGATCATGAAGTCCCACTCCTAACTCAGAAGTTATTTGCAGTTCATGGCTTCTGGAAAGAAGACAATCAATTTTCTTCAGGGACACACGCATGAGAAACTGCTCAGCTCCAGGAGATGATCCCACACCCTATCTCAAACTGGCAGCATTGAGTGTACTCAGTGAAGGGGGTGGGTTGAGAGATTCAGAGAGGCAAATGAGGATAGATAGATAGATAGATAGATAGATAGATAGATAGATAGATAGATAGATAGACAGAGCACATAGGAAGTCAGGAGGAGAAAATAGCAGCAGGATAGGGGAGAAATTGGATGGAGGGAATGGAGAGAGGATTTGATCCAAACATGTTATCAACACATATTACTATGAAATAAAATGTTTTAAAAGAAAGATTAAAGTAGAGAATATAAATGTATTACTATTCTAGATAATATTTCTCACCTTCACTTATCACTTCTCTAATAGTTAAAAAGTTGCTAGAAGATGCAACATAGTATTTGACTTAGATTCTTCAAAAGCAAGACTGACAATCATAAGAGGGGAGCAGATCATATTAAGGTGAGGTTGCCTAGCAACCAGATCCACATATCATAGTGAAGCCCTTTGAGTATCTCGCAGCCAAGAATGCCCAGCCTTCAAATCAATTATGAAGAAAGGAGATGAAGACAGAAATGAAGATGTTAGCAAAATGCTCCATGGAGTAAGATAATATTCAGATGCTGCAAGGCAAAACTGCCATCAACACCTCTGCTTATACATTTCTTTCCTGCAGGAACATGTATACAGATAGGACTTTGAAAATAAAACGTTATAATTTCAAAGTAACAAATCCTGAGCCAGAAGAAGCAAGCATAGGTGATGTTTCATAATGCAGCTAAGCCAACTCTGGAAAGACAAGGAAGTGTTTCAGTGTTTGGGCTTTTATTTTCTTTCTTTGCTTCAGTTCATTTTAAAATGCACCTTTTGGTTGAGAGAGGAATAGTGACTAAATTATTTTTGTAATCAGAACAGTAGGATCTTACAGCACATTATATGCAGATTAAATAGCAATTTATATCCCTTANCACATTAAAATTTTAATTCACCATTGGAACTATTATTCAGAAGGTCTAGTAGATTAAGAAGTAAAAAACAAGAAGGTTCCAATTCTTAATGTGTGTTTTAATGTGTTAAATGTTAAATGTGTCCTCCTGGGATTCTAGACTTTTCCATTCCAGCACCAACCATAATGTCAAACACAAGGCTTCTCAGTAGTCTGAGGAAATATCGAATTGAAAGAATCAGTTATGCAAATTTAAGTGCAAAGAACAGAGATCTGTAGTTCTGATGCATAAAGAATAGGAGAAGAAGAGTGTTCCAGGCCTAGGGGGACAGAGGGAGGAGACAGAGGCCCATCTACCCCTCTGCTTTATTTGAACTCTATTCATAGCTGGCTATAAGGTTCTCCTTGCCCAGTTCATTGATGTGAATCACAGTGTCTCCTGGAAACACTCTCACAGACTTACCACATACTTAACAGCTTGCCATAGACTTAACAGTTACCTGGGTGTTCCTTTTAGCAGCCAATATGACACGTAAGATTAACCATTTTATCAATACCAACTTATCTTGTAATCAGAAGTTTCTCGGTCCTGACTGGCCCCACAATCCTACAGCCTTTTAGAAAAAATAATTACACAGAGGCATATATTAATTACAAACTATATGGCTTATGGCTTCAGCTTCTTGCTAGCTTGCTATTTCATCTTAAATTAACCCATTCCTATTAATCTATATGTTGCCAAATGGCTGTTTCATTACCTGTCTGCTGGCATCTTGTTGTTCCTTTGGAGGCAGCTGGTGTCTCTCCAGACTCTGCCCTTCTTCTTTCTGTATCTCTGCTTGGATTTCCCACCTAGCTGTAAGCTTTATGACCATAGGCCAAGACAGCTTTGTTTATTATCCAGTGGGAGCCACACATATTCACAGCATACAGAAAGACATTCCACCGCATTATCTTGATATAAGTGTGCAACAAAAGATCTTCTGTTATTGGAAATAATTTTCCAAATTTCATTTGTGCAGTATTTTGCCTGATCTTTGAGAATTAAGCATTTTGATAATTGTGAAGTATTTAGCTGCATATCCATCTCATAAGAAGGAATCACGAAAGGCTATTTGATTAGTGAACAGCAATGTGTTAATCTTTTCTTTACAATTGTAGCAGAATCTCCATGCTATTCATTATCTACTATCACATGCCTGATAATGACCGATCATTGGACCCTATCAGTGGACCAAGGGCTGGAGAATATCCCTGACACATGGGAGCAATAGGATGTCCAGGAAGAGTCCTATTCAGGGCTCAGCATTGATGGTACATCAGACACCAGGAGCCTTGAACCAGACCAATGATTCTTTGTAATAAATGCTTGCATGTAAAATGTATGGATAAAAGGGTTTATTGCATGATTCACTGTGACACACTGCAGCTTCCATGATGAAATTTCCCCTTCCTTTTTTCTTCCATTTTTTTTCTCTTAAATTTTATTTTGTTTTATTCTGGGAGTGGGGGGAGGGATCAGTGCCATGAGAAGGCATGATGTGAAAAACAAAAACAATAAATAAAAGGAAAATTAAAAAAAGAAGAAACTGTGAGCATTGGACATGGGCTTCCTTGGGGTCTCATGCTGTAGAATATTATTTAAGATACGTTACATTTGTTCACATTGTAAAACATTTGTTTAATGATGCAAAGACATGTTGCATTCTTTTATGTTGTATTTGTTTAACTCTGTGAAGNTGTGTTATTTTGCCTGCCTAAAACAACTGGTACTCTAATAAAGAGCTAAATGGCCAATAGTAAGGCAGGAAAAAGAATAGATGGTGCTGTCAGGCAGAGAGAATAAATAGAAGGAGAAATTTGAGAGTGAGACAAAAAAAGAGCAAGAAAAGGCAAAGAGGAGGGCACTAGGGTCCAGCCATCCAGCCAGCCACAGAGTAAGAGTAAAAGTAATATATACAGAAGTAAGAAAAGGAAGAAGCCCAGAGGCAAAAGGTAGATGGGATAATTAAACTTAAGAAAAGGTGGCAAGAAACAAGCCAAGCTAAGGCTGAGGATTTACAGTTAAGAATAAGCCTCTGTGTGTGACTTTTTTGGGAGTTGGGTGGTGGTGGACCCCCAACAGACCAAAAAAGTAAAGAGCTAACAGAGAAAGAGTAAAAAACAACCAACAATTCTCACAAATTAAAGGCCATCTAAAAAAGAAGTGGAAGGCTATGTCAAGGATCCAGAGAGAGAGAGAGTACTATGGAACAGGACAAATGCATTTGGAAATACCACGGGATGCACAAAGTCTCCAGGGTTGATGATGCATGGGATAGCTGATGGATGGGCAGTCATCCCATAGAGGAAGACTTTTTGTGTCCCTGTTACTCATTCTTACTTCCATCGGGATTCAACAGGCAGACAGAAAATGAATGCCATCTGTGCTTTCTTATAATGTATTTTTTCCTTATTCTTTATTGTTTTTGGTTTAAATAGAATAGTTACTCTTTTGAAATTCCATTTCTATTTGTATTTTATTTTCTTCATGGTCAACTTTGTATCTGAACACACATATTTTTTTTATGGATCACCCAGCATCTAAGATGCACATCTTACTGTAGATGGAACTTTTCCTGTGTCCCACAGCCATTAGGTCCCAAATAAACACACAGAGCCTTGCTTATATTAATTACAAGCTGTTTTGTCTATGGCTCAGGTTTCTTGCTATCTAGATCTTTTATTTTAAAATAATCCATTGCTATTAATCTATGTACCACCTTGTGTCTCATGGATTTACCTGTATTCTATTACACCTTGCTCCCCTCAGTGGCTCACAGCATCTCTCTGACTCTGCCTTTCTTCTCTCTCTCTCTCTCTCTCGGATTTCCTGCCTGGCTATATATAACCTGTCTTTCCATAGGCCAAGGCAGTTTCTTCATGAACTAATGATAGCATCATATATTCACAGCATACAGAAAGACCATCCCACAGCATCTTACTGATCTTTAAAACACATGTTAAAATACTGAAGTGTTATTTCATACTTAAATTTGGGGAGGCAGAATTCTTTACAAATTATTTCCTAAAAATGTCAATGTAATTTTACAGTGAGGTTGTGAAAATATTTTGTTTTAATTCTTTGTTTCATCTACATCTCTCTTACTTCTTTGATGTTTGTCAAATTGAACATGTTCTTTCTTTGTTAGATTTTTGGGAGATTTTGTCTTCTTATTTTGATCTTCAATGGTCACAGCATTACTTTAGGGACAATGTAGACAAAGATTCATAGATCATATCTCATTGGCTTTAAGTTAATTCTGACATTTCATTGGTCTGAAAAACAATTATTCTAGTCAACACCAATATATGATCATTAAGCATAATTGTCTATCATCTATGTACCACCCTACTTACCTATTAAACAGTTCTCTATGTGTTTTCCAATACTGTCAGTATATTTTAGCATGCTGCTGTTAGGTTTTACTCCAGGAACAGCTTTCACAGAAAGCCATTTCAGCCTCAGTGTGGGAGGATGTTCATTGCTAAGTTGTGTTTATATTTTAATTATAAATTATGCAAATAAAATATTAGGATGCTTGTTAAGAGTGAAAGTATTTATCTGGAAAATAAGGCTTTATTTATTTATTACCATAGATCTACATCTGTCAATTTTAATTTTGAAAGCAATTCTATATTTTTAAATATTTATTTATTTATTTTTATATACACAGTATTCTGTCTGCATATATGCCTGCAGGCCAGAAGAAGGCACCAGATCTCATTATAGATGGTTGTGAGCCACCATGTGATTGCTGGGAATTGAACTCAGGATCTCTGGAAGAGCCACCAGTGCTCTTAACCATTGAGCCATCTCTCCAGTCCTACAATTCTATTTTTAACAAAGAAATTTTACACACTATTTATAAAAATCTGCCTAAGGAAGTCAGATACAAATTGATATATATCTGTCTCTTATACACATCTAGATGTGTATAAGAGACAGATATATATATATATATACTTAAAATTCTCTTCTTTACAGTTTTTGAGTGTTGCCATTATCTTAAGACAGAACAATGTCTGTGGAATTCACTATCAGCACACAGAACTTTACACAGTATTCATTTTCATTAAATTGGTTTTTTTATAAATGTTTATAGTGAGGAGATAAAAAACACTTTACAGCTCTGTTTTGTTTTAGAATATATTTATTTTCAGATACATACATGTCTGACATTACGTTTTAGGATTGGGAAGGTACACTTTTTGACAGATACTGAGTCTCTTCTTTAGCTTTGATAATATACTTAGTAGTTGGAAATGTATTCTAAGTATGACTACTGTGGTCTGAGTGTTCTGCTCCTACAAAACTTTTATCTTAAAATATAATCCCCCAGTCTGAAGGCATAACTCAGTGGTAGATGAGTTGCCTACCAAGTTCAATTGCTAAATGACTGAGTAAATAAATAAATAATAGGAATCTAAACTTCAGTCTATTGATAAGCTGAGAAGCACCTAGGATAGCAAGGTATCATAAGAATAAACTCTCATGAAAAAGGTTAGTGTACAATGTCATTTTGTCTCATGAGAACACAAACAGAAGTCACCCAACTATGAACTCTTGGGAGGCACCTGCTGGTTAGAGCTTTCAGTCTACAGAGATTTGAATGAGGAGGTCTGGTTGTTACTCAGTCTCTGCTATTTCACAGTAGCAGCTTGAACTGAGGAAGGCAGTGGAGAATCACCCCAAGCCATCATTTCTTTGTTCCACCACTCTCTGATAATATATAATAAAATGTCAGCATTAAATGCAAAGAAAATGCCCTAGCAAGCTTGTAGTATAGAAGAAAAATGCAGAAAATATGACCAATAGTTAAATGAACTGTCCAGTGGCTTAAGATGTGAAAGCATCTATGTGTTTTCTCAGCTTTACAGTGAACAGAGCTTTTGGAATTCTATGGAATTATCCTGACACATAGTAATTAACTTGCTTTAACAAAGGAAAGAGACCAACTAATACTCTGTTGACAATCTAATTCACACTGCCATGTTGAAATTAAATGCATCCATTCAATACCTAGGTGAAGGAATCCACTCTGTCCAGAGAATACATTCTTTTTATACAGTTTAATGGTTTACAAACTGAGGGTGTGTCCAAAGATTCTGTAAGAAGCAAAAGGATATATTCTATATATAACTGCTTATGAAAAAACATCATACACANTTATGCTACCATGTTTTCTAAAAAGCCTCATGATTCAATTGTCTCCTTAATACATATACACACACACAAATATATACATATGTATTTATATATTCATCCCTCAANCCATCTTCCACTCAGTCAAGAAAGCTTTTTGAGTGCAACATCCACATCAACTAACCAACATGTTTAGCATAATGGGTTGGATTGTGACTCTCTTCTATTTCTCTCACACACTGGTCCAAAATATTTGCTTTTTTTCTCTGTTCTCTCTTGAGCACACATGACAATTACTTTAAATACATTTTTCATTTTTAGTTATAATCCAGGCTGTGGAAAGTTTGCCTAAAATGATCATTTGGAAGTGGCTTCCATTTGTTAGCCTGTCACATAGGTTATTAATCTTCAAAGAAGAAAACTTATAGACATATAACTATGCTGATATATGATGGGATACACAAAAGCTGAAAGAAATTTGTCTGGAAGAAGCTGTTAGGAATACAGCAATATTTATAAAAGTTTGATGGTTTTGAAATAAATGTTCAATAGGCATGCTTAAACTTTTATAAATGACTATCAAGGTTCCAGCTACACAACTTTGAAATATTACATAGAAAACATTCACCTAAATTTATTCAAACTAGGTTCACAAAATTTTAAGATTAGTAAAAACACAATTCATTCATAAATCTCAAGTTCAAATAGTGAATTGCTGATCATGGTCTTCCATTTGGAATCAGTTGTCTGTAGAAAAATATACAGACATATTACTTGAAAATCTTTTTGAGACCAGAGCTATTTGTACTTTGTCCTCTTTTCTTTTTGACCTTTTATTTTTATGTTAGATCTTTTACTGAACTTTAAGTGTTTTTTTTTTCCTAAATGTTTGTGAATGTCTAGTAACAGATTTATGTCTCCCTCTCTATGTTTTTCTTTATGTATTTAGGTCAGTAATATATTTGAAATAATACAAATAATGAATGGGAAAATTGTATTAAATTGTAATATTTATTATTTAGATTGTCTAATTAAGATTGTCACCATGTTTTTAATACAGAAAAACCTGTCCAAAGAAAATGAAGACTTCAAGGGAACAACAGAAGTGGGTACAATTACCCTGTCTCTTAGAGGCAAGGCCTTCCTGCTCTCACCTCTTTCAGTATGGTGTGCTTTCAGGATTCTTGCTGGGTTCCACCTCATGTCCAGATTGTCCACATTTTGTAGCAGGAATTTCAAGTTACATATTTTAAGNAAACATAACTCTGTGAACAGCAAAGAGTTCGCCAGATTCTGTCCCAAGANTGTATGTGCTGTTTGGTAAACAGCACAGCCTTCCACTCAGCCTGTGCAGGGAGATAATGCTCTCTTGGCTTCATTGAGAAGACATTAGCCATGAGTTTGTCCTACAGCACTGAGCCCACTATCCAGTGCTGTGGGAGACAAAGTCAACTTAAAAACAGTCCATGAAAATCTAAGCATTAGTTCTTTGAGCCTTATTTTGGACTGAAATCTAGAGCTATTTAATTTTCTGTACCTGTGACATGGTAACATTATTCTAGGTTTCCTTTTCATTTCCATCAGCCTCCACTGTGGGCAACTCTACTTTCTCAGAGCCCCACAGAGACTTCCTATGACAGCTAGTTCTCACTGGGACATTCACTAGACTTTAGAATCACCTGGGAGATACAGCTCTGGTTTTGTCTGTGAAGGTGTTGTCAGTGACTTTTAAATAGAAGAGAAGATTGGTTCTGAATGTGAGCAATACCATCCCATGGGATAAATAAAAAGGGGTAATAGAAGCTACACACCCCCATTCATCTCTCCCTGATCCTATTGACTCAGTCATCATTTCCCTTCTATGAAAGATGGGACTTCATATTTCCTTTTAAACAGTGAGGCAAAATAATCTCTCTTCCTTTCTTACTTTTTATATCATTTGCCTTCTTGCTTTTCCAACCTCCAACTCCTCCCAGTCCTTACTTTGTTCTACCTCAAATTCATGGCCTCTTTTCCTACAATTCATTGTTGTTGCACACACACACATACACACACACACACACACACACAGATGCATGTATTAACATATAAACACAACTTGCTCAGTCTATTTGGTGTCACTTGTGTGTACGTGATTTCAGAGCTGACCAATCGGTAATGGATAACGAATTAAGGGGCTCATCTCTGGGAAAGACTATTTTTCCTACTCTCAGCATTCCTTAGCTGCCTGTAGTTCTTTTTTTAGGGATGGAGCCCTGTGAGATTTTCCCCTTCCATGTTAACATTTGTAATGGTACTGTACATGTTCAGGTCTTGTTTAGGCAGCCATGTTGATGAGGTGTCATTGGTGAAGCTTTGTCCAGACACAGTGGATGGGTCTGCAATACAAATCCTGCACTTGAGGATTTTGAGTTACTATTGTGAGATATACTTCACAGTAATTGGAAAGGTAACTAACATGCTTCCCCAAGAGAAAGTCGTTATTTGACATAGAACTAGTCAACTTAAGCTAGACCTAAGGAAAATTAGTTTAGTCATTTTCAAATGTTTCTTTAATTAATAAACTTTATCTGTTCATTATCTGATTTGTATTTTATACAAATGATTAATATACAGAAAGACATAATGAATTTCTTTTGTCAGAGAGATTGTGATAGATTGTTCTGTAATCAATGTTTCCTATTCAGTGGTGTAGCTCTGACATATAACATTTTAGTTTCCTTTTAAGTATGAATTCTTATTGAGATGATCATGATTTGAGACGTATTTTTCATAATTCTTCACAACTGCACACATTCTCCAAATGTGTTCTAAGTGTTCCCAATTTTATCTGCATATTGTATGACTGGCATTCTAATTTGAAGTAATTTGAGACAGTGCATATTCAAAGCCAGGCATCATATTTTAAACAATAGATTTTCTGAATTGTTTTCATCTTACCTATTTCCATGTCACTCTTACTTCAGGTTTTGAAATTATCTGCATAGTACACCATTCCTCACTGGCCATCTTTCTGTCTATTGTCATCTCCTATTCCCTTAGGATGCTTCAGGCATTTACATTGAGAACGAGTCTAGCAAATTAACAACACAGAATTTAACTTTTGAGAATTATAGTCCCAGGAAAAACCGACAGCCCATTTATTTTGTGAGTCATCTCAGTTTGAAATGAAGTGTGAATGAAAGCTCTTTTTAAAAGGGATTGACTTACACAGAGCACATTTAGATTAATTACAATGAGAATAGTTCAAATGTGGCCTTCTGGAGAGACTGTGTCAGGACATAGGTTGTGAGTACTTTCATAGAAATAGGTCTTTGCATCTTCACATAGCCTAGCAATATGAAGCACAAATTATAAACATAAAATTCTAAGACAATATTAATGATGTGTTTTTTTTTTTAATTTGTAGAAAAGTTTTATTTTTAGGTGAAAAAAATGTATCCTTTCTATCAAGTTGTTGTGAAGTGATCCCAACTCATTTGTGTTCATTTTGAATGCGTATGGAAATACAATGGAAATTACTAGAAAGGAATGAATTCTGGGGCTGCATTATCAGTCATCAAATTTTCATCCCTACTCTTCGTTGCATCATTTGCTAAAGAATATATACTGCAAAAATTGTTAACAGAGCGCTGGTGCCCTCCAGGCTCCAAGAACTCCAGGGACGCTATTCAGTCTTCATCTTCCATACTGAACACTTGAGTGCCTTCAAAGTCATTGAGGCACTCTCTTTCCTTATCTGTGAAGTCGATGGTAATAACACCTACTTTAAGACTGTCTTGAGAATAAAGTATTCAACATAGCTTGAGGCACTTAGAAATACACAGGATTCAAAGTAAGGACATGGTTTTTCCTCTGCATAGTGGGGACAACCAATTTAGTTCCTGTGATCTGGGCCTACAGGAACACAGAAGATCATGTGACTGTTGTCCTTTGTCACTGAGATACACAACAGGGTTATTCACCATGATGCAAATGAGCTGTCATGCTGATTCATGCTGATTCATAGCTCTCATTGTTCAGAATATGGCATTTCTGTGTTCCTGGTCAAACTATCAGTACTGTATTTAATTTACGGAAACCATCTATTTCACCCCATTTAGGAGTGATTTGCCAGATCCTGTGTTTAGAACATGAAGACTATTTCTTGTGTATTTATATTTCATTGTTTTAAAATTTAGACTCTACCAAACTCGTGTAACAGTTAAACATGGACTTTTCACTAAAATATGAGCTCCCTATGTGGACAGCCAGAGGTTTTGTTGGTGGTGATGTTTTCTCAACTTCTGGATGGAGGATGTGAGACTTCACAGCAGTGTCTTTGCATTATCTCATCAGAGCTAATCAGCTTGTATCCCAGATGAGGTGTTATTTACAGCCAACTGTAGAAGGCAGTTCTCCATCTCAGCATCTTCAATTTCCACATCATTACTACAGTGGCTGTTGGTATTTGCATGAGAGATTTAGCTGAATCAGAAAGAATTTGGGTCCTCTCTAAGAAGTCTGCTCACAAAATAAATCATATTGAAATTACACTACTGTAAGGTTGATCTATGCCAGTGACCAAATGATAAGCAACATTTGGTCTCCTATGCAGAAATATTTATTCTTTACATTCATATGCAATTACCTACATGCAGCAACATACATAATTCTACTTTATATGGAAACATACAATAAAAAATAGGCAGCTAATATTAATAAATGTATGGATCTCATCGGTAAACCTTATAGAGCTATTGTGAAGAATCACAGTAGATTTAATTTAATAGTGCCACAAGATCTTGTATACTAGACACAAGAAAAATTAAGATCAATGTGTCTAATTTATAACTGGGCCATAATCACTTTCTGGATTTGTTCTAGAAAAATGTTAAGCTGAGGTAGTGAGAAACACCAAAAGAAATTATTCAGGTTCCTGCTGCTGTGTGTAAAATTTTATTCCAGAGTAAAGGATTCCATTAAGGTATTTTACAGAAAGACTATGTATGTATTCTAAAGTACCAATACAAATGATACAAAGTCTCTAACTTTGAATATTATCATCAGAGTTCAAAAACATGATATAGCAAGCTGCACCTACCCACACAGGCTCCTCTGAGGGTCACATTGTACCAAGTCTGGAAATATTTTATCTTCTATAACTTTACTTAGAAATATTATTAAAATGAAAAAGGTGTGATCTATTACAAGGGATACTTTAAACATTTCATAGACATTTGGGTATATCCAACTTTGCATTTTTCTTCTTTCTTTCTTTCTTTCTTTCTTTCTTTCTTTCTTTCTTTCTTTCTTTCTTTCTTTCCCTCTCTCTCTTTCTTTCTTCCTTTTTTTGCATCACAAGTGATCATAGCCAGACCATTGAACATGCTGAGAGACCACAGTATCCATGAACTATACCATAAGCCCCCATTGTTCTTTTAACTGAGGATTAGTAAAGATGTATTTATTATAAATGGTGCTTTCACATTAAATGGGATAACAACAAAAGAATTAAATGTCTTTGAAGTAACATTTTAAAATTATATTATCTTGCTTTAATATTAACATATGGTTTTTATAAAATGAAACATGTTAGCTCTAGAAAGTTCTTGTGAGAGAGACTGTCATTTAATAAAAGAGTAAGTAGTAAAAGTATTTTGCAGAGTTGGGTGACAGTAGGTGCCAGTCATATAGGCAGGCTTGTTTAATCTCCAGCACCAAAAACATATAACTTCTACTCTGTTCTTTTTTGGTGGCCATCAATTTATTCCTCGCACCTCATTTTTATGA
Organism: Neotoma lepida; assembly: GCA_001675575.1. Classification (NCBI taxonomy): domain Eukaryota; kingdom Metazoa; phylum Chordata; class Mammalia; order Rodentia; family Cricetidae; genus Neotoma; species Neotoma lepida. The sequence goes on along the minus strand of LZPO01036554.1, from coordinate 1,783 downwards.
TTTTTCTTTCATATCAATCGATTAACTTTGTATTTGTTGGTAAGTTAATACATCCTTCTATTGGAAGCACATTCTTTTGTTTTCTGTCTAAGCATCACCATGATACCATGAAATTATTTGGGCATCATTTTGTGCTACAGTTTCTCCACTTTTCCTTATGAAACCTTCTTGCCAATCAACACAGAATATGACAGCCAACTGCTGAATAACTCTTTCTACCAATAGTTAAAGAAACACATTCTGCTACTTCCATTCTATTTGAATATGTCAAGTCTAGAAAGGTAGACATTTAATAACATAAAATCCCACATGTTTACTCAGAAGAAGATACTTCATAGATGAGATATAAACAGAAAAAAAATTCTTTCTTTTGGTTTCAAAATAGCTACAGCTACACATGCAGCTATAATAATTTCAGGATCATTTTGTTTTTTGAAGTCATAAATAATTCCTTAACCTCTTATATATCCTCCTCTCTCTGCTTTATAGCTTTACCATTTTAATTTCCAGACACATGTTGAATAAACTTCTGCAACAGTAAACTCATAGAATTCAACACTTACAAACACTTAATGTTTGTGCAGTTTAGAGAAAATAAACATGATTCTGGAGATACAGCTAAGTAGTAGAGCATGTGACTAAATGGCATAATGTCCTGGGTTTTATGTGGAATATTCCTTTATATTGTGTGAATATATGTCACTGTGATTGGATTAATAAAAAAGGTGAATGGTCAATAGCTATACAGGCAGAGGTTAGATAGGACGGGCAGACAAAAAGATAACACAAAAAAGAGGAGGAGGTCTCAGGAGTCTTGAGGAGATGCAAAGGAAGCAAGGGATGAATTTGCTATATTGAAAAAAGGTATCAAGCCACATGGCAGAGCATAGATAAGATATATGGCTTAATTTAAAATGTAAGAGTTACAAGCTTGAGCTATTAGTTGAGCATTATAATTTATAATAACTCTCTGTATGGTTATTTGGAAACTGGCTGGTGGGACAGACCAGTACAACTACATATGGCATCCCAACATGGGGCACCTATATCCATATAAGACTTGAGAAAGCTTAAAAAAAGTTCTAAACACACAAAATTGGTGGCAAACATGGATTCCTAGTCTCGTGTCTATCATGCTGGCCACAGTACAGAGATGCATCTCCCAGCAGCTGCCTGAAGGATGGAGTCAGCTCCCAACCACCATGCACTGGTGTCATTCACTAAACTAAGCAGTGCTGGTGGCTGACATAAGCATTTAAGATTTGTCTCATGCTCAGGCACCCTCTCCACTATTGCTAGTAGTCTAAGCTGGGGTCAACCTTGTAGGTTCCTGGGAACATCCCTACCACCAGGTTTCTCTCTATCCCTATGATGTCTCCCTGTATCATGGTATCTCTTTCATCTCTCTCCCATGCTGTCCTTTCCCCAACTTGACCATCCCATTCCTTTATGTTCTCATCCCCTATCCCCTACCCTCTATTGCCCCTCTCATCCCCAGTTTACTCAGGAGATCTCATTTATTTCCTCTTCCCAAGGTGATCCATGTGTCCTTCTTAGGGTCCTTCTTGTTTCCTAGCTTCTCAGGAGCTGTGGGTTGTAGTCTGGTTATCCTTTGATTTATATCTAGTATCCACTTATGAGTGAGTACATACCATGTTTGTCTTTCTTAATCTCGGTTACCACACTCAGGATGATATTTTCTAGTTCCATCCATTTGCCTGCAAATTTCATATGGTCATTGTTTTTCTCTGCTGAGTAGTACTCCATTGTGTATATGTACCAC
>LZPO01036553.1:0-16761 GCA_001675575.1 Neotoma lepida | reverse complement strand
AAGTTGAGGCAGGACCAAGCCTCTCCCCTGTGTCAAGGCTGAGCAAGGTATTGCTCCCTAGAGACTGTGTTCCAAAAAGATTTTACACACCCAGGGTAAGTCTATGACATTTTCCATTTTTTTATTTATAATCATTTGGGAAATACCTACAAAGATTACATGTTGCATGACTTTCATTCTTACTCCATGAAAGCCAGTGGAAGTAATGTTATAATCATAAAGAAATCTTGTTCCAATCAACTGCTTATTGACAAAGGCTACTACATGTTCATTAAAACATTTAGTTCATTTTCTTTTTTCAAGGCAAACAAGAAGACTATCTATGGGCCTCCTTGGTGCTCCTCTAGCCTTGGGGTGTGTGTAGAAGAAGTTGTACACATTTCAGCCTTATCAAAACTCTTGTTGACAATTAACCATCCTCTTCCTCCTTCTGGAAAGTTTTGGGACCAAAACTGGAGAAAACAGTTTCTCAACATGACATCAGGCTGAATCTTCCTCTTAACAGCTGGAGAAATTCCAAGAGTGAAGCTGTACCTGCATATAGTGTGATGTGACTGTTATGCTTAGTCACTATGCTAGCGGTGATGAAGGGCAAGTCAACCTATCTTGACCAAAATTAGTGTCTTATATTAAACTTATCTTATGGAATTATTTTATTGAAATTGGTTTTCTCATAGAGCTATGGACTTTTGATGATGATCAGTAAATAACTCTAAACTTTCCCATGTATCACTGTAGGTTGTTTGAATCAACAACTTCATGGAACAAGCAAAATAAAATCACTGGGTAGATTTTCCAGGGCCTTATACAGTTTAGATCAACATTCACCATGTAATAAAATCATGGTAATGAAATAAAAATATTAATCCATGAAAAGGTTGTAAGTACATTTATTTTAAAATATTTAAGGAAAAAATTCAATGGGGAAAAAAAACAAGAAAACTGAGAAATGAAAAAATACCCACTTCATTGAAAATATGAATATTTCAATCATTTGGAAAAGACATTGAAACTCAGTCATAAAAAAATGAATTTGAAAAGTACATTGAGATACTATTTACCACTTCAAGCAAAAGTTGGGAGCACCAAGTTTCACAGCTTATTTTGCTGAAGAAGCTGTGGAAAATTGACACTTTTGTGCACTGTTAGTGAGGTTGCAAATCACACACTTACTATTATTATTATACCAAAAGCTGGAAACTTCTGGGGACAAATGGGCCTGGCTTCCCAGGATCTAGCCGGCTGAGTCCAAGCCAACATTACCCTTCCAAGATTTCCCATCTCTTGATGACTGGTGTTTGAAGTCCCATGGTTATCGACTGGATTCCTCTGTTTAAAATGCAGTTGTCTTTACAATGACTGACTAATCTATCTCGCTAATGGAGAAGATTCAATTATATTTAGAAACTGCACATGAACTCACATTGGTTGTGATAGCATGGATAAAACCTGTGTCAAGACCAAGTCAGGCCAAATCTCAGCATGGAGAGGGGATTTGAGCACAAAATTCCACCCTAATCCATGGAGCTATTGGCAATGGTTAGCTGCTGGGAGGAGAGGCAGTTTTCTCTAAAAGTGTGGCCCTGGTAAACTGACCACTCTTCAGTGGAAGCTTGGATATTCAATAATATTTGGACAGCACAAAAATGATCTTGTAGTATTTTAAGAAAGGTTGGGGCACAAAGTAGGTGTATATGGAAGAGGGGGTGAACCAAAAATCAAAAATGATCAAAACACATATAAACTTCATTCTGAAAATAATAAATTTTTATTTAACCATAATTTTTACTCTCTAGATTATTTTCAGGATCAAGAANTAATCTGTTTTCCAAGAAAATTCCTCAGCTTATAGGTTTTGCATGGGAAACAGCGTGTTCACAGTGCCTGGTGGTAGAAATGCTACAGAGTCACTCCAGTGAACACTTCATTTTGTTCAACAGACTTAGTGTAAGTTCCTTACAAAACACAAAATTTTACAACTTCACAGAAACTTATACTTGTGATGTCCTCTAAACCTTCTAAACTACAATTTTAGGACNAAGGTTGTCTAAAGCATATGTCAGATTTGTGTATTTCTAAATGAATGGGTGAAGAATTTGCTAATGATATTGGTTGTAAAATGATGTTCAATGTTAGAATAACCAGTAAAACATGTTGATATAATTCTGAGCATTTTTTTTATGTTTTAGTGGTGGTGTTTCATTTTGATTTTTTAATTTGAAATTAAAATAGTACATAATTTCCTTCTTTCTCTTTCCTCCTTGCAACCTACCCAGTACCTCCCCCTGTTCTCTCTCAAACTTGCAGCTGCCAGTATCTTTTGTATATATTCCTAAATGTAAAAATACAGCATGCTCAGCCCATATAAAATTACAAGTTTGGATATTATTTCAAGGCTTACCACTTGGTATTGTATAAATCAATTGGAGGACTCTTCCCTGGGGAAGAATACTTTCTTCTATTCTCAACATTCCTTCCTTGTCTTTGTCTATGGTCAGGGCCTCACAAAATCAAAGTGTAGAGAACAAGTGGTCTTATGGAGACCCAGTTCCAAAATGATCTATCTATAACAAAAGTCCTGCACCTAAGACTCACAAAANATTGTGGAAGAGGGGCAGAAAATTGTAAGGACCAGAAGAATAAGATGTCTGCTGTGAGACTATGTCTCCTAGAAATGTCAGGAAAGCTGCACCTCTGAAGTCTCATCAACATGGTTGCCTAAGCATGAACTGCACAAGGATGACATCAATAGACTTGTTAGAGTGGAAGGGGGTAATTCTGAGCATTTAAAGATGTTGCCAACTGTTTCCACTTTCTGCTCCTAATTTTGAATGCCAGAAAATCAGATGTAATAGATTGAGACACTATTTCTTAATGATTTAATACATTTTTCTTATGCAACAATTGTGTATCTGATGAAATATAAAGTAGATGGAAGAGATGGAGGAAAAAAATGAATCAAACATAAGTAAGCAGCATTGTTGAGAATAGGTGGCCCATGGCAAATATTCTAGGAAATGCTTTTGCGTATTTGAAATGGCTATAACTGAAGTGAACCATTTATTATTCTAAAAACATATGGCATGATAAAAAAGAAATGTGTCTGCATGAGTTATCCACATTTTTAATATTTTTAAGGAAATAAGAGTTGATGACAAAAACAGTTCAGTTAAATTTAAAATATCTTGAAAACTCTGATATAAAATTCTGGATAAACTTTTTCCACTTTGAATTTTCTATGCATTATTACCNACATTATTCTAACTTCTTGAGAGAAAAACAAGCATAGTGGACATAAGACCATTTAACCAAGCTTTCATGTGGTTATATAAATTTAAATAGATTAATAACTATGTTTTATTCATGTCTTAGTTGGGATTTTTATTGTTATGAAGTGACACCATGACCATAGTAACTCTTATAAAGGAAAGCATTTAATTGGAGCTGGCTTATAGTTCAAAGGTTAGTCCATTATCATCATGGCAGGAAGCATGGTGGCACACAGGCAGACATGGTGCTGGAGAAGTAGTGTAAAGTTATATATCTGGGTTGTCAGGCAGTAGGAAGAGAGACTGACACTGGGCCTGGCTTCAGCATTTGAAACCTCAAAGCCCATCCCCAGTGACACACTTCCTCCAAGAAAGCCACACCTACTCCAATAAGGCCACACTTCCTGATAGTGCCACTCTCTATGAGCCTATGGGAGCCATTTTTATTCAAACCACCACAATTTGAAATCTCATCATTCATTGTGAGTTTCATCTTAAAAAACAGAAGGATTAAATTTGAAACATCCTTCTGCAACTGTGAATGATTCTATGACCAGCTTCTTTATAGGAACAAGTTTATTAACAGAAAGGAAGGAAGGACAGAAAGAAGGAAGGAAGGAAGGAAGGAAGGAAGGAAGGAAGGAAGGAAGGAAGGATGGATGGAAGGAGAGAAGGAGAGAAGAAAGAGAGAGGGAAGGAAGGAAGGAAGGAAGGGGATGGGAAGAAAAGGGAAATGTGGAGTATTAAACTATCTTTTCCATTTTATGAAAATTCCCCACACAACCACCTTCTTCCTGTTATCTCTNTAGTACTAAATATTTCTTGAAATTGTATAGGAAAAAAATCCTGTTTCAAAAATCATTAAAATAGGAAAAAAAATTAAACAAAATGGACTTTTTTTTTTCATGAGTAATCCTGATGCTTTGAAATTTTCAAGGCATTCAGATTTTTTTTCTTATGGATTATTTTCATGGCTTCTAAGTAAACTTTCAATGAGAATTCAGGATAGTTGGTCATATTATTTTGTCTATATGTTAATACTATTTTCTAAAGAAATCATGTGGGAAATGTTCTAATTAGCTTTAACTATCCACTCAACACAGCCTAGAGTCATGGGACAGAAGAGCCTCAATTGAAAAACTGCCTAAATCAGGTTAGCCTGTGAGCCCATCTGTTGGAGAGTGTTTGAATGAAAATTGTTGGAGAAGAGCCCAGCTCACTGTAGGCTGTACCATCCCTAGACAGGTAGTTCGGAACTGTACAAGAAAGTCAGCTAAATATAAACTAGCTTGAGAGCTAGCTAGCAAGCAGTGTATTCCATAGGTTCTTCTTTGGCTATGAAGTCAGTTCCCTGATCAGAAGTAATGCTGTCTGCATAAGCAAGCAGGGCTGCCTTCAAGCCCTTGGTTTAGTTCCTTCAGTGATGGACTGCAACGTGTAATCTAAAATAAATCCTTTCTTCCCCTAAGTTGCTTTTGGTCAGGGTGTTTTATTTCAGTAACATGAATGAAACTAGAGTTGAAATATGATAATTTCATTAGGATATTTTTAGAATCCTTCCTATCTCTAATAATAATTTCAATAAATATATGGCACACAGCCACAGATACAGTTTCCCATCTTCTTATTGTAACTGAAAATACTTATTCCAGAGGAACCTAAGGTTTGTATTACAGACTGTTAAAGGATGATTGAATTGCTTAATGTGTATCTTTGAGGACATGGAACTTCTGCAGCAAAGGTTCACAAGGCTGATGTGGAAACACTGGCATTATCTGCTGTTACCACCACCACGTGGCCTTCTGGAGGATGTGACCAAAAGTCTGTTCAACCCAAATCAGGCACTAATAGACCAAATAAACACTTCCACCCAAGGTAGACTTGGTAGACCAATGCATTTATTGGTTTTCTACAGGAACATGGATGAAGGGTTACTTAAAGGAACGTGAATGATTCAAAGACAACAGCAGCATAGGAATCCCACACTAGTGGTGACAGTTGTAAAAGCTGTATCCCTACAGCTCCCTTGCAGGTTTCCTGAAATCTTTTCCAGAGAGGGTCGCCTTAAGGACTAGGAGGCAGACAGATGCCTGACAAACAGATGGGAAGGAATACGGGTCACAGATAAGTACAAAACATCCAGATTCTTCCTTCCCCTCCTGACCTGAGTCAAGGGCTTAATAAACTTTTAACTCAGTATCAGGGGTCCCTTTCTGGCTGCTTCCTCCAGGCTGGTCATATATTTTCAAGACCAACCCTGAACATGTTTACCTGAAGCTGAGAACCTATTGGATTCCCATTCTTTGTCTAAGCTGATCAATCCAAAANGAGAGGAGGAGGATCCCATGCTAGGCCACCAAAATGCTTAAAACTCTTCCCCAACCTCCATGGGGATAGGAAATGGATTTGATTTTGCCTCTGCTGTTTAGGAGGTCTTTCTCTGTGTACAATTTTCACTTCTAACAGTTTGTTACCTATCGCTGCTCTTTGGCTGGAGACTTTTTCCTGGCTTCTAATTCTTTGGCTAAAATAAACCTCATCAAAACCTGCAGGCAGCAACAATTTGGGGGTGGGGAAGAACGCTCATCTGGAATTTCTTCTGAGGACCACAGACTCCTTATAGTCAGTATAAACCAAGATATATTCTTTGAAAGAATGGCAGGGTGCCGCCACTGAGTTGTCAGCCATCACCACCATCCCAGAACAGGTAACTCTACCATCACTACCACCAAGATTAGAGTTGGTGGAAATCTCAAGCTGGTCATTTTACGTTTCTCTTCTTTCTAAGAAAACAGGTCTCTTTAGGCACCCTTCCCTCTAACTCTAATGTCAGTATAATAGGGCAAAATGATTCTTGCAGGTGGTTCTTGGGGGCTGATATTGATGGCTTTCAGAAGTTAAACTCTAGTCGAGAGACAGCATAAACTTTGTCCTGGGGGAGATTGAAATTTTCGCCTCCATCCTGCTAATCAGTCTTCTGTAAGTAGCAGCAGGATTGTGCCAGCATCTTTCTTTCCTCTCTTTGCTTATTTTACATGGATCAGAATGAGGGGGCCATTAACAAGCAGTAAAGGATATGAAAATATGGGAACTAGAGAGATNGTCAGTTAAGACCACTTGTTCTTGCAGAGGATTGATTTTTGATTCCCAACACCCACATTATGCCTTACAACCATGCATAATTCTACTTCTTAGAGATTTAATGTTCTCTTCTGACCTCCACTGGCAACAGGCACATATACATAAGGCACAGACATACATATAGACAAAGCACTCATGTACATAAAATAAAGTAAATTAATTTCAAATGCTGGTGAAGGTGTGGGGTAAGGAGAACACTCATCCATTGCTGGTGGGAGTGCAAATTTGCACAGCCACTATGGATATCAGTGTAGCAGTTCCTCAGAAATATTGGAGTATATCTATCTCAAGATCCAGCTATATCACTCTTGGGCATATGCCCAAAGGACACTTCATTCTACCACAGAGACTCACTAACATGTTCATTGCTGCTCTATTAATAATAGCTAGAAATTAGAAAGAACCTAGCTGTTCATCAATGGATGAATGGATAAAGAAAATGTGGTACATTTACATAATGGAATATTACTCAGTCNTTAAAAAATGAACTCATGGCACTGTTTACTGCTCTAGAGGGGATGGGACCAGGGAGAATGCAGTGATAAATGAGAGACTAAAGTCTCATGCAATAGCCAACTTTATTCAGAGCATCAGACATTTTATGCTCTGATGTTTAAAAGAGTCACATGAGTAAAGTGTACAATCACAATGGCAAGTCACATGTGGTGGGCAAGCCGCATGCTACAAAAACATGGTCTGCCATAGAGGCATACAAACAAATAACAATTGTAATGAATAATCTGAAGTAAACTCACTCCTATCTGCTATACTGGGAGCGGGGAGGGTGTCCAAAGAACATAATCCAAGAACAATTAATTATGTGTTTTTAAAGAAACTGAGGTCACAAGACTCTTGTCTTGGTTTCTTGGAGTTTTCTCACAAACACTCAAAAGTTCTTCACATGATTCCATTCTTGGATCATGTTCCAACACGGCACCAAGCCAGCCACATTGATCTACAATGGTGTATTGCCTACAAGATATGCTAGGGTAATGGTGCCACAATGCATGTGGGAGTAACCATCCGATACCTGACTTAAGGCTCACTCCATGAGATGGAACCCATACTTAACACTGCTTGGATGACCAAGAAATAAAGACTAGATAGCCCAGAGACCTAAGTCTAAAGTGAATCTTAAACAGTCTTATTAATTGAAAACACCAGGCCAACTACTGAGGTAAATTCTGAAAGGTCGGAGAGACAGAACAAGCCACAGCCAACCTCACCTTGCCAACTCCTCAGCTAATCTTGTTTTCTCACTGTAGGCTTCTGAGTCCTCACCCAAATGAATCTCAGCTCAACTGCTGCTCAAAGCCTGAAAGCTTAAAAGGCCTTAGTTCCTGGTTCTCACACCTTACCTAAGGTAAAACCAAGTAAAACTGTAGTAATAAAATGACTCCTAATGATATTCTTCTATACTCATAAATCTGCGCTTTGCTCAGTCATCATCAGAGAAGCTTCCTTCTGCAGCAGATGGGAACAAACACAGAGACCCACGACAGACCATGTGCAAAGAGAGAGACCTTAGAACACTCAGCACTAAATGGGGTGTCTCCATCAAATCCCTTCCTGCAGGGGTCAGGGAATCCCATGGAAGAGGAAGCAGAAAGAGTGTAAGAGCCAGAGGAGATGGAAGACTCCAAGAAAACAAGGCCCTCTATCTAAATCAATATGACNTAGTGCATATGAACTCACAGAGACTGAGGCAGCATACCAACAGAAAACAAATTCAATAGCATCTTTGGAGGGTCCTCATCTCATAAGGTCAGATTTTCCTTTAAAAAATTATCTTATTTGTTTTTATTTTATTTATATATTTTTTCTTCCCCCTTTTTACCCAACAGATTCTTTGTGTATATTTTATGGCTTCCAGTTCAGTATTTTTATGGGATTACTGAGTGTGCAAACAAATTGGTCTCTGTGTCTGTATCTGTTTCTTGTGCCGTTTCTTGGGTTCTTTTCCTTCTGTTTGTTTGTGCTAGTTTTTGTTTTATACTAGAACTCTGTTTCTCATGAGAAACAGAAAGGGGGTAGATCAGGATGGGAGGGGAAGAAGGGAGGAACTGGGAGGAGTAGAGGATGAGAAATCCATAATTAGTATATATTACAATGGATAAAATATCTATGTTCAATAAAATGGAAAAAAGAATATCCTTAATGTTTATTTTATATTTGTCATTGTTATATTTAAACTTGTGTTCTTTCTCTCAAAATATAAACATTAGAAATTCTGTTCATAAAGTTTTGTTGCTTGTAGTTGAGGTCTGCATGGGATATTTCCAAGTTAGTGGCCTCTTATTCAAAAGTAGCAAGAAAACTTTATTTAAAGCAAAGCATTGGTAAAAATCAGAATACACTTCAAGGGAGCTGAGGATCACTGGAATGTAGATAATCAAGAGCGCTGGTCGTTGTTTAGGGTTTCCTTTTATGAAGTTCAAGGGAAAGAGTTTTCAAAGTTGCTAAGAGGCACAGTGAGGGTAGTTTGACGTTTTATTGATAGATTAGGTCAGATAATCAATTTTTTCTACTGTGAATATCCTTTCCCATAATGCATTAGTCTTAATCATATGCATGCCCAGTTATGCATAGGCATAAGATGGTAAACAGGGATTTTCCCTGAAAGTTCACTTCAGGACACAATTTTACCTTAGGGAGCATGTACCCAAAACCATTCCAGGCTGTATCAGCCTTTCCATTCTTTGTATTGAATATATTGGGAATATATCTGAATAAAAACTGTTTCAGTTTGATTGTTGGCAGGGAAGGAGAACTACCCCATTGTTCAATGAGGAGTTTATGATAGCTTGATGCAGGTGGGGGTCTGAGGTCTGAAGGTTGAGGAGAGGGGTGCGTGTGCATGATATATATATATATATATATAGTTAAAGGAGCTAGGCTGCCACGTGAATTCTTAGAAGTTGGGTAGCAGTATAAGGCAAACCAGATAGTTGGAGGTTACTAAACTCTTCCATTTGCCTACCTCAGTTATTGCAGCACTGGATATTTGCAACATTTTAGCTCTCACATGTATTTAAAGTATGTCTCATTGTGTGTTAAAGTTTTCATCTATTTCCTTACAGATAGAATGGTCCAAATATGAAAGGCATACAAATGCAGACATATAGATCTGTCCAATCTTTTGGGGACTTTGAAAAAAATCAATGAAACAGCAAAATTGAGCAGACTCATTCATGCTACTGGAAGCTGTTGTTTCTGGTATCACAATTAAAGCTAGTATTTGTGATTTCCAGAAATAATCAAGTTTTAAGTTTATGGAGAGGAGCTAAGAGCTATGCTTTATTTTATTTTAAAAGGCGAAAGATTTATAGTCCATGTGGCTCGACCTGACGTGGTTCATTCATTCCAGAAATGTGGGATTAAAGGAATCTGAGTCTAAAGCCAAAAAGTTCTGTTGCACCCAGGTGGAGTGGGACAAGAAGAAGGAATCTGCTAATTGAATGATTTATTTTAAAGTGATTGTGAAATTTTCTCTTCAGCTTCAAAGTTTGGAAAGGTGTTCGAGTTCTGTTTATATCATATTCTTTGTCTCTACAGATATTAAGTCACAGCAAAATGTTTTATATTAATTTCTAGAAAATACTCATTTTTATGGTGACACCAATCTATTTTAAAAATAATGTGCAGGAAAAAAGTGTTTTCTGATTGTTTTTCTCTTTTATGTAACTTTTGTTCTGCTACCACACCCCTCTCTACACTTTTATTTGCAGAGAATTTTCAATTTTAACCCTTTCTAGCCCAACAATTCTTACTCTTCCTCATGGGAGAAAAATAAAATGTTTTCCATGTACTTTTATCATTTTTAATTTTTACATTTTACTTTGTTTTAAAGAAAAATAGTAGTTCATTCTGGATGGGTGAGATGGCTTAATGTGTTAAGAGAGTGTGGATTTTTTTTCCAGAGGACCTAAGTTTGGTTTCTAGCACCCATGTTAGGTGACTCATAACCACCTGTAACTCCGGCTCCAGTTCTAAGAACACTATCTTATAGGGGTGAATGCTATGGACAGACACCAGCTCAACTTCTCTGTGTTCAATGAGTTGTGTAGGTCTCATCTTCAGCAATAGGGCCTTACCATCAGTTTCTGAAGATCAACCTATAGCCCTGCCAACAGCCTGGGTTGTTTTGGGGTTCCCATGGGATCTCTTTGGCCAACAACTCAGGTATAACCCATTCCTGGTACTGGAAGCTTCGTTTGTTGTCTCCTCAGTTATTTGATGATTTCATCTAGATTGCCTTCATCCGTGTATGTATTTTAGAAATCTTTTACTATATTAGGTTTTCATACTACCACTCAAATGACCCTAATTTTAGCTGTTTCTCACTGTATTTCTTCCTTATTCCCTCTCCCCCTCTCCTTTCCTGCTTGATCCTCCCATTCCAAATTCCCCCACCCCCATCCACCCATAATTAACTATTGTATTTCTCCTTTTTAGGGAGATGTATCTGTTCCCCTCTAGTCCCTTTCTAGACCTAGAAAGGTCTAGGTACCTAATGTGTACCTAACGTCTGTATTTCTATGGATTGTAGCTTGCTCATCATTGACTTAACAGGTAATAACCAAATATAAGTGAATGTATTCCATACCATCTTCCTGGGTCTGGGTTACTTCACTCAAGATGACTGATTCCATTTCCATCCACTTACCTGTAAATTTTATGATTTCATTTAAAAATAGCAAAATAAAATAAAACAAGATAAAACAAAACCTATTACATCAAAGTTGTACAAAACAAACCAACAGAAGGAAAAAAAAAACCAAGAGAGGCACAAGAGTCAGAGATCCACTCNTTAGCACACTCAGGAATCCCACAAATCACTAAAATGGAAGTCATAATATATACACAGAGGACCTGTTCAGACCTGGGTAGGCCCTGTGCTTGCTGCTTCAGTTTCTGTGAGTTTATATGAGCTTTGATCGTGTTGATTTAGAGGTCAAATTTAGATTTATTTTCTTAGTGTCCTCCACCACCTCTGGCTCTCAACACCCTTTTCATTTCTGGGTTATGAGGGGAAGAATTTGATGGAGATATCCCATTTAGGGCCAAGTGTTCCAAGATCTCTCACTCTCTATGTAATATCTGGCTGTGGTTCTCTGTATTTGTTCCCATCTGCTGTAAGGGGAAGTTTCTCTGATGATGGCTGAACAAGGCATTGATCTATGAGTATAACAGAATATCATTAGAAATCATTTTATCACTAAAATTTTTCTTCATTTTTTAGACAAATAGTATTTGGTTTTACCCCAGATCCCTTGACTATCTAGTCTTTGATTCTTGGTCATCCAAGTAGTTTTGAATATGGGTTGGATCTCATGGAATGGACCTTAATAAAATCAGATTTGATTAGTTATTCCCACAACGTTTGTGGTACCATTGCCCTAGCATATCTTGCAGGCAGTACACCATTGTAGTTCAAAGGGTTTGTGGCTGGTTGGTGTTTCTCCTTTGGTAGCATGCAGAGTACCTTCCCGTACCAAAGATGCCAACACATAGGGGTGAAGGCTTCGTGTAGGCACCAACTTGACTTCTTCATATTCCATTATCTGTGTAGGTGTTGTCTTCAGCAATAAGACCTTACTGTCAGTTTGTGGAGGGCAACCTANTAGTGCATATGAACTCACAGAGACTGAGGCAGCATACCAACAGAAAACAAATTCAATAGCATCTTTGGAGGGTCCTCATCTCATAAGGTCAGATTTTCCTTTAAAAAATTATCTTATTTGTTTTTATTTTATTTATATATTTTTTCTTCCCCCTTTTTACCCAACAGATTCTTTGTGTATATTTTATGGCTTCCAGTTCAGTATTTTTATGGGATTACTGAGTGTGCAAACAAATTGGTCTCTGTGTCTGTATCTGTTTCTTGTGCCGTTTCTTGGGTTCTTTTCCTTCTGTTTGTTTGTGCTAGTTTTTGTTTTATACTAGAACTCTGTTTCTCATGAGAAACAGAAAGGGGGTAGATCAGGATGGGAGGGGAAGAAGGGAGGAACTGGGAGGAGTAGAGGATGAGAAATCCATAATTAGTATATATTACAATGGATAAAATATCTATGTTCAATAAAATGGAAAAAAGAATATCCTTAATGTTTATTTTATATTTGTCATTGTTATATTTAAACTTGTGTTCTTTCTCTCAAAATATAAACATTAGAAATTCTGTTCATAAAGTTTTGTTGCTTGTAGTTGAGGTCTGCATGGGATATTTCCAAGTTAGTGGCCTCTTATTCAAAAGTAGCAAGAAAACTTTATTTAAAGCAAAGCATTGGTAAAAATCAGAATACACTTCAAGGGAGCTGAGGATCACTGGAATGTAGATAATCAAGAGCGCTGGTCGTTGTTTAGGGTTTCCTTTTATGAAGTTCAAGGGAAAGAGTTTTCAAAGTTGCTAAGAGGCACAGTGAGGGTAGTTTGACGTTTTATTGATAGATTAGGTCAGATAATCAATTTTTTCTACTGTGAATATCCTTTCCCATAATGCATTAGTCTTAATCATATGCATGCCCAGTTATGCATAGGCATAAGATGGTAAACAGGGATTTTCCCTGAAAGTTCACTTCAGGACACAATTTTACCTTAGGGAGCATGTACCCAAAACCATTCCAGGCTGTATCAGCCTTTCCATTCTTTGTATTGAATATATTGGGAATATATCTGAATAAAAACTGTTTCAGTTTGATTGTTGGCAGGGAAGGAGAACTACCCCATTGTTCAATGAGGAGTTTATGATAGCTTGATGCAGGTGGGGGTCTGAGGTCTGAAGGTTGAGGAGAGGGGTGCGTGTGCATGATATATATATATATATATATAGTTAAAGGAGCTAGGCTGCCACGTGAATTCTTAGAAGTTGGGTAGCAGTATAAGGCAAACCAGATAGTTGGAGGTTACTAAACTCTTCCATTTGCCTACCTCAGTTATTGCAGCACTGGATATTTGCAACATTTTAGCTCTCACATGTATTTAAAGTATGTCTCATTGTGTGTTAAAGTTTTCATCTATTTCCTTACAGATAGAATGGTCCAAATATGAAAGGCATACAAATGCAGACATATAGATCTGTCCAATCTTTTGGGGACTTTGAAAAAAATCAATGAAACAGCAAAATTGAGCAGACTCATTCATGCTACTGGAAGCTGTTGTTTCTGGTATCACAATTAAAGCTAGTATTTGTGATTTCCAGAAATAATCAAGTTTTAAGTTTATGGAGAGGAGCTAAGAGCTATGCTTTATTTTATTTTAAAAGGCGAAAGATTTATAGTCCATGTGGCTCGACCTGACGTGGTTCATTCATTCCAGAAATGTGGGATTAAAGGAATCTGAGTCTAAAGCCAAAAAGTTCTGTTGCACCCAGGTGGAGTGGGACAAGAAGAAGGAATCTGCTAATTGAATGATTTATTTTAAAGTGATTGTGAAATTTTCTCTTCAGCTTCAAAGTTTGGAAAGGTGTTCGAGTTCTGTTTATATCATATTCTTTGTCTCTACAGATATTAAGTCACAGCAAAATGTTTTATATTAATTTCTAGAAAATACTCATTTTTATGGTGACACCAATCTATTTTAAAAATAATGTGCAGGAAAAAAGTGTTTTCTGATTGTTTTTCTCTTTTATGTAACTTTTGTTCTGCTACCACACCCCTCTCTACACTTTTATTTGCAGAGAATTTTCAATTTTAACCCTTTCTAGCCCAACAATTCTTACTCTTCCTCATGGGAGAAAAATAAAATGTTTTCCATGTACTTTTATCATTTTTAATTTTTACATTTTACTTTGTTTTAAAGAAAAATAGTAGTTCATTCTGGATGGGTGAGATGGCTTAATGTGTTAAGAGAGTGTGGATTTTTTTTCCAGAGGACCTAAGTTTGGTTTCTAGCACCCATGTTAGGTGACTCATAACCACCTGTAACTCCGGCTCCAGTTCTAAGAACACTATCTTATAGGGGTGAATGCTATGGACAGACACCAGCTCAACTTCTCTGTGTTCAATGAGTTGTGTAGGTCTCATCTTCAGCAATAGGGCCTTACCATCAGTTTCTGAAGATCAACCTATAGCCCTGCCAACAGCCTGGGTTGTTTTGGGGTTCCCATGGGATCTCTTTGGCCAACAACTCAGGTATAACCCATTCCTGGTACTGGAAGCTTCGTTTGTTGTCTCCTCAGTTATTTGATGATTTCATCTAGATTGCCTTCATCCGTGTATGTATTTTAGAAATCTTTTACTATATTAGGTTTTCATACTACCACTCAAATGACCCTAATTTTAGCTGTTTCTCACTGTATTTCTTCCTTATTCCCTCTCCCCCTCTCCTTTCCTGCTTGATCCTCCCATTCCAAATTCCCCCACCCCCATCCACCCATAATTAACTATTGTATTTCTCCTTTTTAGGGAGATGTATCTGTTCCCCTCTAGTCCCTTTCTAGACCTAGAAAGGTCTAGGTACCTAATGTGTACCTAACGTCTGTATTTCTATGGATTGTAGCTTGCTCATCATTGACTTAACAGGTAATAACCAAATATAAGTGAATGTATTCCATACCATCTTCCTGGGTCTGGGTTACTTCACTCAAGATGACTGATTCCATTTCCATCCACTTACCTGTAAATTTTATGATTTCATTTAAAAATAGCAAAATAAAATAAAACAAGATAAAACAAAACCTATTACATCAAAGTTGTACAAAACAAACCAACAGAAGGAAAAAAAAAACCAAGAGAGGCACAAGAGTCAGAGATCCACTCNTTAGCACACTCAGGAATCCCACAAATCACTAAAATGGAAGTCATAATATATACACAGAGGACCTGTTCAGACCTGGGTAGGCCCTGTGCTTGCTGCTTCAGTTTCTGTGAGTTTATATGAGCTTTGATCGTGTTGATTTAGAGGTCAAATTTAGATTTATTTTCTTAGTGTCCTCCACCACCTCTGGCTCTCAACACCCTTTTCATTTCTGGGTTATGAGGGGAAGAATTTGATGGAGATATCCCATTTAGGGCCAAGTGTTCCAAGATCTCTCACTCTCTATGTAATATCTGGCTGTGGTTCTCTGTATTTGTTCCCATCTGCTGTAAGGGGAAGTTTCTCTGATGATGGCTGAACAAGGCATTGATCTATGAGTATAACAGAATATCATTAGAAATCATTTTATCACTAAAATTTTTCTTCATTTTTTAGACAAATAGTATTTGGTTTTACCCCAGATCCCTTGACTATCTAGTCTTTGATTCTTGGTCATCCAAGTAGTTTTGAATATGGGTTGGATCTCATGGAATGGACCTTAATAAAATCAGATTTGATTAGTTATTCCCACAACGTTTGTGGTACCATTGCCCTAGCATATCTTGCAGGCAGTACACCATTGTAGTTCAAAGGGTTTGTGGCTGGTTGGTGTTTCTCCTTTGGTAGCATGCAGAGTACCTTCCCGTACCAAAGATGCCAACACATAGGGGTGAAGGCTTCGTGTAGGCACCAACTTGACTTCTTCATATTCCATTATCTGTGTAGGTGTTGTCTTCAGCAATAAGACCTTACTGTCAGTTTGTGGAGGGCAACCTANAGCCTTTACAACAGCTTGATTGTTCGCGAGCTCCCACAAGACCCCTTTGGCCAGCAACTCAATTGGATATAACTCAGTTTCTATACAGGAAGTTTCATTTGGTGACAACAGATGGCCAGTTAAGACTCTATCTCCCCCATTATTTACAGACTTCTTTAGGGTCACCTTCATATATGTATAAACTTTAAGAAGCTTCTACTGTTTTAGGGTTCTATCCTACCTCTCAAATGGCCCTTAATTTTAGCTGTTTACCCCTGTATTCTCTCCCTTGTCTCTCTTTTCCTCCCCATCCACACTTGACCTTCCCATTCCAGTCCCCATCCCCCCTATCCACCCAAAATTATCTGTTCTATTTCCCTTTCCTAGGGAGATTCATCTNNCTTATTGTATACCAAATCTTTGTGNTTATGTGGATTGTAGCTTGGTTATCATTGACCTAACAGCTAATAAACACATACNAGTTTATTTGTCTTTCTTGGTTTGGTTTATTTCACTCAGGATGATTTTTTTTCTAGTTTCATCCATTTATCTGTGAATTGAATGATTTCATTGTTTAAACTGCTGAGTTACACTCCATTGTATAAATGTACCATGTTTTCTTAATCCATTCTTTGGTTGAGTAACATGTAGATTGTTTCCAATTCTGGCTATTATGCATAGAGCAGCGATGAACATGTTGAGCAACTATCTCTGTGGTAGGATAAAACCTTCTTTGGTTTTATGCCAAAGAGTGGTATACCTGTATCTTGAGGAACCACCACATTAATTTACATACTGGCT
>LZPO01036551.1:2096-16790 GCA_001675575.1 Neotoma lepida | reverse complement strand
AAACATCCTTAAAGAGACTTCACAGTAATTTATCCCAGGTCAGTCTGTCTCCTAAAGACAGTAAGCTGAATGAGTAATGACAGGATCAGTAGCTCGAATTTTAAACAGTTAATTGATTGATATTTCTAATTTTTGAGGCAAAGCATCATGTAGCTCACGTTAGCTTTAACTTCAACATGTAGATGAGGATAAATATGAACATCTGATCTTCCTGCCTCTACTTCCCAGGTATTGGGACTACAAGCATTTGTCACCACACCCAGGGCTTCCTGTGTGCTAGGCACGCACGTGGTCGACCTAGCATACAGACGATCTGGATTCCCACTTCTATTTTCACTTTAAATTGGGAAACTTACCCATACCCATTCCATCCTGCTGGTTCCCCTACACTGTCCTTCTTGGTAAGAAAAGCCATCAGTTAGTTCAAGGCATTGATTTCAGACCTATCAAATGCAGAGCCATTTGCAGACATCAAAATAAATAGGACACTGGAATGAATGCCTCTGGAAACCTAAAACACAGTTGACAAAATTGGATGTACACAGGTGAAAATGACTTGAGTTCTTCCAAATAGAAAGGATAGCAGCACCAATCAATAGAATGCCCCCCCCAAAATGTGCCTCCCTCCTTGACAAATGCCATTCAAAAGNGAAGGCTTCAAAGGAAGTTTGTCAACCTGTTAACTTGTATGTCTATATGTGTCCTCTTTCTTTGTAAACACAGACTTTGTGAGCTTAGAAAATGAAAAGCTTCTCCCCACACACAGCAGGCATGCTTAGACACGCTTTGTGATAAATGTTGAAATGTGAAAATAATAGACATGTAAGGGTGCTCTGCGGGTTGGGGCTAGAACATTTAGGTTGATGGCTCTTCCCTAGAAGCACATTCATCCCCACACATCATAGTTTTGTTTCTGTTTGACTAATTTTTCCTTCCTTTGGTGGCGAGTGGCTATTTGTCATCTTCTCATGAAAGCTAAGCGTGCTTTTTGCAGGATTTGCATATTCTCCTGCTGCCTCACCTGGTTTAAAGAGCAGGGCTCTTCAANAGAGAGGTGAGACAGTTAGGCTGACTGTCTGACAAGTTCAGGACATTTGGTGACATCTGCTGAAACTCCTACAAACTCCTCATTTGTCTGTCCCTCATTTGTCTCACCAGCACTCCCAACTTCCAAGGCCTCAAGGATTTGGTTACATAGCTTTGGCATGTCACTGAGTTTTAGAAGGAACTCATTATCCATTAGCCTGAGTTTTATTTCTATTACAGTATCCAACAGTTTTATTACGTTTTATAAAGTATAGTTAGGNCAGCCTCTGACCTGTGACCTTCCAATGACATCCCTTTTTCCTTCCNTTCTTTCTTTCTTTAACCCTTTCCTTTCCACTTCTTTTCTTGAATACTTCTTTATTCCCTCTGTGCCTTCATATTTTATTCCCTTCTCCCAGGAATGGTTAATATTGTGTGCTGGCTTGCCAGGACCTAAAATCACCCAGTAGACAAACCTCTGGACATGACCTTAAAAGAACTTCCTTGATTAGATTAATCGAGTTNAGAAGACCCACCTTAACCCTGGACAGCACCATTTCATGAACTTGGGTCTTAGATCTAATCCAGAGGATAAAATCAGCTGAGCACCAGCATTCGTCTCTCTGTCTGTCTGTGTCTGTCTGTCTCTCTCTTTCTCTGTGTGTGTGCCTGTCTCTGTGTGTGTGTGTGTGTGTCTGTCTGTCTCCTTGTGTGTGTGTGTCTGTCTGTGTTTGTGTGTCTGTCCGTCTCTGTCTGTCTCTGTCTCTGTCTGTCTCTGTCTCTGTCTGTCTCTGCCTGTCTCCATCTCTCTCTGTCTGTCTCTTTCTCTGTCTCTCTCTCTCTCTCCCTTCCTGACCGCAGAAGCAATGACCAGCTGCTTCAAGCCCCCCTTTTCATGACTCCCTCACCATGGTAGACTGTACCCACAAACTATGAGCCAAAATAAACCTTTCTTTATTTAAGTTCCTTGTGTCACAGCAGCAAGAACAGTAGCTAATGCACTCCTCTCCTTAACTCCACCACTAAATGCTGCAAGTTTGTTTATGAATTACTCAGTGAACCGAAGGGAGAAGAGTCAGAGTGTGTCACTTTCTGTCACCCCCAGCTGAACTGTGTCATGCTGGATGCTGGTGAGCTCAAGCAACAGTTGCAGAGCTGCTGAAGAATGATTTTAATTGTAATTTCTGCTCATACACGGGTATTTCTTTTCAGCACAATAGCTAAACAGTATTGATTATTTTATATAAAAGATATCAAAATCTATAGATGTGGCCTTTGGAAATTCTAGATAATTCTTTGAGGGACGTTTGTGAATGGTATGCTGACATTTCCGAAAGCAGACAGTTCAAGTTGACTGTAAGAGAGCTTTGTGTTAAAGGAAGATTCCTCTGAAGAGAGAGAGACAGAGAGAGAGAGAGACAGAGAGACAGACAGACAGACAGAGAGAGAACCATGTAAGCAGAGCATCCAAAATGCAGCTCCGCCTCTGCTTTATACACGAGGAGTTTTGCTTCCTAGTCAGCTTCCCACAAGTCACTGTCATTTTTACCTCTCCACTCCTGCTCAAAAGGGGAACATGANCTCAGGAGGCCTATATCTTCCCCTCAGAGAAAACATGTCTGGCCAAATCTATTAAAGTCAGAATATTATTTTTTAAAAATAAACTTGAGAAAATGACATTTTTCATGGAATTTCTTTTACTCCATAAGAATTTCTCTACTGAAAGTCATACAGCAACAACAAAATGTGAACCTATTTAATCAGTTTTAGTAGCAACAGGCATTTAGCCATATGGTGGCAGGTACCTGTAACCCCCATACTGGAAGATGGAGACAGGGGCCTTGCTGGCCAGCCAGTCTAGGTAACGGCCAGCTCTAGGTTCAGTGAGTGAGAAACCCTGCCTCAAAAAATAATGTGAAGAGTGACAGTTGAAAACACTCAAAGTCAACTTCTGGCTTTCTGACCTTCACACTCATATATATGAGCCTATACACACATACACACACACACACACACACACACACACACACACACACACACATATATACAATGCACACAACAAACACCAAAAGTGAACCTGTGAACAATTCAGTTGCCAGTTTCAGCAACAGCAGAAATTTGCTTATCCCCTCGATTTAAAGAACACTTACACAGAATTACTGGAAATTATTTCTGAATTTTAATTAAAAGCATTTAAATTCAATTAAGACAAAATTAATTGTTCCCTTTCTTCTGTTTTGTCATAAGAAACCAATGAAAACCTAATCTCTTTCATTGAGGTCAAACAGGTACTGAGGAATCACGGTGTTTAGAAGTGTGCCAATAAAGGTTGCATTTCTTCCTTTGTGAATGGAAACCAGAGGTCAGTGTTCCATCTATTGAGGCCTATCTGATTTTACTATACTGCACTGTACATATTCTCTAACATCTGGTTGTCATGGAAAGTTTCTATGAACTATAGAGTGAGCTACGTGGCTGAGAAATATTCACTCGCACTTTTCTAATAACTAAGGAAACCACAGCATCAATTTACTATAAGCTGCTCAAAAATAAATAAATAAATAAATAAATAAAAACGTGGAATGGAAANTCTGCTAGAGGAAACAGCTGTAAATTGAAGAGGGAGATTCATGCATGCTGGAGTTTTAGAAGTCATCCTGAATGTATAACTTCCCTTCATCTCCAACTTCTGACAAATCTACCTTCTGAACAGCCTGGAATCATTTCTCCCTCCTCAACCACTGTCNTGGCAGCTCAGACCAGCATTTAGTTTCTATTCTGCAGTCCAAATAATTTAAGTATGCAAATCAAATGATGCCAGTTGCTCACACACACANAAAAAATAACCCTTATGATGCTCCTTTAATCTTAGGACAAAGGCACAATCCTTGGCATGGCAGGCAAAGCTCTNCTGCTTCTCTCTGCTCCTTTCCAAGCTACTGAAGCCTTGGAATAAAGTCCATGCTGGAACCACACTGATCTCTTTTCATTCTCAAGTGTATGCACTGTTCTTTTCAGCCTGTTTCTTTGCAGATTCACCCTTCATCCTTAAGTGGTCCCTCCAGCAAGAGAATTGTCCCGGTTCTAAACCATTCAGGCTTCCCATATAACATGTCCTGCCTTGATATGATGACTTTCACTTATAAATTTGTGTGATTAGTTGATCAGAATCTATACTCTACTCAATGATGTGATTAAACCATATGATGAATTCTTGATAACTCAATTGTAAACTTCGGTCTGTAGCTCCTACTCTCGATTTCCCAGCACTGAGTCTAATGCTGAGGAACTCTGATTTATGATTGTATGAATTAATAACTCCAATCTGAAAGGCAAAAGAAGGATGGTATATTAGTTACTTGCTAGTGAGATAAAATGCCATGACCAAAAGCGACTTAGAGAAGTAGTTTATTTTGACTTATGGTTCCACAGAGAGAGAGAGAGTCCATCTGTAATGATGAGGAAGATATGGCAGCAGGCAGTCGGAGATCACATCTCCACCCAAAGGCAAGAAGCAGAGAGAGCAAATCAGAACTAAAGCAATGTTTCAAACTCTGAGAGTCTACCTCAGTGGTGTACTTCCNCCAGCAAGNCTCNTCCTCTGAAGCTNTCANNACCTCTCCCAACAGTGCTGCCAGCTGGAGACCAGCTANGCAAATATGTGAGCACATGGAGGGCGTTTCTCACCCAAACCACCACAGATAGTACACATGAAATCTTTTCCTATCGGGCNAACTAGAATTCAAGGCTTGATTTCTTCATCAGCTTAGCTGTGTAACCTTGGTTAAATATATAATCTTTCACAGACTCAGTTGCTAACAGTTAATAATCCTCGTATACATATTGATTATACTTATTATAAAGATTCAATTAGATAATGTCTGTTAATGTAATGAATACCATAAAATTATGCCACTATTATTTTATTAGTTCTGTGTTAATATTGAAATAATCAACATTTTAATTTCCCCCGAGGGCAATTTATTATGACCTTGTCAAATGCAGCGAATAAAGTTGCAGACATCTTCTTCTATTACTGAGCATGTCAGTTGTTTTTTCTCATTTCTATGATCAAATACTGGACAAAAGCAACGTAAGAGGGGAAGGGCTCATTTTGGTGCACCCTTAAGAAGAATACCCACAGAGAAGGCATAGCAACTGGATTTTCTCCATTTGTAGCACTGGCTGGGAGGCAGAGGACTGTCAGTATTCACTTCTGAATTTCTCCTAGTTTCCCTTTTTATTCAACCTAGGACACCCCCTACCATGGGACGATGCCACCATATCAAGGGTGAGTCTTAGTCCTTGCTGGAAACTCCCACAAAGACATACACAAGGTTGTGCCAACTTCAAACCCCATGGACTTGACACTGAAAATTAACCATCACCTGAGTGCTTTTTAAAACAGCCAGCAGATGTCGTGAACTGAATTACTATATCCTCCTAGGGAATGCCTCCAGAGTATCTTTTCCACTCAACCACTCATACAATCTATGTGGGATGGCCCTGCAATGCCTGTATTGAAAAACAAAATGCATAACAACCATGAAAAAGATGAAGTGTTAGATTTCTCTGAAAGCAGTTCCCTAAAGTTAATTTTTAAAAAAATTAATAAAATATTTTTATTCTGCAGTTACAGTTTTTGGAAATTCTGGAAAATTTAGGGATTTATGAAGAAATCTTTAATTCTCTGAACTTTCTGGATTATTCACCTATCTGATTAAATCTTCTCTTTTCTTATTTTTAAATACCTTCAACATATAATTGGCTTCTGAATCTAAACTGTCAATGAGACGTGATGATAACAGACACCTGGATTGTACCAGATGCTAGGCAGATATAGAAGATATTCATAGTCATGTGTCACTTAAATGGTGATCTGGTCTAAGAATCATGCTATTGGGTGGTTTTTTATCATTGTGCAACTATTACAGTATATTCACATATGCCTGGATGCTATAGGTCAGACACTAGATGNTCCTCCTTAATGCAAGGAGATGCAGTAACCATGAGCTGTAGGAAGCTGCACCTTCATTCACACACGTGATACTGTTATANTAGAAACATGTTTGATAAGGAGAAGAGATATACTGGAAGATAATGGTGCAAGATCCCTATGATATTTACATAATTCAGAAACACCATTATTTATCAAGTATTGTGTCCAACGTACATTGCATGTGCTATATAACATTGCATGGCTGTCAGAAAAATCAGTGTGTTCGTCCTAGCAGTAGCACAAACAGGAGAGTAACACATGGTGGTATTGTAGCCTTGACAACATTGGGAAATGGTAAGTTTGGGGCTCCATACGATCAATGATATATGNGCAGTTTGTCACTGAGCNGAGTTTCTTTTTTAGTACAAGACTNTATCGTGAATGTGAAAGAGACTATTGNATAATTAAGAAAATAGATTCTCATTCTATTATAAAGAAAGACCACATACCAATGGACAATTAGGTACCACTGATAAATAGAGCCAAGATAGCCTGCATGAACACCCCATGGACTCTTCCTCTGACATTTTGTACATCAGGCACCTTCTTCAGATGGCTTCACTGGTTAGTTCATTCTTCTCAATGCTTTGGGAACATGCTTCTTACCCCCTATCTCTAGCATAGTACCCCATCTCTTTGCTTAGAACCCTTCTCTTCTCTCTTCACTCTTGTTTTCTCCCTTATAATATTCTGATACAACAGCAGCCATAGGAAGGAAAGTTGGCCGTGCTCAGGGATAGAGGAGTGAAGTGAAGGGGACTGAAATGGAGATGCCTTCCTTTGACAAGAATAACATTACTTCATATGCAAACCCATTCTTCAGTAAGATTCAAAATCAAGGGTTTGCAAGCATTTCTTGGCAAAAGCCAAAATAATAAATACTCGTGGTTTTGTTGATTTATAAGTTTCTGCTCAACTGTTCAGCTTGGGCACCTATCTACAAAGTGGGTGTGGCTGTGATCCAATAATATTTAAAANCAGGCTGAAGTCCTATTTCATTGGTGGGTTGTTTTTACTGAATCCTTTCCAGACCATCTCATTCCCACTTCAGTGCTAAGTGGACAAATGCAGATGACACAAAAAGAGATGTGTTAAATTGGTTTCTTCCATTAGTCTGCTNTGCCTCTCTTCTCAGATCATCCCAGCCCAGCATCAGTTTGCAAAGAAATCAGAGGATGGAAAGAAAATGGAGTGATAGGGAAAAGGATGTAACCCTATCTTAATCTCTATACCTTAATTCCATGTCCCAAGCCTCATTCTTTTTGTTACTCCCCTGGCTTGAGCCAAATTTTCTCTGACAATTTCTCTGACCTAATACCAAGTCCTCACCATGTTCCCCCACCAAATGCTTGCATGCTTCCTGCAGGCCCCCATCCCATTCTCTTGTGGTCTCTAAAGACCCTGGCTAGTCACCATGTTGCTGACAGAACAGCTNCTGAGGACATGTGTTCCTAGGATTCCAAATCACTGGATGCATTTCCCTATAGAGATGATGCTCAAGAAGACAGATAAGTATTAGAATGAAATTAATTAGATNTAAATAAACTATTTTCATTTTTTTATTTCAACAGGAAAACACAGATGTTATTCAGAGAGTCAAATTCAAATTGAATTAATCATGACCTTCTAAAAAACAATAAATCATACCTCTTGATGTTACTTACAGTCTAGTGTTGGGATCTTGTGAGGACCCACAGATAGGAAGATAGAAGCATTGTTGTGATCAGTAGTCAAGAAAANAAGTACCATATCTGGGCACTGTGGACAGCGTCTCACCTTCCTGCTTCACTCCTTCCTTGAAGGGTTGGTGAAACAAACACCGGGAGATTAGCCGCTGATGCATCAATTTCTGCTTATTTATTCTAACCTTTCTTTTATCCCTCCCTCTTGGAAGGAGGTTTTTCTCATCCACATTGAATTTTCCTGCCAAAGTTAATAGCCCATGCTTTCTACCTCTAAATAAATGAGCACCAGTTGGTGAGGGTGTTGGACTGGGGAGAGAAATAATGGTTGGCATGCTTTCCAGTAGCTAGAGGGATGGAACCAGAATAAGGGCAGGGGGAAGGAAGGTGATTTTGAGTTGTGGCTGTTGCCTTCAGTGCATCTTATATAAATAGATCAGATGCAGGCTTCCAGGATAGCAAGAGCCGAAGAAAGGCCAAAATGTTGATTTTAAATGATTTCACCTACAAAGAGAATGGGGATTAGGATAGTAGGTGCAGAACACTCAGGAGAAAATTTTTAGGTGTTTTAAATGAACAATATTTGCATTGTCATGATCAAAATGCCCATTTATCTTCTCTTATCTTTTTTAGTTTTGAATAATTCCCTTCCTGCCCCCATTCCTTTCTTCTTCCTTTTTTTTGCCTTTTGATGTCATTCTAATGACATTGCAGTCATAACCAATTCATTGATATTATGCAACAGTCTTTAAAGAAAGTAGATGCTTATTAGTTTGTAAAGTATATATGATTACTAATTAATTGGAAGTCAAGGGCTGTTTGCTTGACACTGCTGAAGAAGAGCACCCCGCATGGAAAGAACAAGAGTGTAGGAGCACACGAAAGCACCAGGAAGTGAATGGGAGGGGAAGGCCGTAGAAATAAGATGATTTTATAATATGGGAGCTATGTGCAATTTAAGATTTACATTGATAGAAAGAAAACTGTCTGCTAGAGCTACAGCGCAAAGTATATGTGCAAGAAAAGCTGCTGGTGACCTGCTGTCCACCCCCAGTCCTGTTATCCTCTGAGATGTGGAAACTGGATGGCAGTGTCTATATAATTTCACTTCTACCCAAGGGCCTTTTGTTTTCACCNCTTTGACTCCTGGACCAATCTATTAGGAACTGTGGTGTTGAAATTTTTGCAATCAGTATGGTCTAACAGCCACTCTCCCTGTGAATCCAAACTGCTTAACGGAGTGGGTGTCCAAGAGTCTGCACTTCTTCCCTCCCTGATGCCAAATCCAGAATGGATACTCATTGAACCCAATTCAGCACACGTGCAGAGTGCTCTGCCAATTAATAACAGCAGCCCTTTGCTCCTCGTGCTGACAGCATGACGAGCTCTGATGTGATCATGATCAAATATGGGATGGCAGTTTCCTTACACAGCTGTGCTATGGGAGAGCAGACCACACTATAGTAAGCGTCAGTCTCAATTTATAGATCAGCATTTTTCTTAGTTTTGTAACTTTTTATGGAAGCATTGTGTGTATAAAATTCCCCTTTAAAACCTCTAAATAAAANCATCTATATATGTCTTTGATGAAAAAAAAGAAGNAATTTTAGGTGAAACCTAATGTTCCTGCAAACTGATTTTTGAATCATGAATCAATTTTATATTTACTGCTATTTAAATATTTTATCACCTACACATGAAGAAAAATAATTAAACATTGATTTCTTATGTGGTAGNCTCCNTTGTTGCTCACACGTTGGGTGATAGTAATGCTGCAATTATCTGAATCAGAAAACTACCATGGATGACACACCATCAAAAGTTAAGCATCACTAAGATTTCATCAGTTGCTGCCACACTCAGTGTCTTTAGCCTTGATGCTCTGGTTTAAGAGTCAGCCTAGATCCCACACTGACCTCCATAGTTTAACATTCTTATTTTCCCGCACACTGGAATTGTTCTTTATTCATTTTCTCCACACAGAGGATGTTGCTTCTCTAAAACCAGACTTGCGTTTAGGATGTGCTGCTGGATGCCTTATATAATCAGGTTTAGTCCGATGCCTCAAACCCCACCCCTTACTCAGTCACATAGCTTCTCTGCAGAATGTTTGTCACAGAATCTTGTATGGACTGAGGGGCTTACAACAGAAAATACACCAAAGTTCATGGCCCTGTCACCTTTTCTTTACTGTAACAGATAACCTGAGATAATCAACTTATGAAATAGACACTTTTTTTTTTTTTGATTTTCCGAGACAGGGTTTCTCTGTGTAGCTTTGGCGGCACCTTTCCTGGAATTCACTTGGTAGCCCAGGCTGGCCTCGAACTCACAGAGATCTGCCTGCCTCTGCCTCCCGAGGGCTGGGATTAAAGGCGTGCACCACCACAGCCCAGCGAAATAGACACATTTTTTTTTTGACTCTGGTTTGAATGTTTTCTACCTGCTGCAGGTAGGCCTGTGGTGAGTCAGTATGTTAGAGTTTGTTACAGTAGCAAAATTGCTCACTCACAGTCAGAACCCCAAAAGATGAAAAGAGCCAGGTCCCAATATCTCTTTCAGGGGCACACCCCAAATTATCTGAAGATCTTCTGGTNGATCCACGTCTTAAATGTTCCACTACCTCCCATTAGCACCATGATGGGGACCCAACTATCAACCTTAGGAGACTCTTCATAGCTAAAATAGAGCAAAGGCTGTGGGCATAATTGTCCCTTAAAGATTATATTAAGTTCCTTTGGGCACTAATACTAGTCTTTTCCATGGGCTGTTAGTTAATTGGTTACTTGTGTGCATATACTGGGTAGCCTGTGATGTGATCTCCCCTTTAGGAAACTNTTATCTATTTCTCTGTAATACAAAGATGCACCTGCTGTAGCCTTCTCTTAAAACTTGATAGGAAACAGAAAAGATATACTTTCAAATAAATGCCTTTTGAAAATCAATTAGAAGCTGACCTCAGGTGCTTTGCATCTGAGAACCCTGTCAGCGTTCNGAGTCCTGCAGCATTAGGAATGCAGTCCTTTTCCTCACAGACCAGCACAACAGCTCCTGCCAGCCGGCCAGCACCCAGCACATCTGGAGTCACTAGAATAGGTGTGTGTTCCATGATGCAAAAATAACTAGAGGAAAGCACATGAGACCAGATCTCCTGAGCTGTGCTGGGTGCTGTGGGGGAAGAAATGATAAAAGAGCAAGAGGACCTCTCTCCAGTCATAGTGGAACTATGAAAAATGAACTGCCGGGGGTGGAGGGGATCTGGGGTTATATGAATGCCTGAATGTCTGAATGAATAATTTTTAAAACTCATGGCATTTGTGGATTAGGTTGTTGAGANTTGTTAAGGCAGCCATNGTTAATAAATAATTCTCTCTANGGACTACATGATTACCCACATGTGCTCTAAAAGAGATCAACCCTGAGGAGAAGGAACTCTGAGATTTTCAGGCCGTGGCTTGGGTGAGGTCTGGCACAGTTAGGAGAGGGACAATGTGGGGGTGGCATGTAGGTTTTGTTTCCTTTTCACTTCCATCCAATCATATCTCCCTCTGTCATCAGCCTCATCTCCTTTAGCTCTCTACTGCTTCCTAACCCAACAATGTCAACGTGATGGGGCTGAGGCTGTGCACAGATGCACAGGTGTGTGTCCCGCCCAGTTTCTCTCCTTACTAGCCAGGTGATGACTTTTCAGGTTTCCTGGTTTTCTGTATTCTAGTTTTCTTTGCCTTGGTATGTAGGCGTAAAGGTCATGACATTATTTGCTGCAGAAACCTACTGGGTTAGTGTCTGGTATACTGGATAAGTACATCATATAGACTGTATCATTGTGATTTATAGTCAATAAATGTTGAAATCACTTTTATTTNTATAGATATTTTATCTTGAACTAAGGTTTTACTTCCACTCTTTTTCTTTAATCAAATAGACACAAATCTAAGATAGAGTCTCCATATTGTATAACTTTAAGAAAGTGAACTTCAGACCTCATTTTAAAATTCCAAGTTCTATATGAAATATACTGTAAAAGTCCTGTCCAAAGGAAGTAGAAGTTGTGGGGAGTTTTCACGGGAGAACTTTTTAAATCACTTCAGTGTCAGCCTGAGCTAAGCTTAGGAAGAGGGGGATATTGTTGATGTGTGAGGCAGGATGAATGGCTGTGTGAGACTGCTTCTGCCCCAGAACTTCAAAGCACCCTAGCCCAGGTGCTAACTGCCACCCAACCCTGGGACAACCAAATTTCATTCTCTTTACTTTGAACTCCATACCAAGTGCATTGTTACCCACAGTGGGAATCTCTGGACTACAGGTTATTTTTCCTCTTTTCTTTTGCAATAGTTTGTTGTTGTTGGTGGTGGTGGTGGTTGTGGTGGTGGTGGTGGTGGTGATGATGATGATGTTGCCAGGGTTGGTACTGAAGTTTAGAGCCTTCTGTAATGCTAGGCGAGTGTTCTACCATTTACTTGTCGTGTCTGATATCAAGCTGAACATGCAGCTTCCACTTATTTGTCAAGAAATGATATAAAATTTAACTATTGTGTAATTTCAGTCTTTTATAATATATCCAGTTTTACATGAGCCAGAAATTGCTAANGTAAGGTATCAGATATGTTTGTTGGAGTCTTTAAANAGGCCTGTTCAAGGGGCTAGAAGGATGGCTCAGAATTTGAGAGGGCTGGCTGCTTTTCCAGGAGACCTGGGTTGGATTTCCAGCAGAACCCACATGGCTGCTCACAACCTCTGTAACTCCAGTTCCAGAGAATGGGTGCCCTCTCTGGCTTCTGTAGTCATTTTACCTACCTGTCTGTCTGTCTNTCTNTCTATCTATCTATCTATCTATCTATCTATCTATCTATCTATCTATCTGGTACATAGACATACATGCAGACAAAATACCCACANACATAAATAATTTTTAAAGAGTGAATCTATTCAATAGTATACCTCTTTTGTCATTCCAGTACTGAAACAATAGAGAATAAAGACAGTAAACTAAGACATGGTAATTCATGTATTTAGCTAATATTGGAGAATGTGGTTAGTATCTGTGGACAAAGGAGCTTCCTTATCTAAAAAGGAAGTGGACTTATCATCTAATCATGGTAACATTAGACTGGGTAGGTTTCTTTATATTTAGAGAAGTTGCTTCTGCCTGGGGACCAGGGTGTCAGGGAGAACTCATAATTTCTGTAACAGGCCCACTCTAGAATGAGAGAGAAAGGAAGATATTGCATTATCTATCCCATATATTTCCAAATACCCCAGTTAATGTCCTTTCTTCCCTCGGAAGAAGAAGTGTAGAAGAGACAGCTTGCAGGCCTCCTTCACNTGGGAAAAAATAATCAGGAATTGAGAAGGATCAGTTTTCTCCTTTTCCTACATAAGGATGAACTGCTACAAGGACAAGGGCATATTATGTCTGCCAGGGTGGCTATGAGGAATAGAACAGGCACAGTGATGCTCCATGGGTGGTAACTGACAGAGAAGAAGTATACAGGCTCACCCTCATATGTCTTCTCTGCTGCAGCCTGGGTGAAACAGTGGTATTGGGATTATGTCCTATGACAGGTAGCCTGGTAACTGATNTGCAGACACAAATTGTGATACCTAAGTGGAGTAGGGCATGCCTCACTTAGACACTGNCCTTCAGATCTTCTCCTGTTCTGCTACCCAGTACTCTCTTGGCTGCTGAAAATGGGCTTGAATATAAGTCACAGAAGTTGCTATTTTTCTACACAAGTTCCATTTTCAGATATGTAATACATATTGATAGATGATGTGGTCTAATGGAAAATCTCAATGATAAGCAGGTACAAATAATTATTAGCAATACAATTCTGAATCAAAACCAGTATCAATAAAGCAGGGAAGAAAACTCAACGGATGGATGAGTACTCACAAAAAAGGGGTTGGTTGAAGCTATACACTATGAATCAATGAGACTTGNTGTTGGGTTCCNGATTGGCTACTCTGGCTTCATGAAGACAGACACCTGCCATCAGAGAGTACCAAAGTTTTATTGCAACTTCACATTCCCCTGCCCATATATGAATAAAAAAGGAAAATAGACATGCATTAATGTGTAATGGTTTCTAGATATAGAATTCTCTTAAAGGGCTGAAAGAAGAAAATCTATTTAAGAAAATAAAATGAGATATGAGTCAATGTTATGTAAGAGTCTATTCAATCAAACTGAAAGGAAGTAGGAAGAAAAGAAGGAAGAGGAGGGAGAAAGGAGAAAAGGGGGAGAGAGACAGGACAAGAGAGAAAAAGGGAAGGTGGAAGAGAGAGAAAGAATGACTATGAAGCTCCCCCCACCCAAAAAAACACACTGACTAGAGACAGAATTGCTGAGCATGAAGCCCACAGACTAAGCCGGTGACAGAAGAAGGAAGGCGCAGCAATGATTCCATAGGCTAGACAATGTATGAGATGAGGAAACAGCTTTGAAGTCGAGTGACTCAGATGCAAAGTAAAACAAGCAAAGAGCATAGACAAAAATTATCTAGGCAGGAAATAGCTTTGTGAGCTGCAGTAAGCGACTGCCCTCTGCTCCGTGAAGCATCCAGGTTGCTTGGCAAGGTAGGGAGAATGGACCTAGGGAGAGCAGCTTGCTTTTGTTTATTTTAGAAGCCAGGGTGCTATTGGTTACATCTTGGCTGTTTGGATTTCTATGTGTTCTCTTTACCCTTGTTTTAAGGGATTTTGTTGTGGTTTTAAAGGAAGTGCATATCATAAAACACACCATCTTAATGATTTATGAGTGCATGTAGTAGTGCTAGCTACATGCACATTGTGGTGCAGTGACTTCCTAGATCATTTTNGTCTGTCAAAGCTGACTCTTTACCAGTCACCTTCTCCACTGAGATCTAGAAACCTCCTTTCCATTTTCCAACATATGGCAACTTCAGACACCTATGTAGAATCATACAGAATTTGGATTTGTTTTGTTCATAACAGACATCCATGATATCCTAAAGGGTCAACAGT
>LZPO01036541.1:0-16964 GCA_001675575.1 Neotoma lepida | reverse complement strand
AGAAAGGATGCCTCAGCCATAGTCACAGGTCAGAGTGAAACAAAATAATTAATAATTATATAATGTACCAGTCACTTGCTTTGTATAATGTGTCAAATACTTGTTTAAAACTTGCAATTAAAAATCTTCAATACAATGACCTTATCAATTTTTCAGTCTATCAATTTATTTTTACTTTTATTCTCATATATTATTTTAATAACCTTTTGCAAACATTCTAATTAAGTTTTCTTACTATGTCCATTGTTTAGGCTTGGCCAAATAGTTATTATTTATTTATTTAATTTTGCTTGACCTAGATCACATTCTTTGAAATTTATCAGTGAAAGAAATCTAAGTTTCCAATTTCCCATCTCTAATGGTATCTTCAAAACTCAACTTCAGATATAGAGCTGCTTAGAAATTCTGTAGTTGTCTGGTTCTCAGTGAATTGCTTTCTTCTTCTGCACTTTATGGCATCTATGTTTCTCCAGATTATTCCAGATCTTTCTTTTATTTTTTTCTGTTAAAGACATAAAGACATTTTTTAAAATTTTTATTTGAGATAAAGGTTTTGATTGGCCCCTACCACTCCCACTCACCCACACAACAACATATGCACACACATACACACACCTACACACACACCAACACACCTATACATATACACATATGCATACCTACTTACCCACTCACACACATATACACATACATACACACACCTACCTACCCACCCACACATATATACACATACATATATACACACCTACCCACTCCCATATATATACACATACATACATACTTACACACACACACACACACACACACACCTCCCTATCTACCCACCCCCACACATATACACATACACATACACACATGGTTGTTACGTACAAAGAGCATCTGTTTCACAAGAAATCCAATACCTCCAAATACAAATGAGTGTCTGTGTTTCTCCAAATTTTCATCAAAAAGCAAATTATAAAGCAAGAAATAAAATTATCCAGTCCTGTTGGCACAGCTCTGTAACCCTAGGGAACTAAAAAGGCTGAAATAGGGGAAACATAGACTAAATGTTAATATGGACCATGATGTAAGTTCAAAGCAAGTCTAGACAAGTTAGTGAAAGCCTGACTCAAAATTCAAAACCAGAATAAGGATTTGTCCTAGGAGGAATTACCAGTAATACATGTGTGCATTCACAACCCCCAAACACACAACACAAAAGAAAAGAAGAAATGAAAAAGTTAAAAATTTAGAGATACCTATGTAATTTTAAGAAATCCTATAAAATATTCACCAATGAACATCTGAATTTCTAGTTAAAAACATGAAGTGTGGACATTTACCCAAAGATTTTTCTTATTTGTTTAATACTAATGATATGGAAGACTAAATTATTTATTTTACCACACCTATTTTTGGTTAAAACCTAGTTAATGACTGAAGAGTTTCTCAGTGAAATCACACTGTGTCTATGTTGTTTGTTAAAAAAAAAAAAAAGGACAGCCTTGGGCAGAGACTGCTAGATGGTTTGCATTCCCATGGACTTGCACCCTGACTAGTTATTTCTTGCAACGCACTAAACCTTATGGGTTTACATATTGATATATGCCTATCATTCCAATAAGCATGGGTATTTTTCCATGAGCTTGGAATTTTTGAAAACATAAGCAAAACACAGATCAATATACATGTATTTTGATTAGCATTTTCATTGTCATCATGTAAATGTTTTTTTAAGAAACAAAATTATGAATGGTAACCCATTTCAAATACATTATCCCGTGAGGTGAGGATGACTTCAAACTCCTGATGCTTCTGAATGATAGGGTGATAGATATGTGCTACAACACAGATTATTAAGTGCTTGGATGAAACCCAGGATTTCTCATCAGTAAAACACTCTACTAACTGAAGCAAGGACCCACATATCCACATTTGTTTTTTAATACAGCATAATGATTAACACCAAATTTGTAAGTATGTTTTTAGAATATAGCATACAATTTTTTTAACCAAATGTATTAAGACTGGTGTGTAATACTATCTGGTTAAGATAGATATAATTTTTCAAAACATTTTGTCAGTAAAGCTAAACTTGAAGTGAGAATACATCATTATTTAACATATGACAAGTAAAACCAATTTTAATTCCTTCCTTTATATTTTGGAGGTTTCTAATTTAAGTAGTATGAAGTCATGAAAGTGAAATGCAGTAGTAAGTTTCTATCACTACTGTTATAATCCAACAGGAAGACACCTGCAGTTTTCCCATACCTTCAACAGAGTGCTTCCTAAGTAAGGCCCAATCAAAGATGAAAGAAGCTGCCTGCTTTATAGACTGATAGCTACCTGATAACTTTGTAACATTAGTTAACAGTTGCTTATTGAAAGAACAACAAAAATAGAAATTAAAATAACAATCCTAATAACCTGTGAGTACTTAGGGAAGGCAAGCCAAAAGATCAGCAAATACTATTCTTATAAGTCCAACATCTGTGAAACAAAAAGTAAACAGAAACCACTCAATGTCAACTTTCATTGTATAATATTGAAATTTTAATTTTAATTAATTTTAATTTAATTTAGTCAAATTAAGTTTATAATTATATTAATATCTCCCAAAGTCTTGGAACAAAAATTTGCTATTTATTTCTTTGCACATATTTTATTCAAGAAGACCCTACATATTTTTTAATCTTTTCAAATAATATGCAACATCAAAGTACACTAATTGTAAGATCTAGAAACTATATTTTAATATAATTAAGTCTGAGCTATCTTGAAAACAAATGTTAAAAATTATTTATTTCTTAATTTCCTTAGGCTAAAGATAGTGTTATTTTTAATTGGTCTATAAAATTCAGAATACTGTCTTGGAATGATTCAATATATACATATATTGTATAGTGTTTACACCAGGGTAAATGTATATGTGTTTTAGTGTAGTGGTAAGATTCTCCATTCCTGCCCAGCCCTGTGGTCCTGCAGCTGCTTATAAAACAATTACTCAGAGGCTTAATATTATTTACAAACTGTATGACCTATGGCAGGATTCTTGCTAGCTAGCACTCTCATCTTAAATTAACCCATTTCTATTAATCTATATATTGCCACATGGCTGTGGTATTACCGGTCTGCTGGCATCTTCCTGATCCTGGGGCTGTGGTTAGATGTCTCTCCCTACTTTCCTTTCTTCTCTCCATATTTCTGCTTGGATTTCCTACCTGACTCTAAGCTGCCTTGCCATAGGCCAAAACAGCTTTATTTATTAGCCAATGGGAGCCACACATATTCACAGCATATAGAAAGACATCCCACAACATTTTAGCTTTTCACTTTTATGGTGATAACTTCTGCTTTTGCTATACACTGTAGAGAAGGAATATGTATGATAAATGATGAATGTGTATTATAAATATTAATATATGCTTTAAATTTCATATTTAGAATGTATGTGGTACATAAACCACTAATTTTTTCAGAATAAATCGTCTTTTCCTTAGGGTGAAGGATTTTCTATCTAATGAAACACTGGCTATAGATGTCATGTGATTTATACAGATCAGGCTAGATGCACACTAAAGGTAATCTAAATGTCTAAGACCACTAACATTGTAACTAGTTTCTTATCTCTACTAGCATATAACCACATGTAGTAACATATGATCATGTTTAAAAATACACTTGTATTTTAAAATGTATGTCTAACAATCTTATGCTATTAGCTCCAAACAATTAAATTTTGGCATCAACAGAATTCTAAATCATAACCTACAGATTTTTGTTATTAAGAACCTGTAAAACAATAATCCTTTGTGTGAAGATTGTGTATTTTACTCTGTTCTCTTTTGACAGTTAACAATATAAATACTATTTTGAAACATGGAGATAATGGAAATCATGAGAATAACAACTATTTTAGAGCAAAGAAGTGCAGTTATATGACTATTTGAGGGAAAAAATAGTGATACAGCAGAGACCTGCTGATTATTTTACATAAAAAGCAATAATTTTGTCAAAAGCAATGATTATTTTCACTCTTCTTCATATGGGATCACAGTGCTTCAGAGAGTGAGCCTGGTCCAGCACAAGTGATTGCACAGGGACAATGCATTAAAGGACTTACATTCACACTGCTCACATAAATGGTAGTCTCTGAGGAACACACAGACAGAATGGGGTTGATAAATATTTCACAGAGCCATTATCCAGTAGTTCTGAGAGTTTCTTATTGACAATATCAAGGGCTTTGAGGGGGTATTCTGCATAATAAATGTGCAAATACAGATATAGAAAGGCCTTTGAAGGATAATGCCTTTTAATTTAATAGATAGGTTACAGCAAAGCAGCTTGCCAGGGATTCCCACTCCATGCCAGCTCTGAGTCATGATGCTAGTTTGTAAGTTAATCAGAATATTCTGAGGGGAATCCAAACATAGAAACACCTGAAACTTCAATACTGAATCCATTTACATTAATCACATCCAAAGAGCAAGTAAATTGTGATGTTCATACTGAGTCATTGCATGGTTATCTTAACAAAACTTGTAGACTTGACCCAGAAACAGAGCATACAAGGCCAGAGGAAACAATAAAACCAAACAACCATAAAACATATATTAGTTGAAAATTACTCAGGCCTAGAAAGTAAAGTTTTATCTCTCCCTGATTTTTAAAAATTATCTAATCAACCAACTGTTTGTTCAAACAAGTGCAGGAAATGTTTTATAAAAAGGTTAGATTTCTGGAAATCAATAAAGACCTATAATGTGAATATCATTAAAGGTGAAAGGAGAAGATCTCAGAATGCTGTATAAGCTTTGCAAGCAGAAGTGCTGCTTTACCATTGTAGGGACAGTCTGTGCTTTCCTTTGAAGTGAGATACCAGAAATGCATACAGTTGAAACTCATCACTGGTTGTGTTTCAATAGAAAATATCCCATACAAGATGAATGCTTTGAACACTATTATAAATGATAGAAAGTTGAAACACTTCAGTAGGGTGAGTTCATAGATGATATAATATAGTGATGTACACATGTATGAATACATAGTCATACACATAGATGTCTATGTATATTTAGACTTAACCATTCAAAGACTTTCTTTGTTTATTTAAAAAAAATTCATTTTACATACCAGCCACAGATCCCCTCTCATCCCACCTCCTGTTCTTCTCACTCCCCCTCCCTAACCCCCCTGGACCCGCCCCTCATCCCTTCCTCCGAAAGGGTAAGATCTCCCATAGGGAGACACGAAAGCCTGGTACATTAAGTTGAGGCAGGAACCAGCACCTCCACCCTGCCTCAAGGGTGAGCAAGGTGTCCGAACATAGGAAATGGGATCAAGAAAGCCAGCTCATGCACCAGGGATAGATCCTGATCACAGTGCCAGGGGCCCCTCAAACAGACCCAGCTACACAACTGTCTCCCTTACGAAGAAGTTCTAGTCTGCTCTCATGCAGGTTCCACAGCTGTTGGTCTAAAGTTTGTGAGTTTCTAGAGAGGCGAGGATGGGGGATGAGAACATGAGGGAACAGTATGTTCTAGCTAGGGGAGGGATGGAGTGGGAGAGCAATGCAAGAGATATAGTGATAGAAGGACACATTATGGGGTAAGGGAGAAAGCAGGTGCTAGGGAAATTCCCAGGAATTCACAAGGATGACCCCAGCTTAGACTACTAGCAATAGTGGTGAGGGTGCCTGAACTGGCCTACCCTGGTAATCAGATTAGTGAATACCCTAACCGTCATCATAGACCCTGATGGAA
This sequence comes from Neotoma lepida, assembly GCA_001675575.1. NCBI lineage: Eukaryota > Metazoa > Chordata > Mammalia > Rodentia > Cricetidae > Neotoma > Neotoma lepida. Next base: position 11,214 of record LZPO01036541.1, on the reverse strand, counting down.
GTAACTGATGGAAGTGACTGATGGAAGCAGATGCAGAGATCCATAACCAAGCACCAGGCTGAGCTCCAGGAGTCCAGTTGAAGAGAAAAAAGAGGGATTCTATGAGCAAGGCGGGTCAAGGTCATGATAGGGAAATCTACAGAGACAACTGAATCACAGACCTTCTTAACAGTATCAGGAAGCAATGTATTTATGATCTGTATGTTATTATTGTAAGTGTATTTTGGGTTTACATGACTGACATCTCTGAGGAAACTTATTACCAGGACATATATGTCTCTCATGTGTTTATCTATATCTTTCTAACTGATGTCTTTATGTACAAGAGTGGCCATTGTTTTTCTGTCGGCTTAGCAGCTGCACCTGAACCTACTGATATTTTAACTACCTTCTGTGGCAGCTCCGCAGTCAGTGCTCCACTGCTTAGGCCCTGACCTGGCAGTGTTTCTGGCCCAATATTCACCGGCTCTGCTACAGACACCAAATGTAGTTTTTAACTAAGTCTCTATCATTCTATTTACCCATAAAGACTCAGAGGCAGATGTTGGGGTGAAAACCTCAGAACGTTAGAAAAGGAACCAGCTAACCTTCTGTTTTGGCTGGAGATCCCCCAAGAGAGCTTCTCTCCAGCTGTCCCAAACTTAAAAGACTGTCTCACTCCAAGTCCCTCTCTACTCCTGCCTGTGCATCCTCTCTCTATCCATCTCTCTGGCTCATACTCTCTATGAATGATTCCTATCACGCAGTTTCTGGTTCCTCCTCCTGATCCAAGGTTCATTTTATTAACACAGTCTCAGGTTTCACAGTGTGATCAAAAATCCTGCAACAGACCATAATGCTGAAAGCGAAACAACAAATAATCGATTGACTTATAGTAAAACAATTTTAGTAGAAAATTCAACAAACAACACATTGAATGACCAACACAATCATGAAAAAATATTATATTATCTTCAATTAACTATTAGAAAAACTAAAATTTTAATCACAGTAAGATACCATTTATTTACAGTGAGAATAGTTACTATCAGCAAGACAAAATATAAGAGGTGAGGGCACAGAGAAAATGGATAGTTTGTATGGTGACAGAAAACTTAAAAACTATTGGAAAACAGTGTACAGTTTTCACATAATAGAAAGAATAGAACTAGCAAGTGATTCAACAGTTTCACCAACTACTGAATAAGTATCCAAAGACAGAGAAAAGTGTACGTCAGGGAGATATTTATAGTCTTGTGTTTATTGCATCTTTATTCAAAATACCTAAGGTTTGGATATCTAAGACATAGATATCTATAGATGACTGATAATTATACAAAGTGTGTATGCACCATGGGATGTTATTCACCCAGCTGAAAGGAGATACTGCCATATCTGACTACAGATAACCTGCTAAACAATATATCAAGTGAAATAATCTATGAACCAAAATACAAAGCATCCCCATTCATATGTAGATACCATGTGATTATCATTTTTCAAAGAAGATGATGGAATCACGTTTGTTGAAGAGTGAGAAAAATGAGGAAAGTCAAGATGGAGAAAGCCTACTTAATGATTCAAACATGATTAGGGAAAATAGTTTTGGTGTCTCAGCACATTATAATGACTATGGGATATAAAAATTGAGTATTTTAAGATTTCTAGATGAGAATGAAGGCTTCTAACATATAGCAATAATAAATGAATTAGAAACTATATTGTCTATTATCCTGAATTGATCTTACATCTTGCTTAATATATGCAATATATATATGTTTATATATATGCAATATATATGCATATATATGCAATATTATGCTTATATATGCGAATATATGCTTATATATGCAATATATATGCATATACACACATATGTATATATATATATATATATATATATCTCACTTGATGTGAGGTACCTGAGAATTATGTGTTTATTAAGTGTATGTAACATTAAGAGTCAAAAAAAATGCATCTATATATCAGAATCAGAGTCCCTAATATTGGATCTTGAAAAAATTGTAACATTCAGAATAGAAATTAGAGTTAAGATTGGAAAAAAGCATTGCATGCTGATTACAGAACTTATGTAATATGGTCAAAAAGTTGACACTAATCTGATTGGTAAGTATTCCTTCTTATTAGAGAACTATTAATCCTTTCTGCAGGAGAATTTTTTTTCATTCAAACATGACCTCATGAAGAACACCAATATGTAAATGTATCAAACACATAGAACAGTTCTTGCTGAAACAGCAAGTAAAGAAACAGAATTACCATAACTCAGATCTATCCGCAGCTCCACATTCCTGCACTTCTTCCAATAGACTCTAGTTCTGCTATGTTTTCTATGGTGAGACACAGTACATTTACTGAACAGTATAGGGAGTAAGTTTTTTTTTAAATAATTAGAGTATCAGAACTCTTAAATTCATGTTGTGTGACACAGACATGTGCATAACATTTACATTGCTCAATGAGGACAAGAGATTAGTAGTGATGTGAAGGTTCCTCCCTGCATGGTACAAGTAACAAAAAATTATAGCACTATGTTGTAGAATATTATTTTAAGGTATGTTACTTTTGTTTAACTCTGTGAAGTTGTGTTACTGTGCCTGTCTAAAACACCTGATGGTGTAGTAAAGAAATGAGTGGCCAATAGTAATGCAGGAGAAAGGATGGGGGTTGGCAGGAAGAGAGAATATATAGAAGGAGAAATCTGGGAGAAGGAGAAGAAACAGCCAGAGAAGGAGGAGGACTCCAGGGGCCAGCCACCCAGCTACATACACAGCAAGTCACAGAGTAAGAGTAAGATTTACCAAAGTAAAAGAATGGGAAAAGCCCAGAGGCAAAAGGTAAATGGGGCAATTTAAAGTTAAGGAAAGCTGGCAAGAAATAAGCCAAGCTAAGGCCTGGCATTCATAAGTAATAATGAGACTCTATGTGTGATTTATTTGGTGGCTAATTGGTAGCCACCAAAAGAGCAAAGACTAAAAACCACTAACAATAGTACTATTTTAAAGAAAAAAATTGTGAAGCAACTTTCCAAAGGCAATCCAGAGTTCTGATCAAGGGTACTGTCAAATCCTACTTATTCTTATAAGCACACTTAGCATCTTCCAGAATATTGGATTTCTGTGTTTCAGGATGTTTTCTCTATCAATTGCACCCAGTTACCTGTAACNGTCCTGGCTTTTTCAGGAAAGTACCTTATGAGAGCTGTAATTGTCATTATTTCTACTTAAGATGTAATTATTCTAACACCTTCAAAAATTTTCATGGATATTGGATTAATTTATTTAATAAATACTTAAAATAACATTTTTACTGGCATGATGTCATAGTATACTTGCATTGTTTAGTGCTCATGAGAGTTAAATAGGATATATTATCATAGATAGCATTTTACATTAGGCTAAAGTGGTAGGTAGAGAGTTATATCATATGTGTGCTTGTCTAGACTAATACAACACTGTCTATTAAGAATTAGTTATCTGATCTCCATATTTATAGCATTTAACTTTCCTTTCATTGTCAAATAAAAATATTTATTATAAAGAAAGAAGTTCTATATATTTAGAACAACATACATTGAACTAGGAACCTAGAATAATTACTGCTTGGTCTTGCTCATATGTTGAATCACTGAAGTTACAAGTAAAAAATGGTTTTCAGAGACCAGAAAGAGTGGGAAAATGGAGAGAAAAAGGTCAAATGAAGTGAAACTACAGCAAAAGGTAATAAATTCTGTGTGCTGTTGCACAAAATGTGGGCTGTAGTCGAAAGTTTTCTCTGGTCTCGAGTTCCCCCAGTCCTGTGTTCCTCTGGTCCAGCCCAGGCAGCAATCTCTCAGCTGCTTATAAAATAATTACTCAGAGGCTTAATATTATTTACAAACTGTATGGCCTATAGCAGGCCTCTTGCTAGCTAGCTCTTACATCTTAAATTAACCCATTAGTTAGTCTATGTTTTGTCATGTTCCATGGCTTTACCGGTCTGCTGGCATGTTGCTCCTTGGATGGCAGGCTGGCTTCTCTCCAGATTCCATCATTCTCTTTCCTGTCTCTCTCCCTGAATTTCCTGCCTGCCTCTAAGCTGCCTTGCCATAGGCCAAGCAGCTTAATAGTTAACCAATGGGAACAGCATATATTCACAGCGTACAAAAAAACATCCCTACAGCAGTAGGCTATGCACAGTGATGATACATTCTAAAATTCAGAGCTGGGTTTTGACAGTTTGCATCACAGAAGGAAAATGTTTTGTTATAGATTTGATCAACTGATTTGAACACTATACCATATATAGGTTCATTAATCTGTCCCTTTGTATTCTTTTTTTTCAATTATTATTATTATTATTATTATTATTATTATTATTATTATTATTTCATATTCCAACCACAGGTCCCCCTTCTTCCTTTTCTCCTAGTCCCTCCCTGCCACCTCCATTCTACCAGTCCCCCATCCAATTCTCCTCCTTTTCTCTCCAAAAAAGGGCAGGCCTCCCGTGGACATCAACCAAATATAGCATATCAAGTTTCAGTTAGACTAGGCATGTTAAGGCTGAATAAGGCAAGCCAGTAGGAGGAAAAGATCCTAAAAGTAGGCAAAAGAGTCAGAGACAGTCCCTGCTGTCACACAAGGAGACCAAACTACACGACTGTAACATATATGCAGAGGGCCTAGGTCAGTCTCGTGCAGGCTCCCTGGTTGTAGGTTCAGTATCTGTGAGCTCCTATGAGGACCAATTAGTTGATTCTGTGGGTTTTCTTGTGGTGTCCTTGAACTCACTGGCTCCTACAATCCTTCCCCACTCTTCTTCAGGATTCCCTGAGCTGCACCTAATGTTTGGCTGTGTGTTATTTTTCTTAATACAAAAAAAGTCAGGTCAACCAAAATAGGTATTTATCAGGAGCCATAGTTTTGAAGTCCATGATGAGATTCACATAGTGCTGACAGTGTAGGAGGTAAACAGACCCCAGGTGCTTTCTTTCTTTTAATGGTTTGCTTATAAATTTGATGCTTGTACATCTATAGACCTAACATGGGTGTATAAGCACAACTTTCAGCTAATCTTTAAAATCTCCACTCAGAGAAAAAAACTTAGGATTGGTAAGGGCACTTAACCTAGGGTATCACTATTCTCTTTTCACTCCTTATTTGAAGATATGGGCATTTAATTCTTTTATCTAAAATCACTGTTAAAAAAATGGATAGTTTTAAAGAGGTTTCTACCAGAGTAATAAACAGCTTTGTATGTTTTAGTTTCATTTACAAGCAGAAGTTTTGTGAAAGCAAGCCTTATATTGATGCCATGTTTTTGTTTTAGAAATATGAATATTGGTTTCAACAACAAGAAGATATTCAGTTTTCATTTATGTAACTTGGTTTAACAAGTAGACCATACACTGCCATCACCTATGCATGCTGCATTTGGGTGAACAGAAAAATTAATTAAATTCTACTTCAATTTTTTCCACATATAAAAATGGAATTAATAATATGCACTTCATTTGTAGGAATTTTTCTAGGAAAAGTCTTAACACAAGTGCTCAAAGTAAGCTATGATATTAACTTCAGAGTTATCATAGTTAATACAGGTAACATGTACCTTCCTTCCAAAAGCTGACATTTCTTAAAGAAGTTTATTGTTCACTTGCATTAGTATTATGAGATGTGAAAGTGTATACATGTAAATAAAAAACTCTAATAAGTAATATTGTAGAAATTAACCAAATTAGAGAGTTATATCAAAAGATGATAAAGAAATTCATGATCTATAATGATTCCCATATAGACACTGAAACATATTACAAAGAGCAACAATAAAAATACCTACAACTTTGTAAAATCCACAAACCTATGGTATTTCATATATATGTGAAATAACATCTGCTGATTTATTATGCTCCTCCCCCAAGTTAGTAAAAAGTTTCAGTCTGAGTTGATGTAATTAATAAGACTATAAAAAGAATCTGTTTTATGGCAACATGGAAGATGTATATAAAGAGTAACTTTGCAGTAAAATAGTTTAATATTATTTACTGAGTTTTCCAAATGCATGTGAATAAAGAAACCATCTTGTCATAATTAAAATTTCAATCAAATAAGAATAGAGTTATTTAAATAGTTGATTTGCATTCCATATCAAATATGGTAATACAGGCTGCACCTGTATGCTTAGGAGACTTTAAAAATGAACTGTTACATTTGTCTTGAAATGTACAAAGTAAAAATATACAATCAAATAAATTTATTGGCAGCTAAATAATTCATGTCTTAAGTAATTTATTCTTCTTTTAAGTAGTGTGCCCTCTTATGTTTTAATGTCATTCACTGGTNATTTATTACCTCCATAGACACATAGATTCTCCATTTGTATTCCTTAGCATTACATATTCTATGATGATTTTCTTTTGAAAATATNATAATGATTTTGCCTTCAAGATTTTAAGAGACTTTCTCAAATGCAAAATAAGATTGTTCTTAACAATTTAGTGTATTTTTTTAGTGTATTTCCTTTTAGTGTATTTTTTAGAGGAAATAGATAATTCCTGGGCTCTATTTTGGAGTAAAAAGTAAAANAATAAGACTTCCATGCTGAAGTGTTTGGCAATTTCCACCATCATCTTCTAAAGACATTTAAACATATATAAAGAGATGATGGAAGACATAAAAGTATAATAATCACTATGTATATTCTTAGCTGAAATGAATGTAATAACAGCATGGCTACATAATTACTTTGAAATATTCTCTTCTAAATAGATTTTACAAGAACTACAGAGAAAAATGACTTGTATATTATTATAATACCATCTACAGGACTAATCTCTAAGATGACTTTGTATGTAATTCAGTCTTAGGAGTAGATCTTTGTAGATTTTCAGTAATTATCCTCTTAACAAGAGATGAGATACCAAACAGGAAATTTAAGGTTAGTTTATTTTAAAAATATTTCAAATTGCAATCTCATTACTAATATACTAAATGAAATCAATATTCCCTTCATTAGTAAAAGCCATAAGTAATAAATAAATAAAAGCACATATGATGATACAGGCTGTAATTGTATGTTTAAAAGATCATGTTGTGAAAACACACAAAAAAGTTCTTTTTTTAAATTTAAGGGTTAATATCATGGAGATCTGGATATCAGGTTACAAACACAAGTCATACAACGAACTTTATTCTTCCTCCTTGAGCTAAGCATAAGCAATCATATGCCCAGCCTCAACACCTAAGAATGACCCAGGGCCTTTGACTTCCTACTCTATCCTCTAAACTTTTATTCTATCAGTAGATTTTGTAAAATTTATCATGAAAATATGTTCCAATTTTTACTATTATTTCCAGCATCACAATGACTCCCCCACCTTCTATTTTCATCAAACCTTCTCACACTCTCCTCACCGTCACTTTCACATCATCTGAGGTCCCTGACTATATCTCTGCCTCTACTCTTTCTTATTAACTTCTTCCTTTGTGGCACTATAAGTATGCAAGAGTTCGTTCAGTGTGTTTCTGTAGATGCAATCAAACATAGAATAAGATCTAAAATTTTACTTTGTTACATTGTTCAAATGTTTTCTCATACTTCTTTTTTTCTCCCACATCTGCTTCCTTCCCCTTCCAGCTATATATTAAAAGCTCAGTAGGATATTTTAAATATTCATTTAACTACCAGTACTCACTTTTGCATCTGAAACATTGAACACTTTTGCATCTGAAAAGTTGATCTTACTGTTTGAGATTTTTTTCCCCTGATGTTCATGTCATCTTCATATATCAGGTTTGATAAAGTGTTCATATCATGTCAGGTGAAATATCTCCTTGTAGAGCTCTAACTCAGCTATTTATCAATAGTGATATAAGCCAGGCTAATACCACATTATTATCTGTTGGGAGCTTGACATTCCCAGATTGTTTCGAGAAATGTCACCATTAAACTGAAATACATTTATCTTCACAACCATTATATATGTCAAGATATACATGGCATAGTGTGTGACTAAGTGATATCTAGTGTGAAAAATGAATATATAAAATATAGACATACTTTTTAAAAATTGAACATAGATATCCAGAGATTTTATAGTTTCAATCATAACTGATCTTTATTTTGTATAAAATGCCAAAGCTAGTTAGCATAACTCATAGTTCATAGATGTTATGAATGCTATGCTTTGCTTGTCTTGATACTCCATGCTATTGTGAATCCTATTTATTAAGAATAATAACTTTCTCAAGACCGAAATAAGGCTCCTCCATTTTCTTTCATGTTGATTATTTGTATTTATGGATTTTTTTCATGTTATATGTGTAATATAGTTAAGCAGAATCAAAATAAATAAATTTGTACCAAAGGATTTGGCCACGTAGAATTCTATTACTATTTATTAATAAGATTTATAAGAAACAATATCATTCAAAATCAAATAAAATTTAATTCAAACATAATTTCTGAAAGGATTATCATTCTTTTCTGCCATCTCATTTCAACATCTATTTCCAGTTTATTTTTACATATTAATATGCTCAAACTTGCTAAATACCTTATTTTGCAAATATGAGGTTATTATATCTTTTTATTTTCCAGAACTAAACTATTAAATAATTATTTAAGATTTACAACTATGTGTTCCACTTAGGAATCCATGTATATTCATATATATTAGTATGATTAGTTACAATAAAATATAATATGGAATGAGGAGGCAAAGGGGATATGATAGTGGATGTGAATATGAGCATATTATATTGATATGTGTGTATGAAAACGTCATAATAAACCCATTGTTTTTTATAACAACTGAAATCATCAGTAAAAGTATTATATATGTATATTAGCTACATATATTATATATAATATTTCATATACTTTCTAATACAATTGAATTATTATAGTTTATTTTGAATGAAATTTCTAGTTTTTATGATTTTAGACTTTTGGTTTGAGTATCAGTTAATGCTTACTTCATCTTATATCTCTATATTCTGTGTAAACATAAAATACAAGAAAATAAAATATGTATATATTTATATTATAAACGTCACAAATATTGACATTTTTATATCACTATTTTAACTTAGAATATCCTTTTTACTTGTATAACTTTACCTTTGTGCTTAAAACAGAAAAGAATTTTAAGAAATAGCTGTCCTGTTTTCAAGTAAAAGCAGTACATTTGGGGGTTATAAAATATTAAATTTCATATGAATATATACATTTTCTGCTTCTATATGACATATAGAACATACACATATAGACATATACATATAGTCTTCTATATCTTTTGTGATACAAAAATTTTAAAATGTTATATTTATTAAAATTTTTTAAATCTTACTTGAGGTACTTCATAGTGCGTGCTGCAACTACTACACTGTTTCATTCAGCTATTTTAGCTGGCAAATGGCAGAGCTCAGTAAAAGAATAAAGAGAGGCCATTGTGAGATTAGAAGTGACAATTTCCAAAAAGAATTGTTGTCCATATCAGGTAGGGCATCACAAGACCGTGTAATTAGATACCTCATCATTTCTTTGACCTTTTTCTCGTAAGTTTTGCAACTTTAGTTCAGGTTAGCTTGTGGATCGTTGACAATTACTTCATTTCTAAATCAGTTTTCCACTGGAAAGAATTAGGACCACATAAATTGTAAACCTCCTCAAGAAGCAACAGATTAGGACAAGGATATTTAAGTATAAAGGATGTTAGACAAGTGTGGAAGATGATCCTAATTTCCCAGCAAGGTTTGTTTGTTAGCAGGGTCTCACAGGTCCTATAGCCAACGTGGAAGAACTCTGAAAAAGCAGCAGTATTTTAGTTTTTCTCATTGTAGTTGAGGAAGAAGGAAGGTGGGCAGTCAAAAATTTTTATAAAATTAGAATGTAGCAATGTAGTGCTTGGGTAGAGGGCTGTTTGCCTTGTGTCTGCTTGTCCCTGGGTTTGATCTTTAATGCTGAAAAAAGAAGTGAATGAAAATCTACTTCTCTCAAATCAATGAAAGAGATACCATGATAGAGGGAGACATCATGAGAATAGGGGAAACTAGGTGCTAAGGAAGTTCCCAGGAATCCACAAGGATGACCCCAGCTTAAACTACTAGCAATAGTGGAGAAGGTGCCTGAACTGAACTGGTTTACCCCAGTAATCATATCGGTGAATACACTAACTGTCATCATAGAGCCTTTCTCTAGTAACTGATGGAAGCAGATGCAAAGATCCACACCAAACACCAGGCTGAGCTCCAGGAGTCCAGTCGAAGAGAGAGATCAAATTAGTGGGAACTCATGAAATTTACACCAATACCTGTGGAGCCTCCACGGGACAGGAGTAAGCCCTCTGCATAAGCAAGACAGTTGTGTAGTTTGATCTGCTTAAGGGGCCCCTGGCAGTAGAATCAGGATCCATCCCGGTGTATAAGCAGGGTTTTTGAGCCAACTACCTATGAAGGGACACCTTGCACAACCTTGACGCAGGGGGAGGGGCTTGTACCTGCCTCTACTGAATAGATCAGGCTCTGCTCACTCCCCATGGGTTAGCGGGGTGGGTTGGGGGGTGGCTAGAGGGGCAGGAGGAGGGAAGAGGGGGATCTGTGATAGGTATGTAAAATGAATAAAAAAAATTTCTTAACTATAAAAAAGAAAATATACTTCTCTTAATGGACTACTGCTCATGTGTATCTCTAGAGTGAAGCCCCAGTTCCAACTGTCAGTATAAGGAGTGTGGCACACTGCGTGAGTACATAGAAGAAGAGGAAGCAGGAAAAGTATGGCAGACTTTTCTGGCCTGGGACATATCTGGGACTGGGGAGCTCACCTGAGGAATTAGATCCATCAGATTTTCCTGTGGGCAAGCCTGTGGGTCACATTCTTGATTACTGATTGATGAGGGCGTACCCAGTTCACTGTGTGTGGTTCTATCCGTGGGCAGGTGGGCATGGATTGGATAAGAATGGTCTCTGAGCAAACAATAGGAGACAGGCGCGTAAGCAACCAGAAGTGTCCAGTGAAAAAGTAAACCACCATAGAGGTATAGATGCCAAACCTTCTACCTTGACTTTTATACATATGTAAAGCAATGATTATTGTCTTTTTAGGAAATGTGAAATGAAGGAAAAAGTGGCTTATAATACACACCTTACAACATACATGGCACATTTCCATGTTTCAGATGGCGTGAGTCATGTACATGGTGAGACTATACCAGATGCAGACAAGTGCCCCTGA
>LZPO01036540.1:3355-15029 GCA_001675575.1 Neotoma lepida | reverse complement strand
TTTAACCATATTCATCCTCTCCCTCAAGTCCTTCTAGATCCTCTTCCCCTCTCTCTATCCATCTAACTTTAAATTGTTTCTAAAAAAAAAAGCAGAAACCCAATATAATAACAAAAACTTCTAAAACTAAGAAAAAATAAATAAAACAACACCCCAAAGGAAAAAAAAGTACTACCAAATTATAACCAAATAAAAGCACATACAAAAAAAATGGAGTCCATTATATATTGCTTAAATACTCCTGAAGTGAGGCCTATCCTGGAGTGGTTGATATACCCAGTGTCACTCCATCAGAAAATACAGATTTTCTCCTTTCCGAGAAGGTATAAGTGACAATTAGATGTCATCCTTTACCCCAGTGTCTGGATTTTCATTCATTTTTTTCATTAAAAATGTAACAAAATAATATATAGTAATATAAAAAAATCTATCACTTCAAACTTGTACAAGACAGAGAAACAGAAGGAAGAGAGCCTAAGAGAAGTCAAAGGAGTCGGAGACCCCCTTTTTCACACACTCAGGAATCCCATAAAAATACTAAACTGGCAACCATGACGTATATGCAGAGGACCTGGTGCAGACCCATGCAGGCCCTATGCATGGTGCTTCATTCTCTGTGACTTTTTTTCTTTTTTTCTTTTTCTGTTGTTGTTTTGTTTTTAGAGACAGAGTTTCTCTGTGTAGCTTTGGAGCCTGTCCTGGAACTCACTCTGTATATCCAGGCTTGGCTCAAACTTACACAAATCCACCTGCCTCTGCCTCTGGGATTAAAGGTGTGTGCCACCACCACCACCCCACTCTCTGTGAGTTTTTGTGAGCTGTGCTCATGTTGATTAGAGGACCACTTTTTTTCTTAGTATGCTCTTTTGTACTTGGGAGATATCCAAACTCAGGTCCTCACACTTCATTAGCAAGTGTCCTTCATGAGCCATCTCCCCAGACTTGCTCCTGGAGTCTCTATGTAATATAAAGCAATGTGCATACATACACTTATCACACACACACACACACACACACACACACACACACACACGATTAGACTTCTCATATTGCAGCTTAAAAATCTGTCACTAAGGTTACTTAGTTGAAGTTTTATTGGGATCTGATAGTAGTTATTTGGATCTGATAGTAGTTATTTGTTAGTGGAGACATTAACCCAGGGAAAATATAGACTTATTTAGTAATTATTTTATGTTAAGAGAAGTTGACAATTTACCACATTTTCTGATCTGCATTATTATAGCTTAAGAGTGATTAATAGTAGTAGGATAGTCTGATAAAAAAAATCCTGGTATTTAGTATTTAGGTAATGGCAAAACTAAGTATCAAACAGTTTTTATCCAATGAAAGTACATGCAAATTACCCTAGTTTATCCCAGCAGTATAATAAGAGATGGAATAATTATTTTCTCTGTTATGCTACATANACCCATTTTCCCACAGAGGAGAAAAAGCAGATTATTTTCTGATTACACACAGGGTTATTCATGTTATTTTGGAGGTTACAATCTAGGTTTTATGATTATATCATTGCATCACATGTATATAATGAAAATTTATATCCCACTATTAAGAAACAGGGATTTTTTAATCAATCAATAAATTAATTAATTAAAAAAAAGAATTCCCCAGGGCAGCTTTACTGAAATTAATACAGGGATTATTTCTTAAAGGAAGAAAACAAACATTAAATTCCTTAGAAATATATTGTAACTAGTAGTTCTAATGNTTTAAAAGAAAATGGGAGACTATGTATTTAATTTGTTCTTTGTAATCTCAGTCCTTTTCTTGGTAGTCTACCCCTTCAGCAACTTTTAGTAAGTTTCTAATGTATCAAAACATATCTCTCTATCACTGTCTGTCTGTCTGTCTGTCAGTTGTCTGTCCCTCTCTTTCCTTCCTTCCTTTTCTTGTTTATTTCTCCCTTCTCTCAGATCTATCTTTTCCTATTTACTTCATTTCTTCATTTCCTTTCCTTTTTTTTTCCTTCTTACCTTCCTGTTGTATTCACTTGTCTACTGTTCATTCTTATTTTGAGTCTGGATATTTTACTGTAATTTTTATTTTGATTATACCAGTCTTAATTCTGAAGTCACTCCACAGCGTCCACTGAGCATTTGCCAAACAAGACCACCTGGACTGTTTTGCATAGACACAGTGATGTGAAAATTTTACCTTAGTTCATGTGTATTGTTCTTTTAAATGTTCTTAAAATAATAGTAAAGTGTCACCCAACTTGGAAACCATTACTGTGCATACGAACTCTTCTAGTGAGTCATTCACAAAATTCAACTACCTACTCTACATAGACCTTTGAATACGTGTCAGTAGCTGCAGCAACTCTCTTGGGACAATGATAGTTGTATGGGTTTAGTGCCTTCCCTCACTGAAGGTTTTTAAGCAATATCATCACAGGCAAAATACTATGCTATCCATGGGTTTTCATAAATGAGCTGTATTGATCTGCTGCACTCAGGGGATTTTAACAATATGTGAAATAATGTAAATGATTGAATACTGTGATGTTCTGTATAAGACAGAATTAAGAAGAGAATACGAGATAGATATACACACACAGCACAGATTAGGACATGTGTTTATATTTTCTAAGCTGTACTTTTCATGTATATATGAAAGTTCATCTGTATCTTGATAAATGGAAGAATAAACATATAATAGAGGAGACAGGAAAATTTGTATTAGCTGGGTTCTGTAGAGGAAAATAAGCAGTGGCATTTATACAAATGGCTTACACCATAAAGTCTGGGTAATCTGGAAGTGGATATTTTCATAATGGGAGGTGGTGTTGCTGAGAACTTTGTAGATGATTAGTCTATGATTCTGATGCCCCAGTAGACATAACCAGTTATTTAAGAACTAGAGGATTCCTGGAAAGCCACTAATCTTCAGTGCACAATGAAAGCCAGAGAAGCTAGATTCTGATATTAGCAGAAGAACTTAGTAGGAGCAGCAACAACAGGACATCAAGACACTTACCAGTGAGACACTAAGACAAATCATTTTCCTTTCAATGTCCTGCTATCATCTACCCAGAAAGTATCACCTACATGTAGANTATATCTTCCAACTTCAAATAACAAGAAAATTCCAAACAACTGTGTCCCACAGCTTACATCTTAGTTGATTTCAGATTAAAGTTGAGAACNAATATTAATTATCAAAACATTATTCAAAGGACTAAAGACAAACAAACAACAACAACAAATCCACAAATCAAGAAACAAAGCTAGAATTCNTTTAGGATGGATCATTCTCTTCTACAGAACTGCTTCTTATGAATGGACTTCTAACAAAATACCTCTGTAATCAAACTTCTTAGAATAGTAACCTGTTATTTAGTGGTTATATTCAATATTTGTATGGGTAAATATATTTATGCATTTACATATGAAAAATTATATAGGAAGTCAAACAGTATGTATTCAAATAGTACATAGGAAATTTAAAGCAATAGCTAGAATCTTGGGACCATGTGTAAATGTTAAAAAATCAAACAACCAAACAAAAACTTACAGAATGCCGGAAACACGGAAACATGTCTCCATTCTTAAGGTTGTCCTGTAGAAGGAAACCTGACGTTTGATGAGTAATGATCAAAATCAAACACCACAGCAGCATACTTACAGGTATGTCGGTCAAGGTGCTCACGCAACATCCTGAAGCTGGAGTATTGACCACCTGCACTGTCCTCTCAGATGTACACATTCAGTGAGACTCAGTTAATCTGACTGTAGCCATTGGTTTGCAATTCTTCCTTCATCAGCCATCTGGTGAGTGTCAACCCCCTTAATTAACACAGACTCATGAGCCTGCTCTAAAGCTATTATTTCTTTTGCATCACTAATTTCCCCAATCATTAATTCTACTTCTTATTGACAAGAAAGTTTATCTTTATGGAATTACCTTGCTTTTTTAATTGAACATCTTTAATTTATTTTGGTCTAACCAAATTCAATTATTTGTTTGTGTTCTTCCCTGCTGTTACTGGAAATGTCACCATGTGTGGCTCACTGTACAAACAACTCATGCTCCTGAATAATCAGTTTTTATTTCTGTCAGCAAGCCTTTAAATTGTTTAATGATATGAAGACGATACTTTAAACACTGCATGCTGACACTATCAATGTTACAAATCTAAGTATTTAAAATGTTTCAGTTATGTTTATTTTCCAGAAATCAGTGAAGAATTTTAGTTTATTAAGAAGCTCAATGTTTATTCATCTTTTGCCAATAGGAAAAGGGGGTCCAAGTTGGCACAATCAATCAGTTTCTGATTTGNAAGGATGCATTGCTATTACTACTTGGAAAAAGTAAATCAAATTTTTAAATTTAAATTTTTAAATCAGAGAAGCTCTGAGGGTATAAATTTATTAGAACTTGGTGCATTCTGCTGTAAATGTTAAAATGGAATCGAAGGAGCTATTCTAGAGGCTATGGGACTAGTTAAAAGGCTAGAGTGATAATCTAGACAAAATATAATGAATGATGTCAAAGAAACAAAGTAAATGTGAATAAATTAAAAGTGTTAGATTTTAGAAATCATTTTTCCTTGGTTTGAAAGCAAATTTTCTCTTCTCACATAATGGATTTTGATTATGGTTTCTCTTCTTTCTGCTCCTTCCAGGTCCTCCCTACTTCCCATCCCATCAATATCTGCCCACTTTCTGTTTCTCATTAGAAAACAAGAATCTATGATATAATATTAAAATGAAATATACTAAAATAAAATATAATGATATAAAACAAAAACTAACTTACCAGAGAATTGGACAAAACAAACAGAACAAACAGAAGGAAAAACCCAAAGAGAAGGCAGAAGAAACAGAGACTCACGTTCGCACACTTGTCCACAGCTAGTCTACCCTCTTCCCTGGACAGAGTGGCCTCCAGGTTCCCAGAGAGTGCCTATGAGAGGGGGGATTGGGATAAAGTGATGAGAGGCAGAAGAAAGATTGAAGAGGAAGATTGGTGCTTTCCACTAGAGGGGGTAAAGGAGAGAGTGGAGGCTCTAGCAGGTAGTTGGCTACCTAGCAGGGAGTGTAAGAGGGGGATTGGATTTGGAGGAGAGAAAGGAGAGGTGAATATCTTCAGTTTGCCTTCAGTCAACAATTCGGATTGAAAATCAATAATGAGTTAAAGGCTATTTTGACAGAAAACACAATATTTCAAATGCAGGTACTGGGTGGATTTGAAAAGCTTTAGCTTTGTCCACTGGGTGTCCACGGGGCNTAGTAGGAACATTGAGAGTTCAAAGCCAGCTTGGGCTGCATAGCAAGAGTCTGTCTCAAATAAATAAATAATAAATAAATATCCCTCGAGTTAACATCCTCAAACACCCCGAATACGATTAGTAACAGTACTAACATCATGATGGGTACAGCTTACTTTCTTCATTGGTTGGAGGACAATGGGAAACTGTCACATTCTGGTTAAGGTGAATTGTACTTGGCACTGACCACCCAGGTGAGTTCTCACNATCAAATCTGCAAGCAGTTTCTTCTTTGAGCCGTCCTCTAAACTCCTTTCAGCTTGTCTTATCTTCCTGCTCAACTTCCTGGTCATCTGACTGCATAAACATCAGTCCCTTATTGCAGAATCCAGTATCTTAGTACTGCCTTCCATTGATGTTAAGTACTTAGCCCTTGCTTGGGATCTCTGTTGCATCCAGCTTGTTAATCTTTGTCCTAGGTTTGTTTACCATTTATGAAATATATATCTATAATTTTAATCTCAAAGGAGAAATGCTTTTAAAATCATAGCTATGCTTAAATTTATTAATAATCATAGATATATGTGGTTTATATAGAATGCATTTTAAAATTTTAAAGGTTTTATAATATAGATATGTGCTTTTATAAACACAAATTATTGCATGTAAGTTGTGTTTTATTTTATTAAATGAAAGTGAAGTAGTTACTAATTAACACTACTCAATTTTCCCATGTTTGAGGAAAATATTAGATGAAATGCTAGACAT
Organism: Neotoma lepida; assembly: GCA_001675575.1. Lineage (NCBI taxonomy): Eukaryota > Metazoa > Chordata > Mammalia > Rodentia > Cricetidae > Neotoma > Neotoma lepida. The sequence goes on along the minus strand of LZPO01036540.1, from coordinate 9,031 downwards.
TAATTGATGAATTAAGTGATTCCTCCAAGGAGAAAAGTTATTTATTCATGAGCTATAAAAATACAAATTATTTCTGCACATTAGATTGGAGCTCAGTATTAAACTTCAGGTAGATACTATTAAATTTTTTCTATGAATCTAATTATGGATGTCATTTCAAAGCTATTTTTATTTCTCCTTTGGCTGGGTGGTACTTTTAATTTCTAATAATTTTTAATAACTGAAGTGTTTAAAGACAAAGGTAAACACACATAGGCCTTGCCTTCCTTGTTTTAAAAATCAAACACGTGTTCCTATTATTTTTCTCTCATATTCTTGAAAGAGTAAAAGAAAGACCAAGATTGAATGAAAAAAATCAACTTGTGCCATATTTGGTGGAGTATATTTTAAAAATGGGTCAGGTTATGTCTTAGAAAGAATTATTGTTGTTGTGATGAAACTCCATGACCAAAACTGACTTGGAGAGGAAAGGGTGTATTTGGCTTATACTTCTACACCACAGTTCATCATGGAAAGAAGTCAGGACAGGAACTCAAACAGGGTAGGACCTGGTAGGCAGGAACTGATGCAGAGGCCATTGAGGTGGGGCTATGATGTGTATGCTGTTACTGCCTTGGTCCTCTTGGCTTGCTCAGCCTGTTTTTTAAAGAAGCCAGGACCATCTCGCCACAATCCTAATTAGGAAAATGCCCTACAGCTTGCCTACAGTAGGATGTTATGGACACATTTTTCTTTCATTCCCTTCCCTTTTCTTTTTTCTTAGATTTTATTTATTCTTATTTTTTAAATTTATTTGTATTTTCTGTACATTGGTGTTTGACCTGCATGTCTGTGTAGGATGTCAGATCCCCTGGAATTGAAATCAAAGACAGTTGTGAGCTGCCATGTGGGTGCTGGGAATTGAACCCATTTCCTCTGGAAGAGCAGCCAGTACTCTTAACCACTGAGCAGTCTCTGCAGCTTCTATGGTGGTCTTTTCTTCATTGAGGTTACCACTTCTCAGATGGCTTTAGCTTGTGTCAAGTTTGCATAAACCTAACCAGCACAGCTAGTTATATTTTTAAAGCTTATTTAGACAAGTTATTTCTTATTTTATTATTGTGACTTTGTCTACTTTTGAAGCAAATCTCTCTTTGGTCTATATTAAAATTGATTGCTATTTTCCATTTTCATGTATATTTGTGTGTGCATATGTGAGTGCTAGGAGTTGCATGAGTGTGTGAATGTGCATATATGTATGTGCAGGAAACAAGCCCTGCACCTATGTAGGAACAGGTAGTGCTCTTAACCACTGAACCATATCCACAGCTACCTGAAGTTTATATTTTTAATTTTAATAAGGATTTCAAAGTTAAATCAACCCCCTTTTTTTCTTGTTGAATACTTAGCATTGTTACAATATTTTTGAGTAACAAAAAAATCAGGAAGCATTATTGATGCTAATAGATAATATTTATGATATACTACTCTGATAAGATTAAGGAAAATTATCAGACTATTAAAATATCAAATGTTAAAATTAATTTTATTTTCTGTAGATTTAGTTTAAAACTTTAATTATATAGTAGAAATGGACCAAATACATATGTTATATCATATATTGCATAGTGTTAATATGATTATAGTTTTAGCTAATTCCAAGCCATTCAAATTTTAGAATAGTTTGTTAGAATATATTTTTTGTATTTGCAAAAGTACAAATTTTACCATAAATTCTGCTATATATAATTCATCTACTTTAACATTAAATTAGGAGAAAACTGTGGTTGGAACAGATCATATCAGAGAAGAATCTATCATCAATTTTTAAAAAGAGACAAAAACAGACATATCCTCTTAATGTGTCACTAAATTCAATTATTTAGTATTTTATCAAATTGTTTCCTCTGGTACTCAAAATGAGATCAGCCTGTAATTTTATTTTCTTGACTTGGTATGATAAATAAACTGGCCTAATAAAAAATAAAATTTATTTTTGATAAAGTTTTGTGTGCTTTGAAATGTTTTAAAAATATCAACTAAAGAAGAATTGGCTTACAGTTCAGTGTACAACTTAGTTATTAGTGAGAACCTGGGTTCAATCACCCAGAACAAAACAAACCAATTATGGAAATTCCAGAAAAATATTAAAAATTAAAATTATTATAAATTTTCTCAGATCCTAAACACATGATTTTACATTTACAAATCAATAAAGTTGAATGCATATAAATTTGAAAGTACCCAAATTTATAAACATTTAGCAATAATGCCAGGTACATATATATTTCCTTGTTCAAAAGGTTGATCACATGTTGCTGAGGGCTAAATATATTGTAATTCACAGATACAAAAATCCTGATGTTTGCCTAGAAGTAAACTATGTGACTGTGGCTCTTTTTATCTGGTAGTTGGATGGTTGACCAAGAATAGATTTACCTGCAAGAAAAAGAAACATGAAAAGGGTGTCGGGGCCTGCAGAGATGGCGTGGTGTTTAGCAGCCTTTACAGTACTTACAGAGGATCCGTGTTCATTTCTCAGCACCCACATCTTGCTGTTCACAAACGCCTTTAACTCCAGGTGAGCAGATCTGACACTCTCTCCTGGCTTCTGCAGATACTGCACTCATATGCATAAACTTATAAAACTTATACAGAGACACAGAATAGACACTTACATAAATAATCAATATTGAAAGGGGAATTCAAGATTTTTAATCTGACCAAAGATGGGCATTCCCAATGTAATTGGATACTTAAAAACTGTACCTCCAAAATAAAGATTAATTTATTTAGAGTTTAATGATAATCTTTGCATCATTAGTTCCAGTAAAACTGGTAAAGAGAAAAATAGGAGAATCATTAGACTGAAAATTAATGTTAGAGGGCTTAGTGAGGAAACAGTGATGGAAGCAGCACATTTATTAAAAGCATTTTAGTGCTATCATGGCATGCTTACCAAGTCTTTTCATTAATTAAGACAGTATTCTTCCTGGGGTTCTGACACTTTCATACATGAACCACTTGAGGTGATGTCTTTGTTTTGCATGAGAGATTCCTCTCTGATGTAACTTCAGCGTCTTTGCTGGTGATGGACAGCTGATGATGCAGCTGCCTTTGAACTCACTCCTTAAAAAAAGACACCTGTGCTACGTCTAATAGGGCGATGTGTCATATGCTTTCAACTGCTGCTATTTATTTCAGANTGTCTCGGACCAGTGAACTGATGCAGCAGATCGCTTGTGGAAACAGCTGGCCAGTGTCTGCATGGAAGCTTCTACAGCCCAGGCTTTTCCGGCTGTTCCCAGTACAGCCCACATTCACTCAGCCTTCACTCTGAATGGGCCCCCAGGACAGCTCTGGAGTCTCAGGCTATTAGACTTTACAGTCTTCATAGAGCACCTCTGTCCCTCCCCTGGCCAAGAGAGGATAGCATGATTCCTTCTCAACTCTGTATCTTGCCTGGGGTAATGAAAAGCCTCTTTCCTCTGAGGGGGAACGATACTGCTCAAAGTTTCCTTTTGACTGGAATCTTTCCTTTTTCCTAACAAGGTCTCCAGAGGCTTGAGAGTGAACCTTCTGCAAGTAATTTTAATTTACACTTTCCATTATTAATATATTTGATAGAGTTTTTTTCAGATCTGTCTGTTTCCTCATCATGTAATTGTGCGTGTGTGTGTGTGTGTGTGTGTGTGTGTGTGTGTGTGTGTGTGTGTTTTGAAGTTCTTTGGAGCTTTAGTATTTCAATTAAAATGGAACATCTTTCTAATGTTACTGAAGCTTATTTTTCATGTCTCATTGTATACATAGTCAACGATTTTTAAGTGAATTTACAAATTGGACAAATACCACCAAAATTGGTTTTAGAACATTTTCCTCATCCCATTAAAGTTCATAAATATTACCTGCTGTTTAATCTTCATTGTATTCCTCATTGCTCCTTCCCTGGAAAATTTGCCTGTTCAATAATTTCCTACAAATTGAGTCATGAAGCAGGTGATGTGTTTTATCTGGTTCCTTTCACTCTGCTTGTGTCAATAGTTCCTTATTTTTCCACTGAATAATATTTCACCGTAAAGGTAGTCATGAATAATGCCTGTCAACTCACCAGTTGATANACATGAAGTAGTTTCAGACTTGGGGTTTATGGGTAATTCTACTGAGACTTTTTCTGTATAAAATCTCTTTTATGGAAAAGAATTTCCTTGTTCAATGCTATTTTTTAATTGGGATAATATGAAGTTATATAAAATTTGGTCAATCAAGCATTTAACTTTTAGACAATGAACATTTAAATAAGCATGGTTTTCAATGTAAAGATCTCATTATATTTAAATATCTTTTACTATAAATGTCTACGCAATTACTATCATTACTAAATATCAGAAGAGATTCACAGTAGAGTGTCATAGCTCAATGTTACTTTCCAATGACCATGTAATAACTGACTTTATCAATGTTAGTATTATGTGTCTATATGTCTATACTAAGCTTAGATTTTTTTCCCTTATAAACATTTGGGGGATTGTGTGTGTGCTTTTTTTAAATATTAGACATCCCTTTTGTGTTATATTTCATACATTCAAACAGGTCAAAAACATAATTTGATTCCAGGAGTCGGAGTTAAACACTTAATTTTGTCTTTACATATTTCAAGAGGGAGGCATTTTGATCATCTTGAGACTGTCAGGAACATAGAAATTAGTAGTCGGCTGCCAACGTAGAACCTGAATAAGCCAGCCCTGCACGTTTTCCTGTTTGTTCTCAGAAGCGTTTCATTTCTAAAGAAGCACCCTCCCGCGGTGGTTATCTTTTTCTGNGCTTGCTGAAATTCCAGGAGGACTTCTGTTAGATCGCTTTCCACAAAGATTACATTCTCTTTGGAGTTCAGATACCATACATCAAAACACAGGAGCTTTTGCAAGTTTTCTCTCAACGGGGGGAATATTTCCCCTACAAACTAAAGGCAAAGTCAAAAGAGAGTAAACAACTTTCCAACTCTCTTCTCTGGGTTTCCTTCTTTGAAGAATGTGACTGCACTGCACAGTGCTTCTGCTGTGTTCCATTCACAGTGAACCAGTGACAGGAACGTATAAATGCATTTGTAATGCAGAGATTTTTAGGGTTTAGTTGCTTTTTCTTGGTTCAAGACTTGCTTAGCTATAGGCAAAATATTTAAATAGCAAGCAAGATTATTTCTAAAACAAATATTTTCTAAATTTAATTTTTGCATTTATTTTTTCTAATGAGAGTGATCAGATTTTATTCTAGATCTTTGAGCTGCATATCATGTTTGGGGTGAGTTGCATATNATGTATGGGGTTAGTCACTCCTTACTTGTTTAAACTTCCTGCGAGGGTCATAACTGTTTTCCCAGCTCGACAGTAGCAGTGATTTCAACTGCTTTGTGCTTAGTAGTCACAGAAACTGGATGGTAACTTTGGTGCAAAGCAGAGTGAAAACTCTTTCATTGTTGATGCTCTCACGACCCTGTTTGGGGACACACAGCTACTATCATTTCTGGCAGCAGTGAAAAATCGGTGAATATCTGGGGACTCTGCTTCTCTTGAGCTGATAAGTAACAGCAAGAGAAAACGTGTGTGTAAGTGTGAGTGTGTGTGTGTGTGTATGTGTGTGTGTTCACATACATGCTTATGCATGGCACAGTCTTAGCTCAGTAGAAGTACCCACTATGGG
>LZPO01036539.1:0-17010 GCA_001675575.1 Neotoma lepida | reverse complement strand
TATATATATATATAAGCTTTATAAAAATACTTTAAAAAATATAGTGGGAATTTCAAAGACTATGAAAAAATCTGTATATTGTGAAGCATTATAAAATCTTACTAATTGAAAAAAAATGAAGATAGGCAAATAACTAAACAAAGAATATCAAACATACAAAACTTACCTAAAGATTCTACAACTTTATGAATTCTTTCCATTATTAGGTTTACCTTAAATTTTTCTTATTTTTTTGTTCTATGTATTAACAATTAGATTAATATGGACATAATTGTTTTAATTTTCCTAATGGTATGACGATATCTTTTCTATTTTTAATTCGTTTTTCTTCAAATTCTTATTTGAACAACTGCTTCTGTCATAAATTACCACCTATTTCATCATTCTTATTAGTGATTTGAATGGTTTGGTCTGTTTCTGAGGAGATGGGGGAAACATATTATGTATCAGGTAATTCTGTGTTTTTTTCCAATGTATACAAAAATCTGATAAATAATAGATACAGATATGAGATTTTTGTTTGAAAAGTAGATTTATACCCAACTCATTAAATAACAGTTGAACAATCAGCTGAAAAAAGTATTGGTTGGAAAATCTGTCTGGGAAAACACCTTATCTTGATACAGAATGATCTGTGATAGTGAAGCAGAATGCTCTAGTCAGCACAGTCCTCAAGTCCATGGCAGACCCTCACACAATGCCCCCTCACTGTGGTTGATCTAATAATGTCGGTCATGATCTCATTTGTGAGGTTACTAGACATTTACATTTCCCTATCTTAGGTTGCACTATAGTAAAATAAATCATAAATATTTTTTGTGTGTAGACATTTCATGTGGGAAGTGGTTTACTTTAACAGCAATATCAAGAGTAGATATTCTGTTTTTCAATATTCAGAAATGATTATGAAAATTTTGACCATGAACATTAAATTCTACTTCCTGGCAATTTTCCTAGAGACTTAAGGTGAGAGAAATTTGTGTCTCCAAATCTTTAAAGTATATTAAAAAAATGTTCAGGTTTAAAGAAATAATTTTAGTGAAATGTGATACCTTCACTTGTGTGTGAACTCTTAAATGACACAATTAAGTTGGCTTCAGGTTTGTGCTATGTCAAGCTATATATGTAATAAATGCTTCCTGAGAATGTGAACTACTTCTCTGGATTGTCATAATTATTTTTGTCACAAGTAGTGGTTACAGGTTTGGCTAATGGTTCCTTTATGCAGATATAATATTTCAACTTTGCATGTGTGATTGTACTTAGTGTTCAAATTTTCCAATTAAATGTGATTTCTCTTTATGTAATCTGTTTTTTTTGTCAAGAATATAACAGGTTTGTTCTAACCTATAGATATGTCATATAGAAAAATAGGAAAAAGAAATAGCGAATGTCATTGTCTGATTAGAACTGATACCTTATGCTCTATCAATACTTATTTCCTATTTGGCCTTCTGTTAGGGCCATGCCCCCTTTTCTAGCAAAGAAAGAGGGTGACAGAAGGCTAAGCTCTTGCAAGCTGTGTGAAGCCACCAGCAGACAAGAAGTAAGTTATTCACTAACACACAGGTCACTAGGCAGGCAGTTGTAGGTAGGCACCCATGCACAAGCGGACAAAAAGGCCTACAGCCAAATAAATATAGGCAGGCTGATGAAGCCTCCAGCTCAGGCTCAGGCTAAAGCCCCCAACCTCATGGCCATAAGCATGCAGAATCACACAAAAGTGGTACTCTACTAAAAATAATTATGTAACAGATTACATCACTATTTACTTTGGGGTTTCCTGAACATCTGGTATCAGCTATATTATGCTGACTCATACTGGAAGTCTGTATCAGTATATGTTGACTAGATAAAATCTGGCTCTTATTTCATTCTGTTCTCAACACCTTCATAATGTGGTTCCATGTTTAATGTTTAGAAGAAGTATGGTCAGCATTGTCACAGAAGCTAAAATATACTTCCAGATCTTGGTACCTAATTATGCTTGAATTGTTGATTACTGTGAAACAAACTTAAGCTTAATTACATATGAATTATAATACAATTAATAATAATCTATACAAATATAAATGCATTAAAATAATTTTATATTACACAATTTATAGAGGCACACATAGCATCATATTTATTCCTCATCCTTAACATAAATTGTATATGTACTAATGTATGTGTGAACATATATATTAACCTCACTTTACCAATAAGAAACTGGCAAGACATCAGAGGACTAATTTGAGGTGTTACATATATACTGAACCTCATGTGCAGTGATTTGGATACTTAGGATCTTTTTTAAGGTCTACAGAGTAAATGCATAAGAATTAAGCAATGCTACAACAAAAAAATTCATTAGCAAATGTTTGCTGAGTGCCTACTGTGTACAACACAATGAAGGAACCTCATTTTCTTGGTGCTTAGCAGCACTTTCTAAAGCATTGGATGTTTTATAGTTGCATTTTCATCATTATAAAGGCATGACCCTCTTCTGGGCTTCCAGCCAAGCACTGAACAGCATGAGATAATGCACAGAGGCTTCATCTTGTCATCTGATAATTTATAAAAATGAAGCTGTCCATGAGAATGATTTCTATAAATATGTTTTTTGTAAAACATTTTACTTTGGGAATTAAACCATTTGTTTTCCTGTATTTTAAGATTGTTGATGAATCTGGACCACTAAAGCATCATGGTACCTGACATTCCTAGTGCCTGAAGCCCCAGGAGCTCTTGACACTTTGCAGGAACAGTATTATCTTTTTGAGGCCACCTGGGGGTAACTTATTAATTTGTTAGTTTACCAGTTTCTAATTATCCTGAAAGACTTAATGCTGTTTCCAAGGTGCTATGGGATGTAGCACTGTAAATCTGATACTTGTTGGCAATTCTTATCTTTTATGAGAGAGGGTCTAGATGGGAAACCCCGCTGAGATTCTTTTCTCTTTTTCTCATTATCCTCCATTCACAGCACTTCCGGTCTTTTGTGTTCAGAAGAGAGGAAATAAGGCACATGAATTATTGGCTGCAGAACGGAACAATAGCAACACCAAAGGTGTGGTAATGAGGAGGTCTGTAATGGCACATGTGTGTCACAAACTCCAATTAATCTTGATGAGGAGAAACAGTCAATTCAGCTACCACTACTTCCTCTTTTCAGTAGACCCAGGCAAACATCAATGGTTTCTGCACTTTGCTTGTGTTTTATTAGTCTCCTCTGGGCACATCTTTTCCCTCCTCTGAAGGGTGTTTTGCTGTAGATGATGAGGAATGTTGTTTCTAGTTATTGAGTGTGATCCATACACTTGCTATTTGTTCATGATATACAATGTATGTATGAAGCGTTCGCTTGATCCCTGAGGAAATAAGTAAAATACCTTCTAAGACCTTTAAGCTGATAGCTCATATGTGAGCTTGAGTATCCCTAGAAATCATTAATGTCTTTATTTCTCTTGCATCAGCTTTACTTCAGTTACTGTTTCATCAACTAATAATTTAAAAATGTGATATTACAAGAACAAAAGTAGAGTGGCCAGGTGAGTTCTCGTGATTTACTTGCTCTGTAGTGTGAGGATGCTCAAATTCTTAGCCTCTCACTTGACACCTACATTGACCAACTGCCGCACAGGTTTTACAGAGACCTGTCTGTGTAGAAACAAGTTTTTCACATTCTCATTTTCTGATTATCCATCCATCCACCTTGCAATGCACATAAACTCTGCAGGCAGACAGATTGCTCTAGGGGTAGATGTCACACACACTGGTCTATCTCAGTCCTCTTTTGGTAACCTGTCAGCACCATCTGGTCTTTATTTGGCACCTCTTCCTTACTATTTCCATTTAGTATTAAAGAATACTAAAGAATTTTCCCCAGGTATTTAGTGTCAGAGTTCCTTGAGATTAACTTCTAAATAGTGTTTATAGTCAAGGGTCCTCATTCTGAACAGCAGCCACAGAGATCCTAGAGCACACTTGATGTCACCCCTTCCTGAGACTCAAGCTTAAGAAGTCTGTTATTCACACACTGACTCCGCTGTATCAGAACTTCCCTTTCTGGTTTGTGTCTCAGTAAATGATGACCTCTCCAACTACTGCTGTTAGAAAACAGAGAAACAACTTCATTACCTGATTCTTCTCATCCTCTCTACCATAGTGACCACTTTTTATTTTTGAATCCTTCTGGAATTTTCTTCTTCCTACTTTCCAGTCTCATAATTTGAGTTTCTGAAGTCGCTCTGACATCTTTCTTGGGTTAGCACATCTCTAGATCCTAAAGAAGCTCCTTGAATCAACAACGTCCCTCCCATTGCTGACAAAGTGAAAGTTGAATTCCATTCCACAGTATAGTACTTAAACTTTGTTTTTTCTTGGAGTATTCATTGTGGTAATGGCAAAGTGTGTCTTGTCACCATGTACGCCCCATAGAATTTAATCTCTGTAAACTTTGCACCTTTAGGATGTACCTGAAGATCCTTTTTGGAATTTCCCAGGATCTTGTGTGTTCTCATTCCCTCTCTACATGTTGTTTGTATCCATTTCACCCTGTCTGGTCGTACTAACTGCTTATTATTCAAAGCTCAGTGAAGAATTTAATTCCTCACAGTCTGTTCTTAACCATTCAAAATCCTCTTGTAAAGTCTTATTGGCCTTCTATTTTCTATTAATGGAATTTAGACTATCATGAAATAGATTAAATGACAAATTGAAAATTTTCTCATCTGCTATAGTTCATGCTTCATAAAGAACAGTATTTATGTTGCACATGACTGTACACATGTGGGTAGTTCCTTCCAACGAGAGATATTTCATGCATATATATATAAAGATATTGATCTAACAAGAGATATTTTCAATGGCAACTGATTTATGGTCTTTTAAAAACAATAAACATAATGGTAGGCATTTAAAAATAAACCAGTGAATATACTAAAACTAAAGATAATTCCTGTACTTAATTAATGCTCCCATTAAGTTCTGGATCCCGATCCAATTATTAATGATACCTTTATTATCAAATGATGTTTGCTGTCTTTGGTTGTGACAAACTATTTTTCTTGTTTTGAAGATTTATTTTATTTTTAAGTGTGTGTGTGTGTGTGTGTGTGTGTGTGTGTGTGTGTGTGTATCTGTGGATATTTGCATGTGAGTGGATGTACCCCTGGAGAAGAAGAGAATGTTAGATTCCCTTGAGCTGTTGCTACAGGCAGTTATGTGCCCCTGACATGCAAACTAAGAACTCCTTTTGTGTTCTGCAGAATAAGCAAATCTCTACCCTGCTGAACTGTTTCTCCAAATTCAACAAACAGATATTTTTATCTTTTTGAAAATGTACTTACTATAAATGAGAGTGCTCATATGTTGGCCAATTAAGCCAACAGTTGTCATTGTAGGTCTAGAAAACAACATATTTAATATTTTAACAAAGCAAATTTGAATAAATCATTAAACTTTTAACTTGAGTTGATTTTTGTCATTATATTGTTTAGTTTGTTAACTTCAAAGATTTCATGGAAAATATTTTTCAATTTTTGCCTTAAATGTAGCATTTCTCTTTTATATGGATTTCAGCAACATGCCATACTGTCCTTACTCTGGCTGTGTCTTCACTTGTATAAATCATGGGCATCTCACATTAATTTACAGTGTTGATATTGCACAATATTGGTTTTAGATCATCTTCTCTACTTTATGTGTATGACAGGTGTTGTACTTGATAATATGTTATTTTACTATTGTGCTAATAGGCAAATAAATTACTTCAGGACAAGTTCAGCTTAATTAAAATATTGTGAGTAGTACTGGTTTCTTTGGAATTTTGGATTTTTTAAAATTCATTTTTAATGAATTAAAACTTTACCCTAGGAATTTGGTTTCTTTTTGACCAGGTTGGCATTGAATCCATATCACAAAATCATAAAGAACCATGAAATTTCATGTTTTTTTCAAATACTAAGTCATTGATTGTGTTTAGTGTTCAGAAAAATTCTTTAAGGAAGTGTGCTGGATAGTTTTATGTCAATTTGAAACAAATTAAAGTCATTTGAGAGGAAGGAGCCTCAATTGAGAAAATGCCTGCGTAAGTTCAGGCTGTAGGCAACTTGTATGGCATTTTATTAATTAGTGAGTGATGTGTGAGGGCCCAGGCCATTGTGGGTGGTACTATGCCTGGGCTGGTGATTCTGGGTTCTATAAGAAAGCAGCCTGAGCAAGTCATGAGGAGAAAGCCAGTAAGCGCACTCCTCCATGGTCTCTCCATCAGATCCTGCCTCCAGAGTCCTGCCCTGTTGGAATTCCTATCCTGACTCCTTTCAATTATGGAGTGAGATATGAAATCAACCCTTTCCTCCTCAAGTTGCTTTTGGTTATGGTGTTTCACCACAGCAATAGAAACCCTAACTAAGAAAGAAAGATTAATTTCTAAAATAGGGGTCTTAATGAAAAAGGCCCTACAACCAAACTCAAAACTTTGGTTTTCCAAATATTCTTGTGTTCTCAGTACAACACTCCTTTTCATCTTGTGCTTCCTTCTATCAAAGCCTTCTCCCCCAAGGCTGAAACTGAGATGCTATGTTGCACAGCATGTGCAACTTCATAGTATTTTATAGAGAACTAATTTTTATATTAAGTTTTTTACTTCTCCTGTAGGGACTAAACACATATATTCTGATGAGGAGAAAAATGGTTAACACTCACTCTGTTCTGGGCACAAGAATCTGTGCTCCTGAATAAAAGATGTCTCCAGGAGACACCATTACCATTTTATCATGCTGCCAGTAGAGGAGCTGTGTGAACTCCCTGGCATGGTTGGCAAGGGACAATTGAATTCACCTAGATGAAGTAAAAATGCGAGGGTTCATGTAGCCTTCTTTTAAGCAGACTTTGGTTGTTGTTTATACAGATGTTTTTACTTCTTATGGTCAGTAATAACCCCCAATAGTGGACAATATATTTAAATTCCATGACTACTATATAGAAACGACTATGTTCTGTTTTGGTATTTCCAATACAGACAGCATTTGGTCATAAACATGTGGGCAATCAATCAATTGTTTAGTGATCTTTAGGTAATTGCTAATATAATTATTTATTTAATATATAATATATATTATAAAATATAAAAATGTAATATATTTAGTTTTAAAATTTTAAGTAATGTAATTTTTCCATAATTTTGAGAACAATATGATGTTTCAATATATTTATATAATACATACATATCAAATAAAAGTAATTAGCATTCCATCTGATAATCTCTTTTTGTTGGGAGATTTTAAATCAGCTTCTAGTTTTTCACAAAATATACAATAGGTTATTATCTACTAAAATCTGAGCACTGTGCCATAGATCTAAATTTAAACTGGTTCCTTGTGCCTTTATTTTTGTACCTATCCCCACTTCCCACCATCTCTCCTCTTCTTCCTTCTTCTGGTCTTTGGTGATGAGTGCTCTGATCTCTGCTTTGAGGCCATGGTCCCCATTCCCACATGTCAGAGAGAGCACAAGATTTGTCTTCCTCTATCTACTTTATTCTAAAAAGAGTAAGTTCATCTTTCTAATACCATTCTTTTTGTCCAAAGTATCAGGATATTAATCTTTTTATACATGAATATGACATTCCATTTTGAATATATACCACCTTTTCTTTAATGCCTTCATCCATCAATGAATAACTATGTCAATTCTCTATATTTGCTACAGTGACTAGTGCTTCAGAAAACATGAAAAAACAGGACTGTCTTCTATGTGATGATTTGATTTCCTTTGGAGACACAGAGTTATCAGAATCATGTGGCTTTTTGAAGAAACTTCACATTGTTTTTTTTAATGACCTAATTGTTTACATTTTCACTAACATTGTTTAAGAATTCCCATTTCTCTGTATCCTTGCCAGCATTTTTTATTTTAGGAATTTTCAAATAATAGCTGTTCTGACAAGGGTAACATGGTGTCTCATGATGGTTTCAGCTGACACCTCCTTGGTAGCTACTCGTGTTGCTTATTTGTCCTATACTTTCATTTATCTTATTGGAATTATTTCTAAGTGCAGTGTATGTTTTCTTGCTTTTCTAAGAATGCATTGCTTATGTATTCCCTTCTATGTTCTGCAGTGAATTCATCCTGATCCTAGGAGCTGCATTCTCTTAATTATGGTCCACTTTTCCTGGTATGTGTTAAATTGCATAAAGGATAGTAAATGGCATTGTAGCAGCACATCCAGATTTGATTTCTGGCTCTTTTGTTCAACACAGCATTGTGTAACTGTGGGTAATTTATTCAGCCATAATTCAGTTTACTCAGCTGTAAAAGAGGGCATCAATGCTACTTCATGCTGCCCTATTGATTAAACGAAATAGTAGGTATACACTGAGAGGTACATATCAGGTAACTAATAAACAGTAGTGATAGAATTAGTGTGTTGTAAAATTCTGTCTTCAGGACAACTGGAAGGCTAGTGTTTCTTCCAATACGAAAGAACTGCTTTAGTGCTCTTTTGTCTACTTTTAGTGGCTCACACATCACTACTGAAAGAGTATTTGTAACCATAGTTCTATATTGCTTTGGATTTTTCCTCCCTCTTTTTGTACTTTTGGGTCACAGTATTTAGTTTTATGGTCGGCATTTCTTTTGTTATATGTATACATGTCTCTCTTGTACAATCAATGAATCATTTTTATATCATAATCATGTCATAATATGAATGATGTATATTATGTTTATTACAGATTCTATTGTATCTTAGGTGGTTTTATTTGGTTTAATGGTTTTCTTTCTATTTTCTTCTTGGTATTATTGTAGATGTCAGAAACTACCATAAGAAGGTAATGTAATCCAGGGGTACTTTCCTGTGTAATTTTTCAGTCTCATCTATGCTCTCCAGACTATACATCAAAGAAAACATAACTATGTAACTAAGAAAGCCATATAGAGTGGCATTGAGTGCAGACACATGTTAATTTCTCTGTGGCACTATTTGTAGCTGTTTTCTCTTTGGAACTCTCTACTCCAGGTTTACCTCTGCTTCTCTGTCCACTGACAACTAAAGAACATTTGTCTGTTTCATTTGAGTTCCATATCGTATGTTCTAATCCTCTTCATTAAGAGAGAAGCCCACAGTGCTTCCATTTGTTTCTGTAGACATATGGTTCTCCAGTAACTTGGGACTCTACTCTGGAGGCTGATGGTGATGGGATGGGATTGAGGGAGTGAGGACAGTACCCAGTGGAGTGAGGCTCATCCATGGCTCTGTCCAAGGACTGTGTACTCATTCTGTCACTCTGACTGTTGCTACTCTTCACTCAGCCCACTCACACAAGGGGTCTTCTCCGAGTGTTAACAAACACAAAAATGCTCTTTGAAAGTTGGTGACCTTCAAGCTTTCTGACTCATCACAAACCTATCAGAAAAAAAATGACACTTCTAGAATGAATATGTTCACCTTTTTCTTCTACATGTTAATAATAAAGAATATGGATAGGAAATTCATAACAATTTTCTTATGAAATTCACCCTCCTACTACTAAGCAAGCTTCTATGTAGACATCTAACCTATTCACTTCTGAGTGATTAAACAATGCTTTTGCAAATATTTCAAAATTATATAAACATATATGTATTCAAATAAAACAAATTGTATATTTTTAACATTTAGACACTTTGAAGGAAAATTTTAAGATCCATTTTCATTCTTTTTGATGCTGTACCTCACAGTTTGTACTGCTGTTACAGATTTGCTACTTTTCTCCTTCAGTCCTATTCTGTATCTAACTTATGAGTGATATTTATATAGTTACAGATATTCATAGTTTTCACTAACAAAATAATCTAGAGATGTAAGTAAAAATCTCAGCTAGATAAGAACAGTGGCAAAACTCTCAGGAAAATCTGAAAGCATAGGAAATTACACCACATAAAATAATGTGAGTTTTCTCTAATACACATTTTGAATTTTAAAATATTATTGTAGAATATACTTTTCTCTAGATTTATGAATTGATTACACATATTTTCCATCAAGTTAATTTCAGGAGAATGGATTTGCTTGTGAACGGTGGAAGATATCTAATTTCAGTGTTCAAATGACTCATGATGTGAAAAGAGATAAATACATGGAGTTTGCAGTTATCTATCTTAGGGATACATCTGTTAGCAGTTTTCATAACAAGGTAAATTCTTCACTTTCAGGATCAGAATGTAAGGAGACTTAAATACCTTTGATGTCATCTGTTTTAAGAGCAGACTTTTACTTCACTGTCCTTGTTCTCTTAGGATTTAGCTGCAAGCCTATAAATGAGGTTATGGTTGTTTTGCTTCTGGGATTTTTGTCTGAAAGATTTCTTTCTTTCTTAGTGTTTAGCAACATCACTCAACAAACACTTATTCTATGACAAGTATAAAGATTTTTTAAAGTCTATTGGGTAGCAGAAATGAAGGAGGTCAGAACCTTCAGTAGCATTTTGCCTTAGAAGGCTGACCATAGACTACTAAACCACACAGAACAGAGGGAGCTGAAACACAGCATCTGTGTGGAAGGCAGTGCTAAACATGTGACAGAAATCATGTGTGTATTTATTGAGTAGATCTTTAAGGCAGTGGTGGATAGCCATTGCAAGACAGTTAACAACCTGTGAATAATAAAGATGGCTATTGTAGATGGACTTTTTGTATTCAAGTATGATATAAGCAAAAACAATGGAAAGGTAGTGATAGATGAGAGATACATGAAGTGTTCAGATCACACTTGTTTTCTTTGGGGATCACTGCACAGTCAGTTCTGGGAAGGAGTTGCTATAAGCAGAACTCTTGCTTAAATCTCTGACATTCATGAGTTAAAACTAGGTAATTACTTAAATCCAGCTTTTAGCTCAGAGTTTACGTGACCCTGAGACAAAGCTTGCTTGTTAATAGAAACATTAAGTTCCAAATTTCTACACACTGATGAGAAGTATAGAGCTAGAAGTGATTGATAATTGCCTGGTCTTGACACAGTGTCTGCCATTTTGTATAGGACTGATTAACTGAATCTGAAACTTTTTGTTCATTTGGGGAGACAAGTGCAGCTGACGTTGAATGATGTAATGATTATTTCTTTATAGAGAATACTTTTGGTGAATGTTTTATATATAGACTTGATCAAGAAAAATTTCAGAA
The DNA here is from genome assembly GCA_001675575.1 of Neotoma lepida. Classification (NCBI taxonomy): domain Eukaryota; kingdom Metazoa; phylum Chordata; class Mammalia; order Rodentia; family Cricetidae; genus Neotoma; species Neotoma lepida. The sequence goes on along the minus strand of LZPO01036539.1, from coordinate 5,865 downwards.
ACTGAACAGTGAAAAGGTTTGGAATTACCCACATGTCACGGTGTCTGCCTAAAGCACCAACTTGTCCATTAACTGAGCTACCAAGGCTAGTGTCATTTTGTTAGTATAGAACCTTACTAAGTTCTCTTGTTTTAGACCTCAGATGGATGATCTGAGCAAACTATTCGTGTTTTTAGTACTAGAAAATTATGCGCATTATGCTAACACCTATGGTTCAATCCAGAAAAGAACACAACAGAGCAGTATAGGAATCCAGTTCTCCTCCATCATTCTCTCGGCCTCAATACCAGGGAAGTTTAGTACAAACCTTAGGAACTTACGTACTCCTTAGGGCAAGGCTTTCACATTTCTGCCTTCAGTAGCAACTAAAATGATAACTGATTGTAGAATATATTTGGTAAATATCAGTCAGACTAAACCACAGAGACTGATGTTTATTGTAGGGTGAGATATGACTGAATACTGATAGTTTCAAATGATTTTATCTGAATATGTTGAATGAAAAACAAACGAATACATGACTATTCTCACTTGTCATCTAACGGATTTTTATCGCATCACCCAGAGCTTTCACAGCATAGTGCACAGTTCATAGATTCATTTAACTCCAAGTTCCATGGATTATATAGTCCTGCCAATAAAATATGTTCAAGGGCATAGAGTGAAATATATATTTTGTTATAAACTGTCACTATATACATATTAAGTATTAATACAAATTAAGGAATTTACAATTATGTAAACAAAGCTTAAATGAGTTAAAAAAAATCAGCTACCAGCAAGGAAAAGAGAAGAGTCTAATTTCCCTCATATAAACCTATTTAATCTATCAGTGTGTTCATGAAATATGCACCATGATGGAAAATACCACTGTGTTGAATTGTCTGATCCCCCCCGAAACATGCAACTTTGTCATAACTGGTCTTTAATACTAATAATTTCTGAAAGATTTCATACAAAAATATAATTTCTGTGTAAATATTTAATGGTGGATACCAATAAAAATGGGTGGAGAACCATTGCTTACAGCCAGACACGTTAATTAAACAGCAAAGGGCGATGTCATGCATACGAGCACATTTTCTCTTGCTAATCTATTTTAATTCAATTAAATACAACCACTTTTATTTCAAGATATGTTGTTTTCAATTTGCATCTATTGATTATTTCATAAATTGCAGTGTATCCTAAGCAGGATTTATGATGTGTGCTGGTTATACTGTCTCATAAAATATTCTGAATACCACAGGCTACATTTATTTCTCCTTAACAATTCCAGGAGCATGTGTTGCCTAACTCACATAACCAGAGGCATATTCACATACTACTTTGTGTTAGGAAGTATAACTTAAGCTTCAAATAGATGAGTACTGAATTCGATCCTAAGATTTGATACTTCAAGGCTTTTCATGTCCCCATCTTATGTCGTGCTGCTATTAAAATCTACTGTAACTTGTTTCTTATAAAAAATAGAAGATTCTCATAGAGGAAAAGTATCTCAGAGAGAAGGCTCTAAAGGTTAAGTTGTCGGCAGGTTTGGTGTTTAATGAGGACCCACTTCTGTTCCTCCTAGACCCTGCCTCAATGTGGCCTCTCACAAGGTTAGGAGAGTAAATGCTTTCTTTGGGGTTTCTTTTACAAGGGCATTATCCCACTCATGAGGACTCTAGCCTTATAACCCAATCTCTGTGCAAAGATGCACAACCCCCAAATAATATCACACTCAAAGGGACTTCTACAGTAGGAGATTAGGTCAGGAACCCAAGAATTCAAAATATAAACATATAAACTTGGGACATATATTTTTGGGACACACATACATATATGATAATATATATTATCATTTCTCTCAATCTTCAAACCCTTTGCACAATTCCCATTTCATTTTCTCATGAAAATATAAGAATGTCTTTTGGAGAGAATGGGAGAAACTGAGACTTCACTCTTTTTTCAAATTTACCTCCCTTATTCACTGGGATGATTGATGTCACACATCTGTCATTGAGCTTAATATTCTATTCTTGGCAACAGTTAGTCTCTATTAGCTTCAGTGGGTAATGTCATCACTGTCCGTATGATTAAACGACACTTAGCAATATGGATTTCCCCAACTGTGTGATATCTTCCTGGTATGTCATTGCTATCCCCATTTTTATAGCTAGAACATGCTGGAATTTGTCTATGCAATGAAGGGTTCAGATAGATAAATATGAGAAGGGGCGGTTTTCATTTGCCACTGGCATTGTTTAACATTCATAAAAAATTGTTTTATTGCCCAGATGTTGGAAATTTATTAATTATCATATTGGCTCTTAGGCCTGGATCTTGCAAGAGTGATAGTAGATGCCAGAAGCTAAATAACCTTTTGTCATTCTGCTGAATAAAGGATTGTTTGTGCTCTCCAGTTGATAAATTATCTCCATGCCCTGTCGTTATAAAAAGAAACTCATCTTGTTCCCTGGACTGGCAGGAGATGAGAAGGCCCTAGAGAGAGCACAGAGAGTTTTCCTTTCACAAATCATGTGTAGGATGTGTGCTGAGGGTCCTGTCTGGAAATTAATGTGAAAAGAACCCAGGATTGGGCATAATATTTTCCTTGTTACCTCCTGGTATGTGATGTATTACCACACATTTGCAGCATTGAACTTTGCTTTTACCTATAGTAAATTATTTTCAATCCAGAAACCAATTCCAGCATGGAGAAATGTACTCCTTTGCATCCTCTCTAAAGAAAAGGGAAGCCCAACCTTCTAATGCAGCTAAGATAGTGTCAGCATTTTCATGATTATTGTGTTAGTTTATAAGAGATCCATGGAAATATTTACCTTTGAGGCTTATTGCACATTGAAGAGAAAAGCCTTGAGTTAGCTCTTAAAACCATCATTTCTAATAGTGGATGTATCAAAGGACTAAGGGAGTGCCCCGGGTCTTCCATGTTTGCCTAGCATGCACAACACCCTGAGAAACAGCTGCAGCACTGAAAACAAACAAATTAAAAGAGGAAAGAAAATGAAGAAAAAGAAATGTTGGGCCAATGCGATGGGTAAAAGCATTGACCATTTACCAGGTAAGCCCCACAACCTGTATTCAGTCCTTGGATCCCAAGGCCAAAGGGAAGACCTCTCTGAAGCTGTCCTCTGACGTCCACATTTGCTGGGGTGCACTAGAACACACGCAAGTACACACACACATACAATAAAAGACAAAATACCAAATATTTTTGTTGATTTTTATTATTAAATTTTATAAACCTTATAAAGCAGTTCTAGTTTCAGAGTGAAATGGAGGAGGAAGTAAAGAGATTTTCTTTCTCTATATCTCAATGCCACAATCTCCCAACTTCTCAATACACATCCTGAACTACAGCAGTGCACTTGTTCCAATGGATGATCATACAGTAGCACACACCACCATGAAAATGCATCAGTCTTCTCTTGGTAATCTGCATTGTATGGACCTGAACAGCTGTGTACTGGGAAATCTCCATCCTTACAGTATCAGACAGAATGACATCAGCATCCCAGACATCTTCAGTGCTTCAACCTACTCAACATCTTCCAACCCAGAGTCAGCAACCACTGATCTCTGCTGTTTCCATAGTTTCGCCTTTCTAGCATGCCATATTCTTGTAATGGAGCCATGAGGAACGTTTTCATTATTGGCATCTTTCACTTAGAAATATATGTTTACGTTTCCTCCATGTCTTTTCATACCTTGATGAACTCATTTCTTCCTAGTGCTGAATAAGTGCTCCATGGTTTAGATGTACTTGAGTTTGTCTGTCCATCTAGTTATGGATATCTTAATTGCTCCCAAGTTTTGACAATTATAAATACAGTTGCTATAATTATCTACATACAGATTTTTATGCAAATATAAACTTTTGTCCCTTTGGTTGATATTATAGTAAGAATATGCTTTGTTTAGTGACAAAATGCAAAACTATTTTCCCAGGAGTATCTTTTGCATTTGTATCAGGAATGAATGTGATTTCTATTGTTCCATACTCTCTTCATCATTTTATATCAGTGGTTTGGGGTCTAGGCTATTCTCATAGGTGTGCAGTAGCAACTTTTCTAAATGACATATGATGTTGCTGCTAGACATTTTTCCTTGTGTGTATCATCTATCTGCATATATTTTGGGATAAAATATCTTACTATATTTGGCTCATTATTTGTCTGTTATTTCTGAGATTAGAATATAATTATAACTTTACTACCTTCCTTTTCTTCCCTCCAAACCTTCCTGTATACCCCTTCATGCTCTATTTCAAATTCTTGTCCTCATTTGTCATTGACTGTTACATGAGTATACATAATGCATATAAGTATTCCTAAATACAACCTGTGCAGTCCATATAATGTTACTTGAATGTATGTTTCATGGCTGACCATTTAGTATTCGATAACAAGTTGGTGTGCTCTTCCCTGGGAAAGACAATTCCTCCCACTCTCATTATTCCTTAGTTATTAGCCTGATTTTTAATTGGCTTGACCCTTTTATACTTATCAAATTTGAAGAGCCATTTCTATATTTTTATTACAGCACTTTACAAACTACCTTTTTCAGATGGTATCCTCCATGCTGTGCCTGTATCCTTTACTCTTGATAGTGACTTTCTCAGTAGGTTAACTTTAATAATGGCAATGTTATCAATCATCCCCTTCAGGGATCAGGTCTTTAGTGATACATCCCATACCAGGAATGTCTGCAATTTCTCCTGCATTATCTTTTTATGAGTTTTATTGTTTTCCATTTTACACTTAAGTCTATGGTCCACCTTGTGCAAATTTTTGTGAAGAATATTTGTTCTTTGTGAAGATTCAATTTTTGTGTTTTGAATGCAGATGTTCAATGTTTCCAGAACCACTGGTTGCAAGGAATGTTTGCACCTTAGTTTTGACTCTATTACTTAGTCGAGGACCAGTGAAGCATATCTATGTGAACCTATTTCTAGGCTCTCTCTTTTGTCATATTGATCCACATTTGTCTATGTTAAACCACATCATACTCTTCCCCCCACACCCCTGTAGGTTCATAGTAAATCTTGAAATCCACTAATGTCAATACTCAAACTTTGTTATTCTCTTTAATATTGAGTTATCTATGAAGGGCATTTTATTTCTCCATGGAAATTCCAATGGGTACTCCCAATCTACTGGTCACCTAAATGTCCCTGGCTAAACTAAATGATTCAATAACAAAGACAAGAGGTATGAATCTTGGAAAGGAACTGGTAGGAAGAAGGAGGTTTGATAAGGATGGGAGGGAAATAAGAGAGGGCTGAAGGAGAAGATAATCAAAATATACTATAGGCATGTATGAGACTGACAACAAAATTAATTATTTAATGAATGGAAAAGAACAAAAAAAATCAAATGAAAATAAGATTGACTCTTTTATACTAACTTTCTGTCTTGTAAGCACATAGTATTAGTTACAGCATACAGGGTTTTTGTGAGTATTGTTGCTTCTTTCAGATTTTCTACATTTAAAAAATCTATAAACAACAAGATATATCTTCCTTGCTCACCTGTGGATTTTTTTCTTGCATGGATGTATTAACAAAGATGTACAGCACAATATTCAAAAGATGTGAAAGAAATTCACTTAACTTTGTCCTGGTATTAGCAGAAAACTTTGAATTTCTTATCATGAGCTAGGGTGTTGGTAGGAGCTTTTGCACATATGTCTTTACCAAATAGATCAAGATCAAATGTATTATGAATTTATTATTTTGCTTTCTTTCTTATAATACTTTTTAAGTTGTTGATATTATAATTGAGTAGTTTTTTCCTTTCCCTTTCTGCCTTCCAATCCCTCCTATATAATCCTCATGTTCTCTTTTTCTTTAATTGTTGT